>JAZKJV010000432.1:0-600000 GCA_037367405.1 Ottelia alismoides
TTTATTCTTTTCAGCAGCTGCAACAGTCTTCCTCCACACCTCAGCGCTACTCCCAGCCTTCCACCTCTCAGCATTTCACGCCAAGGCAGGAGAGAGGAGCAAGCCAGGGCCACCACACCGAACCGGAGTTGTCTTCACATGCCCAGGCGCTCAACCAGATCATGGATATGATGAGTACGCTCCAGATCGCGCACAAGACAGAGATGGAGCAGGTTAACCGTCGTCTGGACGAGTTAACCGTGCCGAAAACCACTCTCCCAGCACAGCCTCAGATGAACCCGAACAACAAGAGGAGGCATACAGATCAGGTAGACACTACAGGTAAGATCTCGTTTCCTGAATTTTTATCTAACTTCATTCGTCTCAGGAGCGGTAGATCACCGCAAACACCTGCTGGAGAAAAGGAGAGGGCAATAGAGGAGCACGAGCATGATCCTGATGCCGAGGAGGAGAAACCGCAAGAAGATGAGGACCATTACACAGAATCAAGAGACGGGAGCAATGCCAACACCTCAGATATGGATACTGGCGACTCAGACGATGACATCACGCCTGATCAGGCAGAGAGTTCCGAAAAAATATTTCTTCCCTGTCTTAGAGAGTTTTGTAAATAATTCTGAAACTCTCGATGTACAAGCTGATTCCAATGTAAATAAAAACTCTGATTTTCTAACTCCTGAGATTGTTCCTTTTCCCGATGCTTTGTTTGGAAAAGGAAAGAAAAAGACCAAAAACAATGTTGTCACTCCTGAAACCAAACGACTATTGAAAGATCACATTTTTCTGAAGATCCCGCTCCACGACGCCTTGGATCATTTTCCTACGCTCAAGAATCAGTTGAGGAACCGATGCACCACGCGTAGGAAAAAGAGATCACGAGTTGAGAAGCATATATTGACCAAGGCAAGTTCGTGTGCAATTCGGAACAAGGTACCAAAGAAGAAGAATGATTTGGGAGCTCACTATGTCAATTGTCAGATTGAAGACACTACATTCCATCAAACTCTCTTAGATAATGGTTCCTCGATCAATTTACTTCCAACCTATTTGCTTGATAAGCTCAAGCTAGGTCCTCTCTATAAATCACGAGCGATGCTCCAATTTGCAGATCGATCTATAAAGAGACCTAGAGGTATACTGAGGAACATTATCGTAACCGTTCAGGGCTTGCAGTTTCCCGTGGACTTTACGGTCCTAGACATGACATGCCCTACACAGTTACACCTTGCTCCAATCATTCTAGGGAGACCCTTTTTGCAGACAGCAAGAGCACTCTTCGATTATGATGCTGGGAGAGTATCATTCCGAACAGACAACAGAGAGATACACATTGAGATGGAGAGAGAATGTAGCAGTCCTAGATCAGTATTGTCATTCACTTCAGAGGACACCAGTCTTACGGAAGATTGCCATAACATAGATGAGACACAGTCTCTTGATCTTGAGAGTGTTTATTTTGATACCCAAGATATCCTACACGAGGATAGGGTAGATCGCTTGGTACCTAGTTCTTCAGATGATTGTTCACATACAGAGACATATTTCATATCAGACTCAGACGAGCAGTCACCTGCAGTAGATATCTCTGTGCCGCAGATTGAAAGAACACATATTACAGCACAAGAGTCAATCGAATACATTGCACAGCTTATACAGTCTATTCAGCGTAGAGAGTCGGATGGTGTAATGTTTACACATATGGACACCTTCTGTAGTCCGACTCCAGAGACGCATATTTCAGAAAAGAGAGCTATGCCATGTACAGAGTTAACTTACAAAAGAGGCTCTACTGTTGCAGCTAGCGATCAGTATGCACATAAAAAGCAGAAAATTCAGTATGATCCTGGCTAAAGTGATCTATTTTGTACAGGAATCATGATCACTCCTTCACTTCTTCCTGTACAAATTCTTTTGAGCCATTCTTTTCTGGAGATTCACAACACTTGTATATTCTTCGTAGACCACAATCGTCCCCATTTTTGCTCGTCTTCTATGCTTAGGATAACAGATCCTAAGTATAGGGGGGGACCGATTGCCCGCTGATTTACGTTTTATTTTTTGTACTTATTCTTTTGTATAGCCTTTCTTTTTCACGAATCACTGGTCCCCAACTTTTGGCTACACTCTTTTCTTTACTTAGGATGCCTTATCCTAAGTATAGGGGGACCGAGTGATTTCGATGATTTCGTATTCTTTTCCTTTTGAACTTTCGTTATTTATCTTTTTCATTCAGTCATCCCATTTTTGCTCTCCCATTTTAAATGGTTGACTGACTTGTGATCGATATCCTTTTTCACCCACTTTTACTTAGCACGAGTTATGTCCTCCTTTTTCTCTTTTGACTCTATGAGGACATAGCTCAAGCTAAGTATAGGGGGGTACGTATATATTGTATATATACTTTCGGCCATAACTCGCACTTTTATGTATTTTCTATATCTATAAAATCCATAAAAAAGTGGGTACGGGTTAATTTAAAATCCACTCTTCTGTTATTATTAAAATCCTTGTAAATAAGTAAAATATGATTAAAACTTGTGTTTAAAACTTGTAATTAAAATTTGTATTTAAAAATTGTACTTAAAATTTGTATAATACTTAGTTATAATCCTATTTATTAAAACATGTGTAAAAACCATTCAATCCTTGTAAAATACTTTGTAGATAAAATTTGTAAAATATATTAGATATTTAACTCAAATAAAATATATCTTGTAAAATTTATGAATAAAATTTTGTTTATAAAAATCATAAAATCCATAAAAAATACAAAGTCCTAAAATTCAAAAAAATTAATGGTCTAGATACATTCTCTCTTTTAATCGGATGGAGTAGATCAAATGCGGGGGTGAACGGCTAGGATTTAAGACTCTTAAGAATGATCGGGAGGCGGTTGAGGTGGACACATGGCAAGCTGAGGATTAGGCAGAGACGAACGATTGTGATGAAGGATCCGAATGGATCGGATGGTGGCAATCAAGGTGTTGTTGAATGGTGAATATATGAGGTGCATGGTTTGATCGAGCGATGATGGAGCACATCACGTGTCATGCTGTGAGCAAGGCGCTAGTGGGCGGTTGTGATGAGATCAGGAGAGTGATCGGTAGGGATGAGCATGGGCCGGGCTTTGAAGGGCCCATGCCCAAGCCCCTTTAAAAAATCCAGGCCTTGGGCTGGGCTTAGGCCCGCAAATTTTTTTTGTTTGGCCCAAGCCCAGGCCCGACCCAATTCCTTTGGACCGGGCTTGGGTCGGGCCGACCCATATCCACCAATTAGAGATTATTAATTTTGAGTCTTTTATTTCAAGTTAATCTCCAAAATTATTTAAAATATGTACTACAATACCTGTGAAACAATTAAAATTCAATTCTACCAAATCTGAAGAATTCCCACTCCCCATACATGCACTCAATGCTAGAAACCATGATTGTCTCTCATGTATAGGAATTGAAAGAGTGAAACAAACTTATACAGTCAACAACAATAGGTGCACCGGACTCTACATGTTAAAAAATGGGCATAAGTTCTGTCACAACCCCAATTCCGGGCCGTCGAATCATCCCATAACCGGATATGGTTACTCAACAATAATTTATTCAGCAATTACAAGTAACATTCAGAAACTGACTGCAATTAAAAATACTCAGAAAAAAGTATTTCAACACTTTTCCAATTACAAAATAATGTTCATATGATACATTGTCCCACTATGACCACTTACACGTACATCAGCTTGAAAGGAAAAATATACAAAAGATTACTAACTACCTTAAAACGTAAAGCTATTGTGGCTGGCTGGATGTCTAGTATGTAAGCTGCCTGGATTTTTAAAGTCCTTGCGATGACTCACCGACACCTGTTGGGTTTTCCATAAATCATATGTTATAAATTAGCGAATGCTAAGTAACGAAGAAGAGAAAAGCAAACAAATTGTGTGATTTTGCAAAACTTGTTATCACAAAAGGTTTCATTCCTTCTCGTTAATTTAAGTCCTATTCCTTTCTATTCTACGTCGGGGATTAGTCTAGGGGAACCCCACCATTCTTGGACTCCGAAGCTGCGGAAACTTCGGGATTGGAGATTGCGTTGATCTTGGTAAGCTTATGCCGCAACACGTCGTCTCAACTAATCCTCAGATACTACCCTGACAAATTTCCTCTTTTTTTTATTGATGAGGGTCTCAACCCTCAGCCTGGAAAACAAATGAGCACATCGTCATCGAGGACTCGGTTGCTTAAAACCTCATACTAACATTTAATCATATAACCTAGCGGCTTTAAATACATATTATCGTGACCCAACCGCTTATTGAACACCCGCTCCACATGCCACGACCACATCATTCCGTCGTTCAACCCGAATATATTGGCTCCCGGTACCACGCGTTGCAAAACATTCAATTCGTGCGCACTTATCGTAATAGGGCAACCGTGTACCACCTAGGTAGGGAAACACCAATACAGGTTCCTTCCGACAAAGCTACAGGTTGCATGTCCGACCTGTAGGTATACTCCCAGTCATCCTTAACGTGGCACACGATCCTTTTCAGATCCAACTCAAACAACAACAATTTTCATGATATAATTCTTTTATTAAGTCATCGATTTGCACAATCAGCAACACTTAGTGTAGACTCAAATATATATTATTCATATGCATATGTACTCGTATTTATGCCTATTCTAACTCATAAACCCTAACTTTCAAAACTACCGCATCAGTTTGATGCTTAAACCTTATTTTAGTAGAAATCACAAAGCAACTCTTCAGACTTTTTCAAAAATAGCCAAAATTAGGGTTCTTTATAGCAAAGAATATGAAATCAAGAATTTCAGTAATCTCGTATGAAAACCCAACAGCAAAAGGAAGGATTTCGTTACCTAATTGAGCTATCTCTCGCGTATGCAAGGCTTTATCGTGTTTTGTTTTCAGAAAGGATGTTTTAAGGCTACTGAAAAGATCGAATTTCATTTTCGTTTCAAAAACACTAAGAATGTGTCAAGAAAGTGAATAACAAACGAAGAACGCGAAGAACACAAAGAACACAAAGAACATGATACGGTGTTCGTGGTGCACCTCCGAAAGCTGGTACTAGTGTGGGAACTCCTATACCGTTCTGAAAGAGGATGATGGAGGTCTTCTCCCGTCATATCTCTCTGTTCAAGCCGGTGCTTGGCAATGGCGAAACCTTCGCATTCTGAACTGATGATTGGACGGGGGGGCATTGTGCACGCGGTTCCCTCGCCTTTATGCTCTGGCAGCTGAGAAGGATGCGTTGGTTGCATCTTGATGGTCGGATGGTAACTGGTTCCTTGTCTTCTCCTATGTTTTCTCGGACCAGAGACTCGAGGATTTTTTTTTGATGTTGGATTCTATCAAGGAGATGGGTTGTCCCTCGGTGGGGAGGGATCATTGGGGGTGGCGTATGGGCCCATTTTCGGTTAGGAAGGCGTTTGGGGCGATCTACAGGCCTCCCCCATCTCACTCGGAGGAGTTGGTGCGTGACTGCGCCTTTTTTTGGAGCCTAGGCCTTCCTGAGCGGATTGGTTTCTTCCTATGGTTGTTCCGTAGGCAAAGGTTGATGACGAGGGACTGGTGTGCTAGGCTTCTGGATTCCGTCTCTGACAAGTGCCTCTTGTGTGAGGAGGCGGTTGAGTGTCTTGAACATCTGTTCTTCAAGTGCCCTAAAACAACTTCGGTTTGGGGGGAGGAGAGGATGGCCTGGTTATGCACGGCGGACCTGGCTTCCTTTTGCAACTCGTTGATTACCAACAGGAGCAGAGTGCGGCGGGAGCTTCTCGGTCTCGTTGCCATTATGTGGGCCCTGTGGCTGGGCAGGAATGCGGTCCTCTTTTTTGGGCAGAGGTTCTATAAGGAAAATGTGGGGATACAGTCTGCGAGGTTGGTTGATAAGTGGGATATGTAGCTGTTTGCCTTTGTTCCTGTTTCCTTTTGTCTTTCCCCGCTTTTTTAAATCAAATAGTATTTAGGGTGAACACCATTGAGTGTATCCCTTGTTTTTGGCTTAAATTTTTTTGGGGATTTTATCACTTGTGCCCCTCCGAGATATCGCAATATCAGTTATGCCCCTATCCTTTTGGTAATATCAGTTGTGCCCCTCACTTCTTTCTCCGTCATCAGTTGCGCCCTTCCGTCAGATTGACCGTCAATGAGTTGACTTAACCATGGTTTTTTCAAACCTTGGTGCAGTTAAGAGGGGTATTATTGTCCAGATTCCTCTTCTTCCTCCTCTTCCCCCGTCTTCTTATTCCTCCTCCAACCTCCTCCTCCCTCTCTGCCCGGAACTCCTCCCCCGGCCCCCTGCCTCGAGCTCTGTCCCAGCCTCCCTCCTCCCCGACCTCCCCCTGCCCCCGCCTTCCCCAGCCTCCCTCCGTCGCGACCTCCCCCCGCCCCCGCTACGAGCTTCACCCCAGCCTTCCTCCCCTCGGCCCCCTGCTTCCAACTCCGCCCCAGCCTCCCTTCCCCCGCCCCCTGCCCCGAGCTCTGCACTAGCCTCCCTCCGCACTGACCTCCCCCACCCCCTGCCCCGAGCTCCCCATCATAACGGTTCCAGGCGTCAGCTTTGACCCAAGCGGCAAGGGGGCAACCTGGGTGCGGGGGGGGGGGGGTGTGGAAGGGGGAGGACTCGGACAGGGGCGGAGGAGCGGTATGGGTGTGGAGGCACCCGACGACGAGCTACGTCTACCACCGACCGCGGAGGAGGAGCAGGAGAGTGAAGGTGTATTGGGTGGATTCTGGGGCTTTGAGGATGAGATCTCCAACTGTTACGACGATTTGGACCTCGGATTTGAACGCGTGGAGTTGGTGCAGGAAGAAGTCATGGTTTTCGACGACGGGTTGTTTGAGGACTTCGGTTATGCGGCGCTGTTGTTGCCGCCGAATCTGTGGCGACAGGTGGGGATGCCGGCTCTTTGAGCCGTGGTGGTTCGGCGCTTTTGTAGGGATTTGTTTCTGATTACAACGGAGTTGTGTAAATTTCTGGAAAGGCAGATGGATGATTTGGGGAAATTTGCAGAGGAAACCTTCGTGTTATACATGGTACCTAAGAATAACAGGGGGTGGGGGGAGGTCGGGGTAGGGCGCAGGGGGGAGGTCGGGTCGGAGGGAGTACCTAAGAATGACAGGGGGTGGGGGGAGGTCGGGGCAGGGTGCAGGGGGGAGGTCGGGTCGGAGGGAGGCTGGGGCGGAGGAGGGGGAGGGCTAGCAGGGGACAGTGCCGGCAAGGGGAGGAGGTGCGGGGGGAGGAGGGGGGAGCAGGGGGCGGTGCCGGGGAGGGGATGGGAGCTCGGGGCGGAGCTGGGCGGCGCGGGGCAGGGGCGGGGGCGGAGAGGGAGGAGGAGGAGGAGGAGGTTGGAGGAGGAGGAGGAGGAAGAGGATGGGGAAGAGGAGGAAGAAGAGGATGAAGAAGAGGGTATAAAATGACCAAATAACCTTTTTTTAAAAAAATTAATTCCGCTTATGTCCTCAAAGTTAACGTCCGTTTGCACTGTGGATGGACGGTCACTAACCCGAGGGGCATAAGTGATAAAATAGCAAGAAGTGAGGGGCACAACTGATATTACTAAAAGATAGAGCCATAACTGATATTGCAATATCTCGAATGGGCACAAGTGATAAAATCCCAATTTTTTTTTACCTCGGCATTTATCTTATCATCTACCAACTTCTTTCAAAAAAATCGGGGACTCCAATTTTCCCCGAGGCAAAAACAGCAAAACAAAAGCAAAACCCAGGCCACCACCTTCGTCTAGACCTCGCAGTCTCCTCTCCCATTCCTTCCCGTTCGAGGAAACAAAAGTAGAAAGGGGATCGATCGAAGGGAGAAGGGGGGAAGAGAGAGCGAGATGGTGTCTTCCTCAATGGTGAACGTCTACCCCTTGTCGAGCTACACCTTCGGCACCAAAGAGCCCAAGATGGAGAAGGACACCTCCGTCGCCGATCGCCTAGCCCGCATGAAAGTCAAGTAAGGCTCGATCCTCCTCCATCGTTTTCTGATCCACCATCTCCTCCTTCGACGCAGCACCGTTCTCGATCCACTGGAGACGATCAAACCTAGCTCTCTTAGCAAGTCAATATTTTTATAACAATCATAAAATTTTACTAGCAATTCTTGCTCATGCATGTAGAGGAACATTGATTTATATTTTTGATTGCAGCTACATGAAAGAGGGTATGCGAACAAGCGTTGAGGCAATACTTATAGTAAGTTAAAATGTTGGCATGGCCAGTTCCCTCACTCATAAGCGTTGGCATAGCCAATTTCTTCATGAATATTTTCTACTGAGTTTCTCATGATTAAGTTCTCATGCTATTTCAGTCCAGGGACACACGGAGCACTTACATTGAACTGTTTGTGTCTACCCTTTTTCATCATATCAATGTCCCCATTTCTCCATTAAGTATCTCCCATGTCCAGATGCTGCTTTCTTGTGTTCATAGAAGGCACCACATTTGGTTTTCAGAATGATAACGACAAAGCGTTCAATTTAAAAACCTCTTGCTGAAACACGATTTTTAAAGAATCTAATACTATCGATTCTAAAGTCAGACAGTCGAGGTTGCATAGACTTTTGATGCCTGACAAGAATTTATGCCTATTCAACCTTTGTGAGGACATACTTTCTCATAGTTGTTATTTATGCTTTTCATGCAATCATGCTTTAGATTTGATTGTATAAATTTTCATAGCTTCCCTCTCCTTGGTTTGCGGAGGCTCTCCCCATTGAGCAGCTTCCATAGATGACATGCTCATAAAATATCTAATCATATTCACAGTAGAGGAGAGATGCGGACGGTGTTTCTTCTCCTAAATGGCACATATGTATTGAATCAACATGGATGCCAAACGAAGTGGCCATTGGTTTATGGTTATTGAATCTCTGTAATAGAGAATTGCAGGGATTGTAATTCTTCATATCCTGTGCCTTCATTTTCAGGTTTCATCTCCCCCATGAATTCCTTGTATTATAGGTCTGGTGCATTTATTTTGTGGGGAAATGTACACTTGTTACTTCTACTTTAGGGTGATTAATCTAATATGCGTTGAATATTATGGGTGAAATTAAGTTTCATTGCCTATAGGTGTAACATGTGATCGGAAATTTATCATCCGTGCATCAGATAAAAGATGTATAAAAACATACAACAACAAAGACTTTTCCTACGTTCCCTAATTAATGTGGGAAAATGCTTTGTTGTTGTTGTGTGTTTTTATACTTCTTTTATCTGGTGTACCATCATTGACTATAGTATCGTTTTTTTTGCAGTATCTATGAGCATCTCAATATACCATCGATGTCTTATACCTTGACGACGATTGTAGGTGTGAGCATCAAACACAAATTTAATAGATTTGAGTATCGGATGCTGGGTGGGGCATATGTTTACTGACTAATTCCTGACTTTGACATAATTAGTATGGGTTTCAACATATTTCCCATGCTTGCAACCCTCTCCGGGTTTGATACATGGATGGGAAAATGAATATTTGACGTGAAATATTTGCATTAGGCTAATGTAGGTTTGATGCCACATGAGAGCATCTCAATTTGGTGGAGTTCGTTTTTTTTGCTAGCAACTTCTATTTACTATTCACATCTTAGAAGTTCACTTATTCACGTCATAGGGTTATAAGTCATCACATAAATCATATAAGAGTCAAAATTCAATTGCTATTACTTTAGGAAAATTTCTAGTTATACTTCGTCACATACTCCAAAGAGATGTTAGGCGAGTCAAAGGGAGGAGCTCCAGGTCAAAAGAAGGCTTGGTGGTGGAGTGAAGGGATGTAAGAGAGGCTAAAAATTAAAAGAGCATGCTTCAAGGCTACGTCTAAGGATAAAACAGAGGAAACGATCACAAACTACAAAATAACAAAGAAGAAAGCGAAAAAGGCTGTAAGCGAAGCTAAGTCAAAAGCTTATGAAGTTTTGTATAAAAATCTCGACTCTAAGGAGGGCCAGAAGGATATATTCAGGTTGGCCAAAGCAAGAGAAAGAAAGACCAAAGACTTTTCTCAAGTGAGATGCATTAAGGACGTGGAAGGTCACGTGCATGTTACTCAGAAGGATATAGAGACCAGATGGGGGCAGTACTTCCATAAACTTTTCATTGGGGAAGGAAATAGAGAGATCACTTTGGGTGATCTAGCTAGTAGTGAAAGTTACTTGAATCGTGCAAGCTATAGACGGATTCAAAGAAAGGAAATAGAGGAGGCTTTGAAGGTTATGATACATGGGAAAGGTGTAGGATCGGATGGCATCCCTGTAGAAGTATGGAGAGTTTTAGGTGAGCGCGGTTTGACTTGGCTTACGAATCTATTCAATGTTATTTGGCGAAGCAAGAAAATGCCTGAAGATTGGAGGAGTATCGTGGTGCCTCTTTATAAGAATGAAGGAGACATTCAAAATTGTTCTAATTACAGAGGTATCAAGCTGATGAGTAACACTATGAAAATTTGGGAACGTATGATCGAAAGAAGGTTGAGGCAAGTTTCTAACGTAAAAGAAAACCAATTCGGAATCATGCCAGGTCGTTCAACTATTGAAGCCATACATTTGCTGAGGAGAACAATGGAGATTTATAGAGCTAAAAGGAAGAACCTCCATATGATCTTTATTGATTTGGAGAAGACTTATGATTCTGCCCCGCGAGAGATATTGTGGAGAGTTGTGGAGAAGAGACAAGTACCTGTCCTATACATTAACCTCATAAAGGACATGTATGATAGGGCTTTATCTTGTGTAAGTATCCCGTCTGGGAAGACTGCCTATTTTGACATCAACATTGGTTTACATCAAGGTTCAGCTTTGAGTCCATTTCTTTTTACTTTGATTATGGACGAGTTGACAAGTCACATTCAAGATGAGTTACCTTGGTGTATGTTATTTGCTGATGATATTGTGTTGATTGACGAGACTAGAGATGGAGTAAATGAGAAGCTTAATGTTTGGAGACATGAGTTGGAGAGTAAAGGATTTCGTATAAGTAGGGCTAAGACAGAATATATGGAGTGCTCCTTTGATGGAAGCAATGGTGAAGGAATCGAGGTGAAGATTGGTGATGATAACATTCGGAAGAGAGATTCTTTTAGATATCTGCATTATTGTAAAAGTCCCCCGACTGGCCCGATTAGTAATCTAGTAGGTCCGACTAGTCTAGTCAGTGGGGTGGCCGACCGAGTATTGACTAATTCCGACTAGGCCAACTAGTTGATTGATTTTTTCTTGTAGATACCATATTTTTTACTTTTTTAAACACAAACTTCTAATATGCTCAATGTTTTATTTAAATTCAATTACTTCTTTTCATTCATTATGATAATATAACAAATATACAAATCTTTGTAAATATATAAGAATATATGTATAAAAATGATTTGTATATTTAAAATAATTAAAATTGAAAGCCAATTAAAGCCCGACTAAATCCGATTAGTCGCCCGACTGCCGATTAATCCTTAGCCAGTGACCCAACCGACCGAGTGCCGATTAATATGTGTGGATGTAGTACGATAAATGGAACATTATGCATACAAAATCATTAAGCTTGGCTTGTTCCAAGCGGCAAGAGATATCTTCTAATTGTATAAGCCTATATATAGAAATATGTAAGGTTTAACATAAATTTGCAGCCACGAATATGGAAATATATAATGCCTAGAGAAAAACAGAGTCACGTGCAAAGCACAAGACTTAAAAGGGAAAAAATGCTGTGCTTGAGGCTTATGCCTTCGCTTCGCCTCGGCTGCCTCACCGCCTCACAACTTTTGGGTGAGGCTTAATCCTCGAGGCGGTTTTGTCAGAAAATGCCTTGAGGCTTACGCGTCACCGCATCGAGGCACAATTTTAAACAATGGTTCTTCCTCTCCATGATCACCTTGACTTCCACCTACGAGGTGCATATTTGATGGGCTATTTTGTTGACTTGTATCGTTTCGTTTAGTTCAATGATATTTGGACGATTATTTACTTCTTTTGACTATAAAAGGGAGGTTAGGAAAGTGGTGTTTGTATTTACCCCTGATGGGAATTCTGGGTTGGTTGGATTTCTTGTACTTGTACTTTTCTTCAGTGAGTTTTGGGTTTAATTTCCTAGGAGGTGTTGGACATGGTCGTTTAGTTTGCTTTAGAAAATTTTGATTTAAACTACTTGACTTGCTCCTTTTTGTTCTTCCTACCCAAGGAGGACCTCACCCAAAAGTTAGGGGATTTTCGTCATATTGCACCGTTAGATGTGGTTCACTTAACCCCTTTGTTGTTTGTTTCGATAACATATGCTTTATTGATCTTGGTGGATCGTGTCATGATGGGTGGATTTTGCTATGCCTATGATGATTTAGCATTGCCTATTCTTCAATACATTGGTGATACTATTCTTTTTATGGAGGGTGGTCCAAACAGAGAGTTGTAAGGGTATGCCAATAAATCTTGATTTATTTGGTGATGTATCTGGTTTGAGGATTAACAGAGCTGAATCAGACTTTGTGCCTTTTTGCTTGAGCGAAGGGGTAGAGATTCCCCCGAGCATGCTTTCCTTTGCGGTACCTTGGTCTTCCTTTGGTTGGAGGTAAATTGTTGTGGTTTGATTGCTTATCTATGATTGAAAAAATGGAGAAGAGGCTGGCTAGTTAGAAGTTTGCAAGCTTTTCTAGAGGCTACAAGTTGGTGATGTTGAAGTCGGTCCTATGGGCCATTCATGTTTTATTCCTCTTCTTTAAGCTTATCCCCACATGTATTTAAAATATGATTGGATCTATTATACGATGCTTTTTTGGTCTTCTTTTGGTGATTCCAACGGGGCAGCCTTTGTGAGGACGATTACTTTATCCAAGGAAGATGGGGGCCTTGGAATTTTTAGCTTGAGGGGATGAGCAATGTTTTGATGTGCAAGTGGATCACCCGAATATGGGGTGATTGTGACAATATGGTGTCCACTTTGATTCCAAAGATCTATGGGGCCATCCTCTTTTTTTGCTAGTCCATGTGATCTTGGTTCTATGTCTTCTCATTTTTGGAGGGGGATTCGCACATTGATGCATGATGTCCATTAATTGTTGCTGTTAGTCTTAGAGATTCCCCTGAGCATGCTTACCTTTGTGGTACCTTGGTCTTCCTTTGGTTGGAGAGAAATTGCGGCGGATTGATTGCTTACCTCTTATTGAAAAAATGGAGAAGAGGCTCGATGGTTAAAACTTTGCATGCTTTTCCAGAGGCGACAAGTTGGTGATGTTGAAGTTGGTCCTATGGGCTATTCCTGTTTTCCCTCTTGTTTAGGCTTATCCCTACTGGTATTCAAAAGAGGATTGGATCTATTATAAGACGCTTTTTTTGTCTTCTTCTAGTGATTCCAACGGGTTGGCCTTGGTCGACCGAAGGATGATTACTTTATCCAAGGAAGATGGGGGCCTTGGTATTTGTAGCTTGAAGGAGATGGACAATGTTTTGATGTGCAGGTGGATCACCTGAATATGGGGTGATTGTGAGTCCATGACAATATGGTGTGCACTTTGATTCAAAAGATCTATGGGGTTATCCTCTTTTTTGCTAATTCCATGGGATCTTGGTTCCATGTCTTCTCATTTTTTGGAGGGGGATTTGCACATTGATGCGTGATGTGTGGTAGTTGTTGCAGTTAGTCTTAGGGGATGGGATAGGATTTCTATTCTAGCTAATGATTGGAAGTAAGCTGGTGTGTTTTTAGAGTGATATTTCCTCGTCTGATGGCACTGATGGCTGCTCCGGTCATTATTGTGGTTGATGCTTCAGGCGATGCTTCTTTTTTCCTACCTTTTTGCTCTGATCTTTCAGATCAACGAATGAGCGATCTTACGCAGTCATTTGAGATTTTGCAGGATTGAGAGGGCCCCTCTCATGGGCATGATTGCTGGTGTTGGTATGTTGATAAGTTTTCCATCAGTAAGGTTCTTAAGTCCCTGATGAGATCGAGAGTCTTTGGTCTAGGCAGCTGCGTGACTGATTGTAGGAGGATGCAACACTGGAAGGTACTTGCAAGAGTTAAGATGTTTATGTGGTTATTAAGACGTGGGCGGTTGATGTCGGGAGACAAACATGCGCGTTTTTCAAGGCACGACCTATACATGAACCTGATATTTGAAGGTTATTCAAGACGTAGATCATTTCTTCTTTACATGCGCGAGTTTCGTGGGTGTTTGGGCAAGCTTGGCAACACATTGATTATAACTGTGTGCTGCGAATTTCTGGGAGTCTATTAGATCTGTATGGAAGAGGAAAAAATCAGAGTTGTAGCTTTGTGAGGGACGTTTGGCCAGCAAGAAATGGGACGGTCTTGTGTCATGGTCGTTTTTATGGTGATAATGTAATTGCCTATGCTAAGGCTCTAGTTGAAGGTTGGGTTATGTAACTATGCTTTTTAGTCATGTACTTAGTAATCTTGTGAATTAGTGGTGAATATTTTGGGCACATTACACATACAAATACGGTGGACACTTTTTTCTTTTAGAAAATCTTCTTCAAGTAGAGGAGTTTCTTTATAGAGCACGTTAGTCAGATTTCTTTTGTTCTTGCCTTTGTTTTAGGTCTATCATATGAGGCACGAAAACATCTCTGAAGTGGATCTTTACACATTTTCCTTGATTTACATATTGTTGTTCCTTTCAACCCCAAGTGCCATAAAGTTGTGACGGTCCTTGTAGCTCCATTATTATATTTGAGCAACTTGTTTTCTTAAGAAAGCGTGTTGGGCGTTGTACTTAACACCATATCTCATTACACTGGTATTGGTGGGTTGTCTACGGATGGTGGACATTTTATTGATGTTTTTTTAAAGGAATTTTATTGATGGTTTGATGTGATTGTTCCTATTCCAAGAGATTATCATTTAGCTCCACAAGATGCAAGGTGGAACCATGCTATGGATGCTCTTGTCTCAAGATGGACTTGGGATTTAGTTTTCTGCTCCACAGGTATTATTCCCATTGCATGTCAGTGGGTTTCCACAATCAAGCATGCATTTGATGGATCTCTTACTCGCCGAAGGTCATATTAATGGCTAAAGTTTTACTCAGATTTATAACGTTTTTACAGCTCCCACGTGACAATAACAAGCTTTATCTGTATTTTTTTATCCATAGCCAACATAGATCATGCTTGATTTCAAGAATGCTTTTCTTTATGGCGGCTTTGAAGAGGAGGTCTATATTTCTTAGCCGATTGTCTATGCAATTGCGGGGCACTATTTCGCAGATTATGGAAGTTCGTCTACCGTTTAAAATGGAGCCTTAGAGCATGGTTAAATAGAATTACTAATAAAATCAATGATTTTCACAAGACTTCTGATCATTCTGTTATTGACAGATGACACTAATTAATTACTTATATTCCTTTTTTTTTGAGCAAACACAAGGGGGAGCTCTCCCAAGGCGGGAGTCACCACACCGAAACTTTCATTACTAGCGAGAAGGTACATCAGTAGGATATCCAGAAGTTGTACAAAGCATTACAATGCGCGAATACATTCTCATAGTAAAACCGCTGACCCTTGAATATGCAGTCATTCCTGCCAAGCCAAATTGCCCACAACATGGCAAACGGCCTTGAAATATCATCGGAGGACCCAAGACCCACCGATCGAATAGATCTCCAAAATTGCTCGGAGCTGGATGCCTGCACCCAAGTCAGCCCTAACGAATCCCAGACCTGTGTCGAAGACCTGCAACCGAAGAAAATGTGCTCCGCGTCCTCCAAACCCTCCTCGCATCTATCGCAGTTCAGATCTGCCACACCCAACAATCTCCCCCTCCTAACCTTGTCGCACAAACGGTTTCTCCTTAGACACCATATGATGCAGCGTGACCCCAAATTATAGGGCCACATTTATCTAATTAATTAGTAGTCAATTTTATTTACGTTTTTAGCGGTCGTATTGGTCTAATTAAATAATTGAGATCGCATGTGATCTCAACGTTTATTTCGTAGATTTTAATTGTAATTTTGGTCAATTGAATAAATTAGAGTCTAATTAGGGTAATAGTAACAAATTAAAATTGACAACCAACTTTATCCTAATTGACATCTAATTACCCTAATTAGACTCTAATTTATTCAATTGACCAAAATTACAATTAAAATCTACGAAATAAACGTTGAGATCACATGCGATCTCAATTGTTTAATTAGACCAATACGACCGCTAAAAACGTAAATAAAATTGACTACTAATTAATTAGATAAATGTGGCCCTATAATTTGGGGTCACGCTGCATCACCATAGGAACACCTTACCCGAGTAGGAATTTCGGCCGCCCAAATGACTTTATTGTCCGCACAGAGGTCTTCATCTCGCCCAACTCCACCACCATGTAGCTTCCGATAGGCTCCCTTTACCGAGAACCTTCCATCCGCCCACTCAAAATGGTCTATTTCGCCAGACATCTCCTCAAGGTCGGGGATCTTCGAGAGCAACCGCAAGAACTCTTCCAACCGTTGATCCGACAGAACCGAAAGGAACCTCGGAGCCCACGACCTCGAGTCCGCAACCTCCACTTGCCATGCATCCCTGTCAGCAGCCAAGGCCATCAACCTTGGGAAGCGGCGGCGCAGCGCCCCCTCCCCTGTCCAGTCATCCTGCCAAAACCTGAAAAGCTGGCTATTCCCCAACCTCGGCCTAAGGAAATACCTGAGCTCCGGCAACACTGCGCGGATCCCCATCCACAATGAGGACTCACCATGCATTCTCCTAGTCAACAACTCCCCTGAGACTCCATAAATCCTCCTCAGAAGCCTGGAGGCCAACGAGTCAGAAGATCCCCAAACCTGAATCACCCATTTGGCCAGCGAAGCTTTGTTCATGGTTTCCACATCCCGGACACCCAGGCCCCCCTCAGCCACCGGCACAACAAGATCCTCCCAGGCAACCAAGTGCACCCCTCGCCGCTTTCCTCCCATCCGACCAAAAGAAAGTCCGCATCAAGGCCTCCACCTTCCTTCTAATCCCGACAGGCATACGAGATACTTCTTGTTGCGTATATGGATAATGAGTGGTCAATTGTTGGTAATGACATTTAATAGGCATACGAGACTCAGGGTTTCTTACAGAAGGTCTTTGTTACTCTGGATGTTGCTCAACTTCGATATTTTATTGGTTTTGAAGTAGTTACACACACGAGGGACTTTGTTATCTCATTGGAGGTATTACGTTGATATTCTTAAGGAAGCAAGTTTTACTTTGTTGTAAGCTATCATCTATTCATGTTGATTCTCCGCATTATACTATTACATAAGATGATCCTCTTGACGACACCACTAGATCCAATGGTTTAGTTGACAAGTTCATATATCTTACAATCACCATATTTGATTTTTCCTATACTCAGTAGAGCCATAAAGCAATCAACACATGGAGAGTTCTCGATAGTCATTGGCATGATGTTTTTCTCATTCTCATATGCCCAAAGAGCTCACTTGATTATGCTGATGCAGATATGCTAGTTATGTTGAATATAAGTGATCCACCACAAGGTTTGCTATGAATGTTGTTGTTAATCTTGTTTTATGTCATTTGAAGAAGTATAGTGTCATTCTAGATTCGACGCATAGGCCAAGTACATGGTTAGTAGCACATGCCATTTGTGAGATTGTTTGACTAGTTACCGTATTATAAGAAGGAACTTGGAATTTTTTGTTGTGGTGGTTCCACTTTGATGTGATAACAAGTCTACCTCGTATATTGCATCTAAACTCGTCAAGCTTGCAAAAGTTGGCTGACTAGAGAGACTAGTCAAGCTGACCAGTTGAATTGGGAGGGTTACCCGCTCAGATGGGGCTAGTCAACTTTTTAAAGCTTATGATTTTTGTTTCTTTTTTTCAAGTAAACTAAAAGTAGAATGTTCGAGACGGTAAATATACAAGAATCTATGTTTCAAACATGATTTTTCATATTTAAAGTATTAAAAAAACAAACTAAAGTTTACCAGATTGTTGATTACCCTGTTGTTAGTGACCTTCTGATTGAATACCAATTATTAACCTTTACTATTCTTGAATTTTATTTGTCATGAGTGCACCAAGCATATTGAAGTCAATTATTATTTAATTAGAGATCAACACGACAAGGGAGTTATACTACTTATAATTCTACTGAGCACCAATTAGCGGATATCTTTACCCAAGTGCTTCCAAATAAGTCCCTCTCTTCACTCTTTATAAATCTGGGTTTGATCAATGAATATACTCCTACTTGATGGGTAGTGTTAGTTTATTTTTTGTAATCATTTCTCTTTTGAGCTCTTTTATGTAAATTGTCATCTCTCCTTTACCTTCCAGGGTTTCCTCTATATAAGGGCTCCAATTTCTCAACAATTTGAAACATATTTTATTTTAAAGAAGGAATCTTTTAAATTATTAGAATATCTTTTAAAGGGATGTTCTGCCTCAAAAAAATCTTTTAAAGGGATGGACGAATTGATTGAAACGATATTTATATAATTAATGCGGGGTTGATGAAGTGGACATGGAGTTTTAGGTGCCCTTTGCTAATAAAATACCTTTAAAGTTCAAAGAAAAATACTATAAAGCTAAAATGAGTCACACAGTTCTTTAAGGTAGTGAGTATTTGGAATCTAATATAACGTGTAGAAAATACCTGCAGCTTGGATGATGATGGTTTGGTGGATGTGTGGCCACACAAGGAAGAATCTGTTTTTTTTAAGCTCAAAAGAGGAGGAGACACTCAGTGGTGTTCGCCCCAATTATTAAATTAAGATTAAGTAAACTAATAAGTTACATAGGTATCGAAAGAAAAAACACAGAGGACACTACAAAAGCACCCAATCACCGATCAGACGTTCACAGTTTCATTCGATGTTATCCTTGTAAAAGCGCTGGTCCGAGCCACATTTCTGCCCAGCCAGATCGACCAAATACCAGCCATGGGCCACATAAGCGCCCTCCTCTCCCTATCCTTGTTGGCCACTAACGAACCACAGAAGGAAGCCACATCAGTAGTGCAGACCCAGTCGGCATTCGCCTCCTCCCATATCTCCGTGATCCTCGGGCATGCAAAGAAGAGGTGCTCAACCGACTCCACAACATTGTCGCATAACAAGCACCTGTCAGAGATATTGCCAAGAAGCCTCGCGCATCGATCCCTAGTCATCAACCTCTGTCTACGAAAAAGCCACAGGAAGAAGTCCACCCGTTCAGGAACCCTCAGGCCCCACAAGAAATTGCAGTCACGCTCTAAAGCCTCCAAGCGCGATGGCGGGGCCTACAAATCGTCCCATACGCCTTCCTCGCGGAGAAAGGCCCCACCCGCCACGTCCAATGGTCCCTCCCTTCAGAAGGACGACCGACATCCCTGATGGTATCCAGTAGGGCAAGAAACTCCTCGAGCCTCTGATCGGAAAAATTGGCAGAGAAAGACGGGAACCAATTGCCATCCGCCCAGCAAGAGGCTACACAGGCATTCTTATCAGCAGCCAAAGCGAACAGACGAGGGAACCACAAGCTCAGCGGACCCCTCCCCGACCAATCATCCATCCATAACCAGAAGGAGAACCCATTACCAGGCACCGGCGCAAAGAAAGATATATGTCTTGAGAAAACCTCCTGGACCCCCTTCCAAAAAGGCGTCTGAGCACCCACCAGCTCCGGCGCCGAAGGAGACGCCCCATTTAAGCTGTGAATCCCGCGCAACACACTGCTACACAAATCCTCGCCTGAGCCCCAGAGTCTGTTGGCCCATTTAAGAAGGAAAGCCTCGTTAACATGCTCCAACCTCCGCACCCCCAAACCTCCTTCGTTCTTGCGCCGCATTACCTCCCCCCATTCAACCAAGTGAATCCATCCTGACATCTCCCCATTTTTGCCCCATAGGAATCTTCTCATAATCTTCTCCATGGGATTGCGAATTCCCACTGGTAGTCGACGGTTGGACAAAAAATAGACCGGGATAGAGGATAATGCCTCCTTGAGCAGGACAAGGCGACCTCCCCTGGAAAGGATGTCTGACTTCCACCCGGCAAGCCTCGACTCCATCTTTTCAACGACCTTAAGCCAATCCCTCAACCTAGCTCTACCAACAACCAACGGCATCCCCATGTAATCAATAGGCAGAGAGCCAATTGGAGACCCCAAAATGCGATCGCAAGTCTCTGCCTCATCCATAGAGAGCCCAAAAGGGACCACCTTTGACTTGTCAACATTCTTGCAAAGACCCGACAACTCACTAAAAATGTCCAAAGCTGCCGACGTGCCCGAGACCTCCGCATGACCCCCCTCAATAAAAAAGATGGTTTCATCAGCATATTGGAGCAAGGGCACGACGACCCTCCCCTTAGAGTAACCCGCAGAAAGCCCGCGGGCAACAATACGATCAACAATACGGGCAAGAACATCCGCAACAATGACAAAAAGAAGGGGAGCAAGGGGACATCCCTGACGGACCCCCCCTTCTCGGCTGGAAGGAGCCTCCCTCCGGGCGACCATTAACCATGACCGAAAAAGAGGCCGTGGTTAAACGACGCATCCAAGAAATCCACACCTCCGGGAACCCTCTCCTCCTCACGGCCGACCAAATGAACTTCCAGTCAAGGCAATCGTACGCTTTCGCGAAATCAACTTTCCATAGTACCCCACGTCTCCCCTCTTTCGACCAGTCCGCCACCATCTCCGAAGCGAGAGCAAGGCCATCCGCTATCTGCCTTCCCTGAATAAATGCCGATTGCAGCGGGGAGATGATGGAGTTGAGAACCCGACCAAGCCTAAGAGCAAAAACCTTCGCCACGATCAAATAGAGAGCATTAGAGATAGCAAGCGGTAATCCTCGATCCGCTCGACCAACGACGACTTCGGAAGCAATACAATGATCGCCTTATTGATCCGTTCGAAACCCGCATTACCACCACAGAACTCGGCAATAACCTCCAACACCTCCTCGGCAACCACATCCCAAAAATTCCTATAGAAAGCCAACAGGAAGCCGTCCGGGCCCGGAGCCCCATCCGCGTTCAAATCCCACACTGCCGTCCTCGCCTCCTCCAAAGACACCGCCTGCGTGAGGGACTCGCACATCGTGGGCATGAGCGACACAACCCCAGATCCCAGCCAACGCCAAACCCTTGGGATGCACTTGGCCGAGAACTCCTTGAAATGACCCGCGATAGCACTCCCCATCTCCCTGTCCCCCTCCACACGGGTGCCATTTACCGTGATTGAGCACAGAACATTAGTGCGCCGCCTTCCGCATATAATTCGATGAAAGAACATCGTGTTGGCGTCCCCCTCCTTTAGCCATGACGTCCTCGATCTTTGACGCCACTCAATAACATGCTTCTGATCCTCCTATGCTATCCGCCTCAGAGCGAGCGATCACACAGCCATTTCCTCCGGCAAAAGCTCTCTCTCATTCTCCACCGCATCAAAGCCGCTGACCACCCCTTCCGCCTCCTTCCTGGCGGAAATCCTCGCCGCCCTAGATTCCCTCTTGAAAGACGACAACTTCTTGCGCAAAGAAACGAGCTTTCGGGCAAATTTGGACACCGCAGAGCCCTCCACCTGCACCTGCGACCAATGTGAAGCTACCATCTCCCTGAAGTTGCCCTCCAACAACCAGCATCTTTCGTATCTGAAAAAACCCCTCACCATAGGAACACCTCCACCATCCCATAAAAGGGGAGTGCGATCAGAAAAAGATCTCGGCCTAGCAGCCACCGAGCAAAGGGGTAGTATTCAAGTAGCTCAGTAGACGCCAGAAATCTGTCAATACGCGAGCGCGAGTTGGAATTCCTCCAGGTGAAAGCGACATCCCCCGCAGCCAAATCCTCGAGCGCCAACGAGTCCACGAGATCCGCAAAGTCCAAAGAGCCTGGGTCCTGCCTACCCCTAGATCGAGGCCGATCCGACGTTCGAAGGGTAACGTTGAAATCCCCCCCAATGAGACAAGGGATACCCTCGAAACACCTACCCGCCTTCCGCAGATCCTCCCACAATTCCTTTCTTTTGAGACGGCAACGGGGCCCATAAACATGAAAAAGAAATAGGCAAAGAAGATTCCTCACGAGTGAGAAGAACAAATATTACATGCCTCCCCCTGACGACCGAGCCCAGAGCCAGCGTTGACGACCTCCAGGCGATGATCAGACCTCCCGCCGCCCCCTCCGTATCGAGAGCCTTTACCTCATCCAAACCTCCCGCACCGAACGATCTCCAAAGGCCATCATTTACTTCTTGAAGTTTCGTTTCTTGCAACATGATCACATCGCAACTCCATTCCGTGAACCTTGACAAAGGACTGATATGCCACTACTAGAAGATAAAATGAGAAACTCGACTAAGGTGGTTTGAACTTTGAATATATGCAAAGGAAAACTATCTAGTGCCCCAATTTTGAAGGTATGAGATGCTTGAAGAGTCTTGTTAGAAAATTTGAGAAAGATCGAAGAAGTGCTGGAAGAAGACAATTAGGAAGGATGCGATAATGTTCAATTTAACCACAGCATGCCTCAAATCGATCTTTGTGGAAGCAAAAAACATCCCCATGTGTAGCTGATCCCATTTAAAGTGGGAAATGACTTGGTTGTTGTATGCTTTGGGCAAAATGTTCAAGTGTGAGTATGTCGTCCTCGAACCTTGCACTTTTTGGTGCAGCTAGATGCATATAGGTTTGTACTCCTTTATACATCGAATCGTTGTCTTAGAGATAAGATGCATTAGTCAAGTTTGTGGTGCCAAGAACTCAACTTTGTTCTTACTTTGATGATTGCATTTCCCTCTACAGGTGCAAGAACACAACCATCCACACATATTGCTACTGCAGATTGGAAATACATTTTGTAAACTTCCTGGTGGACGACTGAAACCTGGAGAGAATGGTTAATGAGATTGATTTAGATCATTGCATATGCTATTTTAATTTCTTTGATACTATTACTGGTTTCCAAGTGGGAGTATCGTTGTTTCTCTTTGTTTTTACTAAAAATGTAAACTTGCAGAAGTTGAGGGCTTGAAACGGAAATTATGCAGCAAACTTGCGGCTAATGTGCCTTCTCTTCAACCGAATTGGCAGGTTGGTGTCCATTTTTCTGCCCCGTTGTACTAGACAGTTCAGGTATATGTACATGAATGCTAACAAAATGGTAGAGGAATGATTGTTGTTGTCTTTATGAAGTTATGGTCCTTGTGGAGTATTTACATGCTTTTCATGTGGTGTTTTCACGGAAGAAAAGTAACATTTTGTGCACGAATCACTCTATAACACTTCTGAAACCACTGTTATTGTATAATTCAGCAAGTATTTTTCTCTCAAAGCAGATCTCAAAGCAGACATGCCGTATGTTTTGATAATTTGATCTACCTCATCACTTCTTTATAGGTGGGATTGTGTAGGTTGCTTGGGCTCCACTTTGATTTCGTCAGACAAGATGACAAGATATTTTAAGTTACCGTTGTTGGTTAATCTGTGTTTGGAATTAATTGGGATAACTGCATGACAACATGCACACACATGGATGTGCATGTTGTCATGTAGGAATCCCCTACACAGGAGTGGCACTACTAGAACATGGGTAGGTAACTGTACGTTGAGGAGAAGAGATCGGTTGTGTTGTAAAGATTGTAAAGTAATCTCAAGAGAGAGTGTGATGACTCAACATCGCTTGTTAGTCATGGATGTGGAAATAAAAGGGCTGGTAAAGAAAAAGGATGGTTCCCAATATCATTAGAACTAGATGATGGAATCTTTAATCGAAGTAATCAAGCTTCAGGGAGAATGTTTTAGAAGACTTTTCAACATGTATTTGAGCAAACATATATATTTCGTTGGAGCGTTCCCTACTTGTGACGCGTTGCATCGCCTGAATGTTATGAAAAATTGGAGAGGGCCGCTACATCGCAGCCTGGATGTAGTTCAAAATTTGCAAGGGTTCTCGCATGAGGAACGCATGCATGTAAATAAGCTAGTTCCGCTGCATCTCCACCCGGATGCAGTCCAAAATTTGCAAGGGTTCTCGCATTATGGACACATGCGAGTAAAGAAGTTAGTCCAAAAGAGATTGCAAATGAAGTTGCGGATTGGTAGTTGGAATATTGGCAATTTAACTGGAAAAATTGACGGAGATAGTGGATACGATGGAAAGAAAGAAGATTCATATACTATGTCTTCAAGAGACTAAATGGATTGGAAAGAAAGCAAATGAGATCGAGAAGACATGCTTTAAACTTTGGTATTCAGGTAAAGATAAGAACAAAAATGGTGTTGGAGGGGTTGTTCATAAGGATTTGAAGGATTGTGTGGTTGAGGTGCAAAGATTCGAGGATCGGATTATTTTGCTAAAATTGATGCTTGAAGAAGAATTTCGGAACATCATCTCAGTTTATGCACCACAGATTGATTTAAGTGAAAGGACTAAACAAGCTTTTTGGGAGGATTTAGATAAGATTTTACAAAGAATCCCACAAAGAGATGATTTGTATAGGTGGAGATCTTAATGGACATGTGGGAAGAGATGCTTCACGATATGCTAGTGTTCATGGAGGACATGGTTTCTGGGGATATAAATGAAGAGAGAAAAGTCATTCTGGATTGGATTTTGTAACTACATATGATCTTTTCATAGCAAACACTCTCTTCAAGAAGAGGGATGGGCATTTGATTACTTATAAGAGTGACCCAACTAGAACACATATAGATTACTTTGCTTTGAGGAGAAGTGATCGGTTGTGTTGTAAAGACTGCAAAGTAATCACAGGAGAGAGTTTGACAACCCAATCTTGCTTGTTAGTCTTGGATGTGCAAATAAAAGGGTTGGTAAAGAAAAGGATGGTTCTTAAGATCACTAGAACTTGATGATGGAATCTTCCATTGAAGTAATCGAACTTCAGGGAGAAGGTTTTAAAAGACTTATGTTGGGATTGTAGCAGAAGTGCAAAAGAGATGTGGGAGACAATATCATCTTGTAGCCGAAAGGTAGCCAAAGAGATGCTAGGCAAGTCAAAGGGAGGAACTGCAGGACAAAAGAAGGCCTGGTGGTGGAGTGAAGTGGTGCAAGAGAAGCTAAAAATTAAAAGAGCATGCTTTAAAGCTATGTCTAAGGATAGAACAGAGGAAACTGTCACAAACTACAAAACATCGAAGAAAGAAGCAAAGAAGCTGTAAGCGAAGCTAAGTTAAAAGTTTTTGAAGTTATGTATAGAAATCTCGACTCTAAGGAGGCCAGAAGGATATATTTAGGTCGACCAAAGCAAGAGAAAGAACCAAAGATCTTTCTCAAACGAGATCCATTAAGGACGAGGAAATTCATGTGCTTGTTATTTAGAAGGATATAGAGACTAGATGGGAGCAGTACTTCCATAAACTTTTCATTGGGGAAGGAAGTAGAGAGATCACTTTGGGTGATCTAGCTAGTAGTGAAAGTTATTTGAATCGTGCAAGCTATAGATGAATCCAAAGAAAGGAAGTAAAAGAGGCTTTGAGGGTTATGAGATCTGTGAAAGGTGTAGGATCGGATGACATCCCTGTAGAAGTATGGAGAGTTTTATGTGAGCGCGGTTTGACTTGGCTTACAAATCTATTCAATGTTATTTGACGAAGCAAGAAAATGCCTGAAGATTGGAGGAGTATCGTGGTACCTCTTTATAAGAATGAAGGAGACATTCAAAATTGTTCTAATTACAGAGGTATCAAGCTGATGAGTAACACTATGAAAATTTGGGAACGTATGATCGAAAGAAGGTTGAGGCAAGTTTCTAACGTAAAAGAAAACCAATTCGGAATCATGCCAGGTCGTTCAACTATTGAAGCCATACATTTGCTGAGAACAATGGAGGTTTATAGAGCTAAAAGGAAGAACCTCCATATGATATTTATTGATCTGGAGAAGGATTATCATTCTGTCCCACGAGAGATAATGTGGAGAGTTTTGGAGAAGAGACAAGTACATGTCCTATACACTAACCTCATAAAGGATATGTATGATAGGGCTTTATCTTGTGTAAGTATCCCGTCTGGGAAGACTGCCTATTTTGACATCAACATTGGTTTATATCAAGGTTCAGCTTTGAGTCCATTTCTTTTTACTTGATTATGGACGAGTTGACAAGTCACATTCAAGAAGAGTTACCTTGGTGCATGTTATTTGCTGATGATATTGTGCTAATTGACGAAACTAGAGATGGAGTAAATGAGAAGTTTGAGATCTGGAGGCATGCTTTGGAGACTAAAGGATTTCGTACAAGTAGAGCTAAGGCAAAATATATGGAGTGCACCTTTGATGGAAGCAATGATGAAGGAATAGAGGTGAATATTGGTGACAATAACATTCAGAAGAAAGCTTCTTTTAGATATCTGAGATCTATTTTGCAACATGATGGGGAAATTGATGGAGATGTTACTAATAGAATAAATGTAGGCTGGTTAAAATGGAGAGGAGCCTCTGTTGTTCTCTGTGATAAGAAAATTCCTTTAAAAATTAAAGGAAAGTTTTATAAAGCAGCAGTGAGAACTACTATGCTCTATGGATCTGAGTGTTGGCCTGTGAACCATAGACATGTGCAGAGAATGGTTGTAGCAGAAATGAAAATGCTAAGGTGGATGTGTGGACACACACACACACACACACGTAAAGATCGAATTCGGAATGATGCAATCACAAATAAAGTTGGTGTAGCTCCGATCGAGGATAAGATGCGAGAAAACCGCTTAAGATAGTTTGGTCATTTGCAAATAAGTTCAGCCGATGCACCAGTTAGGAGATGCGAATGCTGGGATGTTATGCCGGCTAAGAGGGTAAGGACGACCCAAGAAGTGTTGGAAAGAGACTATACGAAGGAATTTCAGTTTTTGGATATAAGCCCGAGATTGATCCAAGATAGATCTGGATGGAGCCGAAGAATCCATGTAGCCGACCCTACTTAATTGTGGGAAAAAGGCTTTGTTGTTGTTGTATCTTGGGATTGTAATGGAAGTGCAAATGAGATGTTGGATGCGGTTGCATCTTGTTTCCGAAGGGTAGTCAAATAGATGCTGTACGAGTCAAAGGGTGGAGTTCCAGGACAAAAGGAGGTTTGGTGGGGGAGTGAAGGGGTGCAAAGGAAGCTTAAAATTAAAAGAGCATGCTTCAAAGCTATATATATGTAAAGAAAGGAGGAAGCTATTATGAACTACAAAATAACAAAGAAGGCTGTAAGTGAAGCTAAGTTAAATGTTTATGATGTTTTGTACAAAAGTCTTGACTCTACTGATGAGAGTGACTACTGGACTTGGTGTGACGGTTCCTTTTCCGATTGAAAGGTCTACAGAGCTTTGAAGAGTGCCATTGACATTTGAATAGGGAGCGATGCGGCAGACTACATGAGGATATGAAGATCGAAATGGGTGAAGATTTTTTGTGGTTATTTAGAATCGGAAGATTGTTTTCTAGGGGCTGATTTGCGCGCTTTGTTCAAATAGATGATTTGACGTGCAATTTCGAGAATCATGCAGTATGTACCGATAGTGTTTTTGGCTTCTAATGTTCCATTGGAACGGATTGGAATGACACGAAGAAGGAGAGATCAGGCTGTATGGTGATGATCTGGGAGTTGTGGTTGGCTAGAAATCAGGTGGTGTTTCGTCAGGATCGTTTTTAAGGTGAAAATGTGGTGGCATATGCTAAGGCTTTGAATGAGAGTTGGTGTAACTTTACTTTGTATTGTAAATGTTATAGCTAAGAAATAAATATAAACTGTGAAAATAGTACATAGACGTAATATCTCTATACTCCCCCTCAAGATGGAGCATGGATGTCAGTCATGCTCAGTTCGGATGTATAGTTCTGAAAGGGTCCTCTGAATAAGGCGTTGGTGAAAATGTATGCAATTTGTTCACTTGAGCTTACATAGGAAGTAGAAATAAAACCTTTTCGAATCATGCCCCGTATATAATGACAATCCACTTTAATATGTTTAGTTCTCTCATGAAAAACATGATTATTTACAATGAACAAGGCTCTCTAATTATCGTACTTTAATTGCTCAGGAAGTGGCACATCAATATATAAGTCAGTTAAAATAGCTCGGTCCCACATCATCTTTGTGCCTCCTTGTGCCATTGCTCTATATTCCGATTCAGAACTTTACGCTTTATTTACAAGACTCCGATTGATCCCTGAGAGCCAACCGAGGGAGTTTTCCTGCATTTCAACTTCTAGAAGGGGATTCGCTCCGTGCTCCTGGATGTGTGCTGCTTATGTGGCTTGTTCTAGGAGATGGACGTCGATTCATATTTTTAGAGAGATGATTGGACTGGTGAGGGCCCTCTGAGGGGCCATTTTCTACGTCTTTACGCGTTGGTAGCTAATGCAGAGGTGCCAGTTAGAATTTGTTGGGAGAGTTGTAGCTGGAGACCTCCCTTCAACCTAATATATCCGATCAATGTTTCGTGGACTTTATGTTTTTGCTTAAGGCTCTATCAGCTGGTGGAGGGATTGATGGATTTGTTGATCGTTGGTCCTGGGCTGATGGGCGGTTCAGTGCGGAAGGCTTATAGGGCCATATATTGGCAGGAGAGTTGGGATCAGGCAATTATCTTGGATCGGTTTACTTACTTATGGCACTGGAAGGTGTCATTGCGTATCGGGATTTCATTTGGCTGTTGTGAGGGAAGCGTCTTATGATGATGGATAGAGGAGCATGGTTTCTTTCCTGGATGTGATGGCTCATGTACGTGTTGTGAAGGGGTATAGGAGAGTGCTGAACATGTTTTCTTTGTCTTCTTGTTGCTATGTAGGTATGGGATATGGCGAATGTGGAGAGTGTTGTGGCGGTGATATGAAGTGATTTATGAGACTCGATGGACGTGCTTGACGGTGGGGACATGCCAGCCAAAAGTTGGGTGACTGCCATCCTTTGGTTATTATGGCTGGCTGGAATGGTTCTCTATTCCAATGGGAGCGATTGTATGGAAAATGTAATCAAGCATGCAAAAAGACTACATACCTTTGGACATGCATATACTATAGTTTTACTTAATACATGTTGCAGGGTGTAGAGGTTTGTATTATGTCATGATGTACCGTTACGTAATTCCTATTTACCTCATGTACATCTATGTAATTTACCCGAGGGTTTTCTCTCTATATAAGAGACTTTAGGGCTCCTTGGAATAAACACGAAGTATTTTTGCTCTAACATGACATCAGAGCCAAAACCCTAACCTAGGGTTTTTCCACCGCCCCCTCTCTCTTCCGCCGCCACCTCACCTCCCGCCGCCACCACCTCCCCTCCCGCCGCCTCCTCCTCGCCGAGGCCCTCTCGCCGCCTCCTCCTCGCCGAGCCCTCCCTCCCCCCGCCACCTCCTTCTCGCCGAGGACCCGCCACCGCCGCCGACCAGCCCTCTCTCCCGCGCTCCTTCGTTCGTCGACCGCCACCCATTCCTCCATGGATTCAAGTGCATAAAGTCTACACATGCATTTGAATCCAATCAGGTCTTTGTAGACACCAGTTCCTTTGTCTATCAATCCTAGGTCTTCTTCTCCGACATCATGTCCGAACAAAAGGTGGATATGCCCTCCATAGGTGCCTTTAAAAGTTCGGCGCCAATAGTCAAAATGGACGGGACAAACTACGAGCTCTGGACGATGCAGTTCCTCAGCCTAATGAAATCATGTGGTTAGAAACACATTCTTACCGAAGATGAGCCGACAGAGAAGATGGGGATATATGCCTCGTGGGAGGCTGATGATGCGTACGCCAAGGTTTGGCTATCAGGGACGCTTTCGATGGAGATTGCCAATGACGTCCTCCATCAACCCACCGCCAAAGCGATGTGGGATATTCTGGCTACGACATATTCTCAAGTGTGGAACGAGACTAAGATGCTGCCGTTGCAGCATGATATTTTCACTATGAAGCAAAATGGGCGGCCCCTTCACTCTCTGTACACGTCCCTACGAGGGATGTTCGAGAAATTATATAATACCATCCCGCTCACAACCACCCTCGAGCAGCATAAGACATTTCGCAATGCTACTATGGTAGGGGTATTACTTGCTGCCCTTGATCCGGAGTACGAGGTTGCCCGCTCTCAGATCCTCGCCGACACTACTATTCCTCCAATGGAGGAAGTCTACAGGAGGCTCAGTCGTATCTCTGTTTCCTCCAGCGTAGCTACTCCACCTCCTTCGGTGATGGCAGTTTCCAGAGGACGAGGTAGTTCGTCTTCTTTTCGTGGCCGTGGAGGTGGTGCACGTGGCCGAGGAGGTTGTATGCGTTCAACGTGCTCGTTTTGTCGTCGTACTGGTCATTCTGAGGATACATGCTATTCAAAGCATGGGCTTCCACCCTCGGCACGTGTAGCTGATCATGTTCAGTCTCCTTCAACATCTACTCCAGATCATAGGTTCCAGGAGCTTGTGGCACGACTTCGTGACATTATGCCCCAATCATCATTAGAGGCTGTCGGCACATCTGATGTTGCTGCTTCTGCATCGGCTAGTACCTCTGCTGCTGCCAATACCTCAGGTAGTACTTCTGCCTTTCATCATAGCCGCGATCTATCAGGTTGGATTGTCGACTCTGGAGCCACCCATCATCTCTGCCGTGACAGAGATATACTTCAGTCCTACAGGGATATTCATTCTGGTCGGTCTGTGCTTATAGCAGATGGCACTCATTCTCCTATTGTGGGACAGGGGGAGACTTTTTTATTACCTTCCATGTACTTACAAAATGTTTTACATGCACCTGAGTTTTCCATGAATTTATTATCAATTAGTCAGATTACAAAAGATTTGCACTGTCGTGCTATATTTGGCCATCATCTGCATTTTTCAGGACATACTAACGGGCAGGGTGATTGGCTGTGGTTCTGAGCATAATGGCCTATATCGTCTAGTCCGGAATTCCTATGCTGGCGTCTCACTTCACTCTAAGGGATCCGTTTCTTCGTATACATGGCATCTTCGCTTTGGTCACCTTCCGCTCCAGAAAATGCGTCACCTCCTGCCCCAGATCTCTCAGAATTCTTCATTTCGTTGTGAAGCTTGTCAGTTAGGGAAGCATCATCGTTTTAGCTTCCCTGGTCGTCAGAGTCGGAGCAGTAGCTCCCCGTTTAAGTTGTTTCATATAGATATTTGGGGTCCTAGTCGTGTCCCTGATCATCAGGGACACATGTTTTATCTTGTTGTGGTTGATGATTTCTCTCGTGTCTCTTGGACTTTTCTTCTTAAGAATAAATCTGAAGCAGGAAGTGTTATCAAAAATCTTATCAATGAAGTGCAGAATGTTTTTTCTTCTACTGTTAAATATGTGCGCACGGATAATGCATTGGAATTCTGCACTCGTTCTCTTGCTCAGTTTCTTTCCTCTAAGGGCATTATTCACCAAACTTCCTGTGCCTACACATCACAACAAAATGGTGTCGCGGAGAGGAAACATCGATATTTTCTTGATATTGTTCGCACATTACTTATTCAAAGTTGTGCACCATTAGCTTTTTGGGGAGATGCTATACTTACAACATGCTATCTGGTTAATCGTATGCCTTCTTCCGTTCTTGGGAAAAAAGCTTCAATCTCTGTTCTCTTTCCTGATAAGGACTTGTTTTTACTTACCCCTCGTGTCTTTGGAACAGTTGCCTTTGTTCGCCGCTTGTCTCCAGGACTTGACAAGCTCTCTCCTAGAGCTGTTAAGTAAGTCTTTGTAGGTTACTCTCGGACACAAAAAGGCTATCGCTGCTATGACCCTATTAACGACAAGTACTATGTTAATGCTGACGTTACATTTTTTGAGCCAGTTATGTACTTCTCCCCAGCAGGTGACAGGTTGGTTTCCTCCACATCTCCGGATGATAATGTCTATGTTCCTCTACCTCCAAGTCTGGGTCAATCTGAGTCCACTACACCACCACCACCACCACCACCACCTACATATCATCCCATTTCACCGTTCCCTAAGTTCTACACAAGGTAGTCATGGCCTGCTCAAGCTACACGTCAACCATCCATCACGCCTCATGTATGCTCCGATGCTGTCACTAATGATGGGGTCGATAATGTATCGGTGCAGGAATCTTTGCTACAGGGGGAGGATCCGCCAGTCAGTACAGTGGATAATGATCTTGATCGTCCTATTGCACTTAGGAAGCAGAAGAGGCAATGTGCGTCCTATCCTCTTGCGTCTCAGGTGTCTTTTCATCGTCTTACTGGTGATTTCCAGAAGTTTGTAGCAACTGTATCGACGGTAGAGATCCCACGGACCTATCAAGAGGCCATGACGATTGATTGCTGGCGCTTAGCTATGGAGGAAGAGATGCGTGCTTTACAATCTCGAGGGACTTGGTCCCTAGTTCCTATTCCTCCTGGTGCTTCTGTGGTTAGTAGCAAGTGGGTGTTCACGGTTAAATATCATGCAGATGGCCGTCTAGATCGGTACACGGCTAGACTTGTTGCACGGGGCTTCACCCAAACCTATTGGGTCGACTATTTGGATACATTTTCACCAGTGGCTCGACACTCGACACTTCGCATTCTACTCTCCGTTGCTGTGGTACGTGACTGGCCCATTTTCCAACTTGCTATCAAGAATGCATTCTTGTATGGTGATCTACAGGAGGAAGTTTACATGCAGCAGCCACCGGGTTTTACTGCTGAGGGGGAGACCTACATGGTGTGTAGACTTCATAAGGCAATTTATGGCCTTAAATAAAGTCCAAGGGCATGGTTCCAGAAGCTTTCCCGGCTGATTGAACGACATGGGTTCAAAAGATCAAATGCGGACCACTCGTTGTTTATCCAGAAGACTCCCAGAAGTACAGTTGTCGTCATGGTATATGTTGATGATATTCTGGTTACAGGAGATGATGCTCAAGGAATCGAGATGATTAAATCACTTTTGGGCAGTCAGTTTATTACGAAGGATCTAGGTACCATACGATACTTTCTGGGGTTGGAGTTTGCGAGAAATGCTCAAGGTATGGTGATGACCCAAAGAAAATATGTTACAAACTTCCTAGTTGAAACTGGAATGGCTGGATGTAGACCATCAAGCACTCCGATGGACCCAAGTATGAAGCTGTATGAAAATGATACTGAAGAGGTGGACAGAAGAAGATACAGAGAGATGGTGGGTAAGCTTCTGTACATCACCATAACTCGATCTGATATTTCTTTTGCAGTAAGTCTGGTGAGTCAATTTATGGAACAGCCTAGGCAAGTCCATATGGAAGCCCTATACATGATACTGAGATACCTAAAGTCTTCTCCAGGCTCAAGCTTGCTATTTAGAAAGAACACAGACTTGTCCATTTTCGCTTGTGCAGACGCAGACTATGCATGGTGCCCAAAGGATCGTAAGTCTACTTCAGGGTTTGCTATCTTCATAGGAAGCTCTCTGGTTTCTTGGAAAAGCAAGAAACAAACTGTTGTGGCAAGATCTAGTGCTGAATCTGAATATAGAGCCATGGCACAAGCAAGCACATAAATGATGTGGGTTCGAGCAGTCTTGGAGGATTTGAATGTAAATGTCTCTTTACCTATGCAGCTTCAGTGTGACAACCAAGCAGCATTGTTTGTTGCCAATAATCCAGCATTTCACGAAAGAACCAAGCATATTGAGGTAGATTGTCACTACACTAGAGACATGATCCAGAAGGGTTTGATTTCTACTTCACATGTTAGTTCAGAGGACTAGACTGCTGATATATTTACTAAACCATTGCTCAGAGGGCCCTTCCAGAGATGTTCTTCCAAGCTGAGCATGATCGATATCTATACTCCATCTTGAGGGGGAGTGTAGAGGTTTATATTATGTCATGATGTACCGTTACGTAATTCCTATGTACCTCATGTACATCCATGTAATTTACCCAAGGGTTTTCTCTCTGTATAAAAGACCCTAGGGCTCCTTGGAATAAACATGAAGTATTTTTGCTCTAACACAGGGTATGCGTCTTCTCGACGTCTTGTCCTTTTTCTCTCAAAAAAAATACTCTTGGCTAATCTGGTCAAGTTCAGGCAATGAAAACCACAGTTTTCCTTCCATCATCTAGAAGAGGTGACTTAGGCCTTGTTTGGTTGGAGAATAAGCCCTGGAATAAAGGGCCAATTCTTCTCCCGACACAGTTCCCAGTGGTACGACTATTCCCCATTATTCCATCTTATTTCACTCTTATTTCTATCTTTATCCCACCTTACCTACCTTTATTTCACCTTATTCTCCTTATTCCTATCCTCCAGCCGAACAAAGAATAGACCCTTATTCTCCTTATTCCCCATCCTTATTCCTGCTTATTCCCGAACCGAACGGGCCCTAAAGTTTTTGTGGTAGTCGAGATCGTGTCATTAAAAAAAGATCTAACCCTGAGTTCCAATCATACTCCCAAGTTTAGATCTCTATCAATTGGTTGAGCGTAATGCCAATTTAAATGCAGCTTTTGTGATTTTGGAATCCCGAATGACATCCAAATTTTTTGACGTGAAAATCATTCTAACTTTCTACTGCAACAGGTGGGTGAATGTGTTGCAACCTGGTGGAGACCAAACTTTGAGACTGTCATGTATCCATATTGCCCTCCACACATCACCAAACCCAAGGTACGGTAAATGTACTGAATACTCTGACAATCTTTGCAATTTGTATTATTTAACTCATTTGGGTCAACTGGAATCAGGAGTGCAAGAAATTATTTCTTGTTCATTTATCTGAACGGGAGTATTTTGCGGTGCCAAAAAACCTGAAGTTACTTGCAGTTCCTCTGTTTGAACTTTACGATAATGTTCAGGTTTGGAAAACCTTCATGCTTCTTGTGTCTGTATGTTTTACATTGTATTTTTTCGAACTGTTTCTGTTGGATAAAAATAGTGCATGGGTTGTAGTTCAATATGCACCTAAGGACATTAACATCTATTATTCTCCACTTCCATTACATTCGTAGTTTATGCTGTCGTTTGCTTTCATTACGCCAAAAATGTTAACGTGTTTGAGTTGCTCTATCTAGGTCTACCAAGTTACCAACATGCTCCTACGTCAGAATACATTGCATTTTTGCATATAGCTTTTACATGGTGGGACTTGCTAGGCTATGTGTATCCTTGAAAAACAAGTGTGCATGCTTCTCATCTCGCAAGTATGCATAAATAAGCATTCCTATTCTCATGCCAGTGTGAATGAATCTTTGTTGATTTAATCAACGGGACAAAAAAGATGATGAGAGGGTAGGGAAACCGTTGGCTGTCAGAGCCATCGGTTATCTTTGTTTTTACCTTTTCTGGTGAATGTAAAGGGAAATCTATAGATGACAACTTGATGAGGCGGCTTCTATTTTCTTGATGTAGTTCACCTTTTGTTTTTGCATTTCCCAAATGTGCACTTGTTCGGGATTTTTAGTTAGCATTTTCATGGAGAATGTTGGAAAAAAAGACTTCGTTGTTTATTCAGAAAACCCTAGGCTCTCTTATATAGGGAGAGACCTTAAGGGTAAATTATAGAGAGGTCTATAGAAAATAAAGAAATAACGACAAACTACATAAAGAGATAATAACACTACTAACTATTTCTACACTCCCCCTCAAGGTGGAGCATAGATATCTATCATGCTCAGCTTGGATGAACATCTCTGAAATGGTCCTCTGAGCAGTGGCTTGGTAAATACATCTGCGGTCTGATCTCCTGAGCTCACATGTGCAGTAGATATCAATCCTCTCTGGATCAAGTCCCTAGTATAATGGCAGTCAACTTCAATATGCTTGGTCCTTTCATGAAAAGCTGGATTGTTGGCAATGAACAATGCTGCCTGATTGTCACACTGAAGCTTCATAGGTAGAGATACAGCTACATGTAGATCTTCTAGTACTGAGCGAACCCACATCATTTCCGTACTGGCTTGAGCCATAGCCCTATACTCGGATTCGGCACTGGACCTTGCCACAACAGTTTGTTTCTTGCTTTTCCAAGAAACCAACGAGCCTCCAACAAACACTGCAAACCCTGAGGTTGATTTTCGGTCCTTAGGACATCCTGCATAATCTGCATCTGCACATGCTGTGACAGATAAGTCCGTGCCCTTTTTAAATAGCAGCCCTGAACCTGGAGAAGACTTTAGATACCTCAGTATCATGTGTATAGCATCCATGTGAACCTGTCTTGGCTGCTCCATAAATTGACTCACCCTGCTAACTGCAAATTGAATGTCTGGGCGAGTTATGGTGATGTAGAGGAGTTTGCCCACCATCTCTCTATATCTCCTCTTATCTACTTCATCAGTATCACAATCATACAACCTCACGCTGGGATCCATGGGGATACTTGATGGTTTGCAACCATCCATGCCAGTCTCAGTCAGGAAGTCTGTAATATACTTCCGTTGGGTCATTACCAAACCTTGTGCATTCCTTGCAAATTCTAACCCCAGAAAGTATCTCAGGGTCCCAAGATCTTTTGTAACAAACTGACGGCCAAGGAATGCCTTCGCCTTTTCTATGCCCTGTGCATCATCTCCTGTAACAAGAATATCATCCACATAGACCATAATAACAACCGTACCTGCCGATGACTTTTGGACAAACAATGAGTGATCGGCATTTGACCTCTTGAATCCTTGTTGCTCAATCAGGTTGGACAACTTCTGGAACCATGCTCTGGGGCTCTGTTTGAGGCCATATATCGCCTTGTGAAGTCTACAGACCATCTGCTTCTCCCCCTCAGCAGTAAACCCAGGTGGCTGCTGCATGTAGACTTCCTCCTGCAAGTCTCCATACAGAAATGCATTCTTGACATCTAGTTGAGATATACTCCAATCACGGACCACAGCAACAGATAAGAGAATACGAAGGGTAGAATGTCTCGCCACTGGAGAGAATGTATCCATGTAATCCACACCGTAGGTTTGCGTAAACCCACGAGCGACCAAGCGTGCTTTGTACCTATCCAAGGTTCCATCTGCATGGTATTTGACTGTAAAGACCCATTTGCAGCTCACAACGGATGCATCAGAAGGTGCAGGGACCAAAGACCATGTGCCACGAGACTGTAGGGCCCTCATTTCTTCTTCCATTGCTAATCGCCAGCATTCATTCTGCAAAGCTTCCTGGTATGTCCGTGGTATATCCACGGAAGACAAAGCTGTGGCAAATCTCTGAAAATCACCTGTGAGACGGTGAAAAGAAACCTGTGAAGCAAACGGATAAGCGGGACATTGCCGCTTCTGTTTCCGAATAGCAATCGGAACATCAAGATCATCATCTGCTGTACTAGATGGGCTAGTGTCTGCCTGTACTGAAGGATCCTGCACATGTACCAAACCTGACCCGTCAGTAGTAATGCCATCTGAACATACCTGAGGCGGGATGATCGGCTGCTGTGTGGTCTGAGCAGGACCTGACCGGCGCGTATAGAATTTCGGTAACGGTGATATGATAGGCCGTGGATTGGGTGGAGGTGGAGGTGGTGGAGGTGATACTGGCGTAGAGACGGGCACAGGAGACCCAGGTGTACTCACTGTAGGTGGTGGAGGAACATAAATGTCATCAGTGGTAGTGGATTGTACCATTCTGTCACCTGCAGGAGAAAAATACATGACAGACTCAAAGAAAGTGACATCAGCACTCACGAAGTATCTCTTAGTTGCAGGATCATAACACCGGTAACCCTTCTGAGTCCTGGAATAGCCAACAAAGACGCACTTGACTGCTCTAGGAGAGAGCTTGTCAAGCCCAGGAGATAAACGATGCACGAAACACACAGTACCAAAGACACGTGGAGTCAAAGAAAACAACTCCTTGTCTGGAAAAATAAGGGAGATAGGTATCTTCTCACCAAGGACTGAAGATGGCATCCGGTTGACCAGATAACAAGCAGTAAGAACAGCATCGCCCCACAATGAAATAGGAGCACAACTCTGAATCAACAGTGTTCGAGTAATATCCAGGAGATGGCGATGCTTTCTTTCCGCCACACCATTTTGTTGTGAGGTATATGCACAAGTGGTTTGGTGAATAATACCCTTTGATGAGAGGAATTGTGAAAGTGAGCGTGTACAAAATTCAAGGGCATTATCCGTCCGAACATATTTGACAGAGGAAGAGAAAACATTTTGCACTTCATTAAGCACATTCTTGATCACATTTCCTGCTTCAGATTTATTTTTCAAAAGAAAGACCCATGACACACGCGAGAAATCATCCACTACCACAAGATAAAACCTGTGTCCCTGATGATCGGGAACACGACTCGGACCCCATATATCTATATGTAACAACTCAAATGTGGAGCTACTGCTCCGACTCGGACGACTTGGAAAGCTAGACCTGTGATGCTTTCCTAACTGACACACTTCACATCGAAATGACGAACTAGGAGAGATCTGGGGCAGAAGATGACGCATTTTCTGAAGTGGAAGATGACCAAATCGGAGATACCAAATATACGGAGAGACTGGTCCAACAGAGAGAGAGGAGACGCCAGCATAGGAATCCCGAACCAGTTGATATAAACCATTCTGCACAGAGCCACAGCCAATCACCTTGCCCGTGAGTATGTCCTGAAAAATGAGAGTAGACGGGTCAAAGATGGCACGACAATTCAAATCCTTCGTAATCTGACTAATAGATAGCAAATTCATGGAGAACTCAGGAGCATGCAGAACGTTCTGTAATTGCAAAGTGGAGGATAGAGATACTTCCCCCTGTCCAACAAGGGCCGGGATGAATGTCCCTGTAGGCCTGCAATCTACCTCTATCCCGGCAGAGATGATGTGTGGCCCCAGAATTAATAATCCAGTCAGATATATCATGAGATGTAGTAGATCTACCTGAGGAGCTCGCGACTGCGGATGAACTGGTAGAGGCAGAGGCAGCAATATCTGAGGAGCCACCAGACGAATCACCAGAAGCATGTGGCATAATATCACGGAGACGGGACGCAAGTTCGTCAAATCGACTATCTGCAGTAGAAGTCAGTGGAGACTGGGAGTGCTCTGCAACACGTGCCGATGCTGGAAATCCATGCTTTGAATAGAATGTCTCCTCCGAGTGTCCTGTACGGTGACAATAGGAGCATGTCTGACTGAAACGAGCACCCCTCCCCTGGGGTCCACGGCCACGTCCACGACCACGGCCAGATGGTGGTCCACCTCTCCCACGCGAGATTGCCATCGCTGAAGGAGGTGGAGTAGAAGAACTGGAGAAAACTGGAATGCGACTAAGTCTTCTGTAAACATCTTCAACTGGAGGAATAACTGCATCCGCGAGAATCTGAGATCGAGCTGCATCGTACTCAGGGTCAAGGGCCGCAAGTAGAACACCAACCATGGTGGCGTTTCGAAACGCCTTCTGCTGCTCAGGAGTTGCAGTGAGAGGTATGATACTGTATAACTTCTCAAACATCCCTCTTAGGGATGTGTAAAGAGAATGGAGAGGTCTGTCGTTCTGCTTCATTGTGAACATGTCGTGCTGAAGCTGCAACATCTTCGTCTCATTTCGCACCTGCGAATATGTGGCAGCAAGAATGTCCCACATTGCCTTAAGGCTGATGGAGCACGTCGTTAGCAATCTCCATCGTCAAGGTACCGGACAACCAGACCTTCGCATAGGAATCATCAGCCTCCCATGAGGCATAGATCCCAGTCTTCTCTGCGGGCTCATCCTCGGTAAGAATGTACTTCTTACCATTCGACTTCATGAGGCTCATGAACTGTATAGCCCAGAGCTCGTAGTTAGACCCGTCCATCTTGACTATTGGCGCAGGACCTTTGAATGCACCAGTGGAGGGCATATCAACTTTTGATTCTGACATACTGCCGCTCGGAGAAGAACTAGGATATGTAGACGTGATGCTGAATGTCTACAACAACTTCATCGGATTTGAGTGCGTATGTAGACGTTACGCACTCAAATCCATAGAACGGACGAGGGAGAGACTAGGGCACGCCCAACAAGGGGCTGATAGCCCTTTCAGCGGCTGAGAGCGCCTTACGCGGCTTGCTGGGAGAGCCGAGGAAGCCCTCCTGGTGCTGGCTGGCGGTGGCTGGAACCTACTGCAGCAGTCGAGGACTGCTGGCAGCGACTAGGAGCGCCGTGAGGGTACTGACGGCGGCTAGACTCGCTGGGAAAGCCGCCTGGGGCTGGCTGGCGGCAACTGTTAGCGCCGTGGGGGCGCTGGCAGCGGCTGGAATGGTTGGGGAAGACCGCCGAGCGCTCGGTGGCAGTGGGGCTGGGCCACGGGGAGGGCGCGTGAACAAGAGAAAGGCGGCGGCGAAGATCGTGTCGAGAAGAGGGCGGCGGGTGGGGAGAGGGAGGCGGCGGGTGGAGAGCCCTAGGGTGGCTCTGATACCATGTTGGAAAAAAAGACTTCGTTGTTTATTCAGAAAACCCTAGGCTCTCTTATATAGGGAGAGACCTTAAGGGTAAATTACAGAGAGGTCTATAGAAAATAAAGAAATAACGACAAACTACATAAAGAGATAATAACACTACTATTTCTACAGAGAAAACTAAAGCATTTGGACCTTGGGGGATAGCTTTGTGATGGCACAAATTGGTTATTTGAAAGGAAGTTGTCACAAATTCTCATTGTATAGGTTTACGGGGAATTTAAAATATTTGGCTAAAGGAAGGTTCTCTTTTAAGGTGAACTAACTTTCAAGTCAAGAAGCTGCTTTGTAACTTTGTCAGACAACTGCTTCTAGTATTTGCCACCCGTGTGAGTGTTGAGAAGCCCAACCGAAGAAGCTGATAAGCGGCACTCATTAGCAAAGTATAGCATGTGGTTGTTATGTTAAATTTCTAGTGTTAATTTGTATTTGTCGTAGCGATGGGTCTCCAGAATCTGTAAGATACTAAACCATTTGGCGAAATAAAAGACACTGTAAAGCCTGTGGAGGAAGCGCAAGAACAGGCGCTTAAGGAACAGCACAAACTTCACAAAGTTGGCACTTAATTGAGCCAGACCGCTGATTAGAGGAAGATGTGATCTTGATGCCTTATTATGAAAACGGATTAAAGAAAGGTCATTAGCCATTCTTGTGCATGGATGAGATTCTGAGGAAAGTAACATGTACACCGTTCCATGGAGTGAGTACATCAGTTGCTGGATTCAAGGTTAACTCTCACGTAGTCACGTGCATACTGTTCACACTCTCTTACTAGAAAGTGCCAATTACTCTCCAGGCAATTTGTGTCTAATCACTTGTATTTGGAGTTTCCATGCAGTGGTAAAGCAAAAGCCATCCTGGCCATTGAGTTTTCCTCCTCGGACCATCGACATGATGTGCTTTAGTGAAGTAGATTTTGCTCAAGACCGCACACACACATGTACACTATACATAGTGCATGCACACATGCAAAACGAAATCCATTCTTGAGCTTCTGATGCTAACCGCAAGCCTTCCCCATGTATTGCCACATATGTTGGGTCATAGAGGACTTTTCGAAGCTCTCAGTTATCATGGCTAGGTTCAACCTCTGGAAAAATTCAAAGGTTCGACCTCTGGAAAAAGCCCATGCGTAGTGGCATCTTCTCGTTGATACGTACACTGTTGAATGTGCTCGAACTCTACTCCCACAACTAACAGTCTGCGTCGACATTCAAGTCACTTGATTGTACACCCCATTAGGGTTATTTTAACATTTTCCTCATGATACCAGAACACCATTGTGCTAGTGGGGAATTCTTTTATATAAAAGCGATTGCGGCAGCTGGAGTTGACAGGGGTTTTTGTTTTTCCTTTACATATGATTTGTGACTTACTCGAATTACATGCCTAGGTTGGAGTTTCAACTGGATCATGCATCCCTTATTTATTTGATCGAAACTGGCAATTGATGGTGATATTCTCTATTGCAGAGGTATGGTCCCGTTATCTCAACCATTCCGCAGCAGCTGTCGAGGTTCCAGTTCAACATGGTCAATCCGTGAAGCCTAAGGTGTTTCAGACGCACACAAATGACTTCGCGGTGGGAGCGGAATGCGGAATAGGTAGCCCTAACTGATGCTAAAGAACTGTGTGCCTCAAACCTGTACCATCTACCCAGAGAGCTTCGTGGGAACAGAGTGGTGCTTTTGGTCTTTGTAACGAACATGCATAGATTGTAAATTAAAAGGGTACCATCTGGAATAGCGCAGTTATCTGATTTCCATGGAGGACGATGATAACGACTAATGTTATTATGTCATTGGTTAACTCATAACTAACATAGTGAGAAGACTTGCTCTGTTTTTTGATCTTAACTTGAACAATTCAGATATTTTAATTTTGCTGACGTTTGCTGTATTTTATTTTCCGTGAGGTTGCCTTTTGTTTACTTTTTGTGCTTACTGGATTCCAGTGACCTGATTTCTATGGTTGAACAGATGGAATATCGGTTGTGGTCTAATGTATTACTTTGCCCAATCAGTGACGCATCTGCTCCAATGGGCAAACATTACGAGGGTACCCTGCGGTTGATCTGTTCGAAGCTCGTGGCGGTTCTTGAGGTAATTTACAGGGTTGATGAAGTAATTACCGTGCAAAAGGTCGGAGAGGAATTTTAATAAGTTTCTAAGGTTCGTGGGGTAAAAATCCCTAAGAATAACGTGGAGAATATCGATGTTGTTTGAAATAAACACATGCATGCATTCACACATACAGATATGCGTGCATGAATGCACACATTTTACGTATGCAAACGGATATGGACATATCCATCCACTGTCATATTTGTTTTATACAGCTTCGAACGGATATGGGCATATCCATCCACTGTCATATTTGTTTTATACAGCTTCGACAAATGTTACATCTTAAAGATTATTGCTTACAAAATATATGTAGATGTGATAGACTTCATGTGTCGTGCATCCATTGATCTTTCTCTGCAGGTGATAAGCAAAGAGTTGAATGTGAAGAGTGCAATTATAAAGGATAAAGTGCTTATGGTATTCATTTATGCTCACACTAAAACTTTGAGCTTGATTCAAAAAGTTCACTGATAAGAGAGATATTGCCAGATAGGGGAAATCAAGGTTTGAAATATCTTTCCTTGCTCTTGAAAGCATTTTACTGAAAAAAGACAAGCTGAGATTGATGTTCTCCTCGGATGAAAATTGGAATTGAAAATGATCGAGAAGTAAAAAAGTAGAGGGAGTAACATCCATAGTCTTGGGACCTTTTCAGAACCACATTGCGCGCTTGCAATCAGAGTTTTTACACCTTTGTTTGTTATATTGTGTTTTGCTGATGTATATAGGCATCCATCCAAAGACTTTGTCTGCGTAGCGCTTGAAGATGCCAAGCGAGAGATGATGACATCTTACAGTTACGTGGAGTCATCTTATAAGATATTTATGGATGTTATTATTTGTAAGACTATAGAAAAGTTTGATACTCCTTTGCATCTAGCAACTTATTCTTTGAATCCATACTTCTTCTATGAGGAGTATGGTACCTTTGATACAAATATTTGGTGAAGAGAGGATTTATGATTTTAATGAAATTTTATCTAAATTTACATATAATACATGCCATCACTACGAAGGAGATTCTTGCATACAGACATGATCACAAAATGTTTGGCAAGCCATTTGCCATGAGATAACGGTTGAGAAATGATGACAATTATGATCGAGTATATCAATCACCATCTTCCAATTCATGTCATACATCTTTGATTTTATTGACTTAATCACTTATTTTATTTTAACAATGAATTGGTGGTATATTCATGGGGATGTTGCACTGTGTTTAAAAGTCAACCCATCAAGATCTTAAGCTTGAGGGCCTTATCCTCTAAATGTGATTGTAAATGTGGCACGTATAACTCAACAATGACTCCATTGACCTGTTCGATTAGAATATTTGTAATTGAAATAAATTTGTAATGTTACTTGTTATGTTGCTTTCAAATTCATACTAATAAGAAGAACATGTTATAGACAAAGGGGTTGAACGATCTAGTTTACGTGTGTTTCAATTCCAACCTAAAGAACCACTAACTTGAGATTCATGATTATGTACACTTGGCGAATGAACTAGTGATGCCGATGTTCAAGCTCAAGACAAGGAGGGTTTTTTTTCCATGTTTAGGGTTGACTTGGGGTTTAGTGGCACATGCAAATGGTGCCGAAGAGATTTTGGAACAAAGAATAAGCTAAGGAGGTGAACATGACAAGGGAACTTCATTTTCAAGCTCTATTAGTATACCAAAAAAATGAGGAAGAGGTTTAATATGAAGGCATAGATAAAAAGGAAGATGAAGGAGGAGATCTTGTTTTGGATGATATCAACAAGGATGAATGACTAGTTGCTACTCGGGTTACTTTTTTAAAGTGTATCTGTATTTTGACAAGTTGCATTTTATCTTATTAATTATCTTTTATTAAGTATCAAACATTTATTATCAGCTTTCTTCCTTTTTTCTCCTTTTATTTCAAATGTATCTATTTATTTTACTATTATAGTATTGAAAAGGTCTAATATATCTTAATATACATGAATACATGCATAAAAATAATTTATATGTTTAAAATGATTAAAAATTTAAAATTGACTAAAGATTGATTAAATCCAATAAGTCGCCCAACTGCCGACTAGTTTTTATCCAGGGACACGACTGATTGAGTACCAACTACCGACTTCTTCATCTTTGCTACCATTCAAATTTCTGATTTAAATTAGCTATTGTAAGTGTTACTTGGAATTGAAACTATTTAATATACATGACATCAATAATGCAAGCAAAATTTTTGAAGTTTATTGTCTTAAATGTATGCGTTATAATGGTTTAGTACATGCATTTATTTAGTGCAAGACATATCGAGCTAGGTCAGGCTACATGACACATATCAGTAGCCCATCTATTTAATGGGCATACTATTTCGGACCGTATGATACTTTTTTTTGGTTTCGAACTAGATCTATAAGCGGGTGATTTTCCTACCTTATTGGTCATGTTTAGCACTAATTATAAATTTGATTATAGCAATGGTCAAAAAATTCATATAGTATATTAAAAACCTGAGGGTTGCTTATGCATAATTTCCTCAATAGGACTCCATAACTTATTTTCCTTTTGCCACCTCCTTCCTTATACATATACTAGTAGAAAGCTCGTGTGCTACACGGAAATGTTGTTTCAAACCTTAGCATGTCTTCAAAATAGTTGTCCCAAAATACAACTGATAGTGAGACATATCCTATCTAATCATCTCCAAGTAAAGCTCACATTATAAGTTAGAAAGATCCATAGATGATATACCAACGACAACCCTATCCAAGTGCAGATAGAAGTTCTATTGATACACAAATTAGCAATAAGCGATAAGTCATGAAAAGCGAAAAATGCTATTAAAATATTAACAAAAGATTGAAATAGAAGTTAAAAGAAAATATTCTTAGCTGAGACAGACTGATAATTTTTTATTTGACAAATATAGTAAATCATATACTACTTTTCTATAACAAAAATAATTATGCATCTTTGATATAATGTAAGCAAAGAATGAAAACATCTGTCAAAGGTCAAAAGAGGAACATTAGACGGGAAAACTAAACAAGAAAACATGCTCTGGTTGGCCCATTGTTTAATTAAAACATAGGGACATTTAAAAGCCTAGTATGCATTTAGATCTTAATATTGAATTTGCAGATGGCCTTGTCATACCATGACATAGTTTCCCTTCGCATATATAGGGTGGATATCATCACATTATTTTAGGTTATTACTTTTCTATTTATCATCCCTATCGACATCTTTCAACTGCAAGATCTCTATTATGTTATTCAAACTGCAACTTACATAAGCCTCGTAAGATACGATTCTCATGGAACAATGGTCTTCCATCCTCGTATAGTCGACAGGGACTCTATCTTATTTTAAAATAAATTATCATCAAAATGTTTTATTTCCCATTTTCTCAAGATTTTTGAATCTCATTACTCATATCTAACTTTCAATGGGACTAAACCACAAAGGATGATTCCTAGGATGGTTTTCATAGGATTAAAAATCAAGCCATGCGACAAAACATAGTTTTTAATCGTATCTTGTTCTTATGTGTCAAATTATTGTCTTTGTATTTAGCCTTTTGCTAGATGGGAGTTGCATCTTCCTTTTCCATTTCCCCACGTCCCTCCTTGTACCTGTACAAGCAGCCCCACTCCTCCTCCAACGAAGCTTCGTCCCCCCCATGAAGGGCGAGAAGAGGGCCATTATCCACTGAAGCCCTAACAAGCAGAGAGAAACAACAAGGAAAAAACATATACATCACCAATCTCGATCTCCCTCCCCATCTTGCGATCTTTACGCGATCCCATCTCGAGATCGACCTAAGAACGAAGGAGAAGCAACAGATCCCGTAGTTTTTCATCCTCCGCTCCATCAGTTGTAGCAGATTGTTTGTTGTACATAGATTCTAGGGTTTTGACTGTGCAGTAGGCGATGAACACCAGAGGTAGATACCCCCCGCAGGGGATGAACAACGGCCGGGGGGGTTACGCGGGCGGAAACCCTAATTTCCAGGGCAGGGGCAGTAGTCAGCATCATCAACAGCAGCAGTATGTGCAGAGGAATGCCGTTCAGAGTCAGCAGATGCAGCAGCAGCAGATGCTGCAGCAGCAGTGGCTGAGGAGGAACCAGATGGGTGGTGGCACGGGAGGGGATGTGGCAGGGAAGAGCACGCAGGCCGAGAGCAGTTACGATGCGAGGTAACAAACGAATTGAATTGAATTGTTTTGTCTGTGAATTATATTCAAGTTAGCTATAGAGTCAAGCTTGTGGTTCTCGTGATGTTTGAGTGCAACATTCGTATCTTTTAGGCGATTGCATTCGTCTGAGGAGATTACAGAAGTAAAGCGAGGTCTTTCCGCATTGAGTGTGCAGAGAATGCTTCTTTAGAAAGGATTGAAAGAAGCAAAAATGCTCCATAGTCGAGCATGTGCCACCCATAGAAAATAGTTCACATCCTTGCATACAAGGGGTCTACATGATTTCCCTATCTATTATATTTTTTGAAACTATATGCAAATGGGAGGCTCTTCCCTCTGGAGGATTGCTGGTCACACTGCTCTTTATATTTTAATGCTCTTCACTTGCTTCTGATAATTTGACAATGAGGGGGACAGAAGTCAAAACGCCCTCTTGTTCCACAAGATTGAGAATGGAAATCCAAAATGCAAAGATGCACCTAGAAAGAAAAAAAATACATCAATCGGAAAGATTAAGGAGAGGAGGACTATTGAGCAAGGACCGTGATCTGGTAAGAAAACATCCAAACGGAGATACAAAACATACGTGATCACACTATTTTAATCAGAATAGCTTCCTCTTTCCGTGTAATCCAATCCCCTGTCATTACCTTGTTACCATTCTCCATGTTCTCTGCTCAATTCCCAAATTCCGTCTGTAGTAGTATGACACTCTTTGGTTCATGTATCCTTGCTTTATGGCACTGTTTGCCTCCTGTATCCGTGTTTTCTTTGAATAAGGTTGAAGGTTATGATAAACAACATTACATATACATATGCATCCTGCATGTAGAATTTGGCTTCTCTCAATTCTAAGATAACTATACATATTAGTATATACTTGCAAACTTTTCATTCCTCTTGATAAGTTATTTATACATACAACCAGAACAATCTTGGAAAGGATTTGTTATTCTGCAAGCGAGTGTTTGTTAGAGTGAAAAGAAAACTGCGTTGGTTGTAATAAATTTGCTTTCATGTTAGTAGAGAAACATTGATGTTATTTTGTAACGGTTCCCTTGATTTGTTGTTGATATTAGTACGTGTATGCCGTAGACTTTGCATATGAAGCGAGGAGAGGAAGATAGTTCCTCATTCAAGCTTAATTATTGAGGATCCAATTTTAATTTAGATAAATTAAAAGCTTAATCTAATCCAAGTTTTCCATAGCTCATATCCTAGCTTGCAGAAGATGGTAGTCATTACTCGGTCGGCTGAGTCACTGACTGGGGATTATTCGGCAATCGGACGACTAAACATATATAGTCGGGCTTTAGTCGGTTTTGTATTTTTTACAACAATAAAGCCTTTTCCCACATTAAGTAGGGTCAGCTAAAAATGTCGAAGTTTTCTCCCACTTTAAGTAGGGTCAAATTCATGTTGAAATATCCAACTATTTTAATTTTATGTTGGCTGTCGGATACCTAACACAACCCCCAAAAGGCGGGATTTGAACCCTGATATTTTGGGTGGTAGGCACACTACACTACCATGGTACCACCAGACCATTGAAGTGGGTTTTGTATTTTTTAAACCAATTTAAAGTGACAATGCCTTCTCTCACTATAAGAAGGGTTGGCTACATGGATTCTTGCTCAAATCCATGTTGAAAGATCTGACTATTTTTTACGCCAACTGTCGGCTACCTAACGCAACCCCCACAAGGGGGGATTTGAACCACGGTCTTTTTGGGGTATGTACACTGCACTACCACTAAACCGTTGAAGTGGTGTATTTTTTAATTATTTAAATATATAAATTATTTTTCTACCTGTATTTTCTTATATTTACGTAGGTTTAGATATTTCAGTGATTTATCATTAACATACAACATATAAATAACATTTAACTAATTAATCACTTGTAAGGATTCCATGAAACATGGACTTTGTTACATAAACTCCACTTGGTTGTAAGGAGAAAGGGAGGAAAAAACTCAAGGTAATACAAAAAGAAAAAAATCATTAAAACTTTTTGCTCAAAGCATATAAACTATATAATCTGAATTTGAACCAATAATAAATTCTGAAATCAAGTTAAGAGATCCATACGAAGAGCATATAGCAAAGAAGGGGACCTTTCACTTGCGGTGTTACTTGCAGACAGTGACAACCAGGGGAGATGGCGAAGGTGAGTCTTAACGCTTGCAAGGTGGCAACCTTGGCATGTTGTGGAGCTGCGGTGGCATCGTCGATCGGTGGGGAACGTGAGTGCGAGAGGGAGGAGCTTGATGCGGGCGAGAGTTAAGGTTACAAAACTGAGAGAGGCAAGTAGCAGAGAAAATGCCCGGCTGGGCTTGGATGCTTGCTGTCCCACTTTAAGTAATAACTTAACTGTTGGGCATGTTAGCGGGTCAGGTATCGGGTTTTCATAAACCCAAAACGGTCGCTTAGTTGGCTGACTAAGCCATTTAGGCACTCTTCATAGTTGGTTGGCCGACTAAGGGTTGATTTGCCTTTAGTTGGCGTGGCCACCCCTTGTCGACTAAATGGGATAGTCAACCATTTTTTACATGTTTGCTCATATGCGAATCCAAGTTCTCCATATCTCATATCTGAATCCCAGTTTTATCAAGCTTCACTTCAGCAACTTTCGAGTGCAATTATTCGATTTTAGATCTTTGTGGTCGCATGTATGGAGTTTATGATTTCTTTTTGTAGTCCTAAAACTTCTACTTTTACGATGCACTTATTATTCACTATTTCTGGTTATAAAGTGTAGCAGTTCTTCTTAGAACCGAGTTTAACGTAATGCATTTTGCCTTATTGTTGCAGTTCTCAAGATTGGAAAGCACAATTAAAGATCCCTCCTTCTGATACACGTTACAAAACAGAGGTATGCTACTATTAAATTCTTCCAAATCTGCACAATTTTTCATCTCTTGTAGTTGTAATTATGTTTTTCTATGGTTTAGGTTTTTGGAATGTCTGTATTTGCCTTGCTTAATGAATTTTAAAAAGAATATTTATGTTATAGTGACATGCATCTTCCTATTACTATAAGCTTCTTCGAAGCATATGGATGTTATGCCTTGATACATTCTACCATAAATGTACCCTCGGTATAAGAAGATATTATTACATTAGAATCAGAAGTACCCAGATTCCATGCCAGTTCAACCATATAGTCGTTATGGCATTAGCTAGTGATAACCATGCACCATGGTCATGGATTGTGTATTCTTGGAATATCTATCTTTCTCTCATGTGATTCAGGATCAAGTATTATCTTGAAATTGTTTCAAAAGTAAAAAAACTGTACTCTCAAGGAAAAAATTAGTTAAACAAGCAGAAGTTTGCAGTTGTTGTGCACTTGCAAGGTAACAACTTATATGGGGAAGGAAGTTGGATACTTGTTTCTGCCTCAATCTGGACATGGTCAACATTTATCTGTATCAAATTGGTGCTCTTAACTAGCAATTAGTTCTTTTTTTTATCTGGCTGCGACCAGTGAAAAGATGTAATTTACCTTATATGTTTCTTTCCTGACAAAGATTAACAAATATCTCACCATTATCTGTAGGATGTGACTGCTACTAAAGGGAATGAATTTGAGGATTATTTTTTGAAGAGAGAGTTATTGATGGGCATATATGAGAAAGGCTTTGAGAAGCCGTCTCCCATTCAAGAAGAAAGTATTCCCATTGCTCTAACTGGCTGTGATATCCTTGCAAGAGCCAAAAATGGGACTGGCAAGACTGCGGCATTCTGCATTCCGGCTCTTGAGAAAATAGACACTGATAAGAATGATATTCAAGGTTTATTTCTTCCATCTTCATTGTGTATCTCCATTATGTCAGTGTTCTAGATTGCATGGTATCCGATATCTTACGCGTGCAAGTTGATGCTGTATTTACTTTTAGATGTAAAAGAGATGTACCATACACTTACATTCTCGTAGTCCATTGGTTCCCGAGGTTATGTTAGTTTTTTCCCTTCACGTTCTTATTCAATATCCATTAAGAGCAAAGTTGTATATTGTTAGTATTGTCTATTTATCCTCTACATTCTCATGCATCTTGAGTTAAATGCTTACTGATGCAAAATCTTTAAATTTATATTTGAAATAAGATGTATTAATTTGTTTTCTTTTTATTTTTTAGTTATTATACTGGTTCCCACTCGAGAATTGGCTCTTCAAACTTCACAAGTTTGCAAGGAGCTTGGCAAACATTTGGATATTCAAGTTATGGTGACGACAGGAGGGACTAGCTTGAAGGATGATATCATGCGGCTGTATCAGCCTGTTCATTTGCTTGTGGGGACACCTGGTCGAGTACTCGATCTTGCAAAAAAGGGTGTTTGCGTCTTGAGCAATTGCTCCATGCTTATTATGGATGAGGTAGCACTCAACCGTTTATTAATACAACTTTGTTCTTATACTATCTATGCAATGAGGTGTTTTAACAGTAATTGCTCTTGTAATGTCTGTAATCCTTTGTATCTTCTGTCCTTGAGATAATTTCAAATTCTTTGAGGTTTTATGCCATCATCATCTTTTTTTCTTTTAGTAACATATTGTATTTAATCCTGGCAGGCGGATAAGCTCTTATCTCCCGAGTTTATACCTTCGATTGAACAGCTTATTAGATTTCTTCCTACTAATCGACAGATTCTGTTGTTCTCTGCTACATTTCCTGTAACTGTTAGGGATTTCAAGGATAGATATCTCCCCAAACCTTACATAATAAATCTTATGGATGAGCTCACTCTCAAGGGTATTACACAATATTATGCATTTGTGGAAGAGAGACAGAAGGTCCACTGTCTAAACACCCTCTTCTCTAAGGTTAGCTTACTTTTAAGCATGATAGTATTTGTTTTTTTCTAGAAGACATTTTGTATATGTAAGTTCGTGACTGATTGTTATTGTCTTGTTGTTTCTCCAGCTTCAAATTAACCAGTCTATAATATTTTGCAACTCTGTAAATCGGGTTGAGCTTCTGGCAAAGAAAATTACGGAACTTGGATATTCCTGCTTTTATATACACGCAAAAATGGTGCAAGATCATCGCAATAGAGTTTTTCATGATTTTCGCAACGGTGCTTGCAGAAATCTGGTCTGTACAGGTATAGTTATGTTTGTCAATTGTTCTGTTGCTCTTTGTTTATGTATGCATGCATGTGCAGGGACATGGTTTTACGTCCATGGTTCAGGGGCATTGTTCTTGTCGTCGTTGGCTTCTAGATATGAGGCGTCATTTACCATACTCTGCTATCAGTTTTAACAACGTTTAACTTTTTTCAGGGTTGGAGGGATAACCCATGCGAAGTATTTGTTATGTGTGAGTACCTAATGAAATATGCACTTGAGCATATGAGTCTTATAACCTGTTAGTCAATGGTTTGTTGGTATCGATGTATTTTGGGTGTGTAAAAATCCTGCTATCATCCTCCGATGTTGGTATATGTCTGTAGAGTATATACCGTTTGTTTGGAATATTCCCAATCGGATATTAACAAAATTTTGCACTTTGAAGTAGAGAAGACAACTTAATCTTATCTCGTAACACATTGTGTAGTTTATGTACCTGTCTAGGTAATCGCTTGTTTGGTTTATTATGTTTCATCCTGTTTGATAAAGGAGTGACTTATTTTCAAGAGTTGATACAATGGTTTAGACATCGCGGTATACTCGACATTTCCTGTATCAGAGGGAGTGCCCCTTTTCCAAATGCCGACAACATATCTAATGGCAACCATTTAAACAATTCAGGTGACATCATGGGGCATCTTCATAGACACTCGATCTCAGCTCGTAGGGAGGAATGGTGGGTGTTGGTCGATGTTGTGGGAGGAACCACGAGGGTGTCGGACCTTCTCAAGGACTCCATGGTGTTGGTGGAGGGAATAATGATGAGTTCGGACACAAGATGCTCCTAGAGGAGGAGAAGAAGCAAGAGGTGGAGTGTAGACATTTCTTTAAGAATACATGGATGAAAAATGGGGATGCGAACACTCTTGTCTTCCATGCGGTGGTTGGTGGCAGGAGGCGGTGCAACTTCATTCATTTTGTAGAGGTGGAAGTCATGCAGGTGGATGGCGAGCATGCTATTGTGGTTGTGGTCACTTCCAGTAGGTGAGCAAGAGGGCTCACATGGTTGGTGTAAGGTGGTTGAGCCCTGACGTGCCATGCATGTTGAAGTTTCAGGACTCTAGTTTGGTGCGCACCTTTAGTGTTGAGGAGGTCAGTACGGTTGTCTTCAATGTGAATGCATATGGTTTCTTAATTAATTTCTGAGAATTTTGGGAATTGATGGAGCTTGCTGTTGTGGTGGTTTTTGATGAGCTGCATGCGGAAAATGAGGGCTTTTAGAGCCTGAGTTGCTCTTTGATTTTTCTTCTTCTTAGGAATCTTGTGGTATTATGCATGGAGGATTTTTGGCATATTACTCTCTCAATTGCTATCTATCTCATTGTGACGAAGGTCATCACTAATCAACTTTATGGTATTTCCATCATTAAGATTTTCCATATGGTGCAAGGTTGCAGAAGTCAGCAGTCAGTACTCGTTCGGTATGATCACTGACTAAGGATTCATTGGCAGCCGTAATAGTAATTGGATTTAGTCGAGCATTAGTCAGTTTTGAATTTTTAATTATTTTAAATATATAAATCAAATTTTAATAAGGGTTTGCTTTAGAGAGTTGATACTTCCAAAGCTCATGGTTATGTGAGCTGGAGTTCCATTTGGACATTTCTTTCATGACATGGTTTCCATGATTAAATTCTTTGTATGAAGAGCAAGGTTGCAGAAGTCAACAGTCAATACTCAGTCGGTATGGTCACTGACAAAGGATTAATTGGCAACCGGGAGTGTAATTGGATTTAGTCAGGCATTAGTGGATTTTAATTTTTTTTAATTTTTTAAATATATAAATCAAATTTGAATACATATACTCTCATACATATATTCATATATTTGCAATTTTCATATTTATAAGAGCTTAAAAAAGAAGCTATTTAAATATATAATAGCACATTTCGGATCTGCACAGTTCGAAAGGTACCCATAATGCCGTGTAGGATCACTTGGTCCCAGAGGCACGTAAAAAGACGAGTCGCTACCAGAAACGACGTTTGCTGGTGGTGTAGCATCTACATAGGCACAAACTCATTAGTTAAATAACTTGAAAAAAATTTCATGAGCAAGTTACTAACTTTTAAAATCAATGTACTATAAAATACTAAAATTAATTACATTAATTAATCAAGTAACTCGACAATATATTATTACTTTAAGTACTATGTACTTCTATCAAATTCTTGCATCAAATAAAATCTAGGGATTAACGGGATTTTATGTGCGACCAAAGAAATAAATAAATGCATCAACGCCTTTAGCTCACATGAAGAATAAGATGTCAAATTAGTGATTGAATTAAAGGAGTTTCCAATTACTCAATGGTGTAGAATGTGTTCAAACTTTCATCCATCAGTGATCCATATATGTGTGTGTGAGCGCGCATGTGTGTGTATGGAAAGTGAACCTCAAACAAAATTTATGGAATGTATCCAACATTGATCTAGATAAACATTCGAACAGAGAGAATTTAGAACAAGCTTAAATTTAACACATGTAACATGAAGTTCTAACCAAAAAATGGAAACAAAAACAAATTGCTGTAACTCACAAATTTGAGCGATGCTGGCTTTTAGAGGAGGGCTTGAGCGCAGATTTTTCTTCAGATTTGAGCGATGTCGGCTTTTAGAGGAGGGCTTCCGAAATGAGGTTGCATCTTGGTGGAGAGGCTGGAATCTAGAGGGGTTCGCGGTCTCTCGTTTCGCGGCAACGCTAAAGCGGCTGAGGAATTTTCTGACTGAGTTCGACAGGGAGGAGAAGTCGAGACGCATGCGCAAATGAATGGAGGCGCAATATAGTGTGACACACTTGGACGACATCGACGATGAGAGAGAACTAGACCAAGAAGAAATGGCTGAAAGGACGAATCTACTTGAGGAGATATTGATGGAGGATCGAAAGGAAGAAGTCGAGTGGAGGCAGAGATCCAGGCAAAGATGGTTGAGAGAAGGTGACGAAAGTACGTGCTTCTTCCTCTTCATGGCATTGGGCGGGAGGAGGAGAATTTTTTTGCACGAAATAGATGTGGGGGGACGTACGGGTGTCAGGGGAGGCTCAGCTTGACCGTGCTCTCCGAGATCACTTCTTGGAGGCATCACGTAGGCGGGGGGGGGGGGGAGGTTGGAGCTGGTTAGGAAGAGGGGTCTCACGCCTAACTGAAGTAGATGCGGAGGGTCTGCAGGCGGTTTTCACTGAGGACGAGGTGAAGTGGGCAGTTTGGGGCCTTAATGCAGATGGGGCTCCTGGACCAGATGACTTCTCCATTATATTCTATAGCGAATTCTGGGAACTGCTGAAAGGGGAAGTAATTGAAGTGATTAATGAGTTCAGAGAAGGAAACATAGGTTTTGAGAAGATCAATAGAGCGTTGCTATTCTTGCTCCCCAAAAAGGTTTCTCCGGTGAGGTGTGATGATTTCAGGCGGATAGCTCTATCCAATGGGCTATATCTGATTGTGGCTAAAACGTTGGGGAACATGCTTAAAGTTGTTTTGGACTCGATGATTCTGGACGGCCAGTCGGCCTTCATCCCAGGGAGGCACATGGCGGATGGTTTGGTTATGGCTACGGAGATTTGCCTTGAGTGGAAGTGCACAAAGAAAAATGGTTGTTTGTGGAAGATAGACCCCACAAAGGCCTATGACTATGTTGATTGGAATTTTCTGTGGACTTCCTTGAGGCGAAGGGCTTTCCCAGATTTATGGATCGGATGGATGAAGAGATGCGTCACTACTTCCTCCTACTCGGTCCTCGTGAATGGCAAGCTAGAGGGGGCAGCCGCAACGGGGCGTCCAATAGGGAGGCCCCGTAGCCCCTTTGCTGTTCACATTGGTGATAGACGCCTTGGCAATGCTTTTCAAACAAGCGGTGGATATGGGTTGGTGCGAAGGGTTTCGTATGGACGAGATCTCTATCCCCTTACTACAGTATGCGGATGACACCTTGGTGTTACCTGGGGGATCGGAGGAGCAGTCTGGCCGTGCAACACAACTTTTAGACATCTTTAGCGCGTTGTCTAGCCTAGAGGTTAACAAGCGCAAGTCCGTGGTCATCACATTCGAGATGGAGGACATAGAGAGGGCCAGAATGGCAGCGTTGGTGGACTGCCCGTTGGGCAATCTGCCCATTACTTATTTGTGGCTGTCGTTGGTGGACGGGAAACTTAGGAACTCTGACTGGGACTATGCCATTCACAGAATAGAGCAAAGGCTAGCCGGATGGAAGGCGATCACGTTATCTATAAGAGGGAAGTCGATTCTGTTAAAACATGTTCTCTCGGCCACTCCATTTTCTACTACTCAACAAGGCTGATGCTGGTCAGGGTCAGAAGAAAGATCGAGTCCCTCATGAGAAGGTTCTTTTGGTCGGACGGAAAGCAGCAGAAGCACGGTTTGCATCTGGTAAACTCGAAGGAGATAACGAAGGGGAGGGGGGAAGGTGGACTAGGCGTGCGCGACGTTGAGTGCATGAACAAGGCCATGTTGGCAAAATGGGCGGTGCAGCTATGGGACCCTTGACATCTCTTGTGCTGTGGCTACTTCGGAAGATACATAGGGTGTGCGACGATTTGATGGCAAGGACATGGCTGGAATCGCCTTTATGGGCTTGGATTTGGTAGATTATACCTATGCAGTTGCACAAGCTTCTCCTCGTGGTAGGGAATGGCCAAATCTTCAGGTTTTGGCACGATGATTGGACGGGAGAGGGGTCGCTTGAGGCTAGGTTCCCCAGACTGTTTGCCCTGTCGGTGACGAAGGAGGGGGTACTAGCCCAAGTGGCGAGCTCAGGCGTGTGGTCGCCTACTTTTGTGACAAATTATCTGAACAACGGTTGGAAGAATTTCTTCGCTTATAGTTCGAATTGCCACACCCGGGGATCTCAACGGCATGGCGGACCATTTCTTATGGGAAGGGGGGAGGTTCTTGACTAAGAAAGCATATGTAGAATTCAAAGGATCTGCTGCAACAGAACATAGTGAGGATTTCATCCAAGATCTGAAGGTGGTGTGGGCAGCAAGGATCCCAAATAGAGTCGAGGTTTTCCTCTGGTGCCTGAGAAGAGAACACTTGCGTGACAAGGAAAGGAGGGGGCACATGTTTGGGACGGAGGACATTTTCTGCGACATATGTGAAGGCCAGGTAGAGGACACAGATCATCTATTTTTCAATTGCTCGACATCGGCTTTGATGTGGAGGGAGCTCGACATTTCTTGGATGATGATGGACGATTTGGAAGGATTTAGAGGTCGGTTGGCGTGGTGGGACTTAACTCCACTAACGATGTATCTGTTGCCTTCGCGGGGATCTGGACGATTTGGCTGGGACGGAATGACATGATTTTCAACAGCCAAAGATTCTACTCAGAAAATGTGGTTAACCATTGTAAAATGCTCTATTGCTTCTGGGCATCCTATTAATGTAAAATGTAACAAGTACTTTTTTATGAATGCCATTTGGCGGTAACTCCCACCTTAAGAGTTTACCCAATATTTCCATAAAAAACTCACAAATTGATATATCTAAGAAAACAAAAACATGTAACTTGAAGAACATATGCTTACCCCTTATAAATAGTATGTAACTTGAATAACATGTAACAAAAAGGTCAAAAAATTAAAGAAAAGGCAAAAAAGCCTAACCTATGCAGCTTGGTTGGGCGTTGGAGAAACTCGGAGGAGAGCTTTGGCATGAGTTGGGACCTCTCTTGAGGTTGGTGACACCAAGGCGAAGGGTCCTTGGACCAGAGTCATAGGAGAGGCTGCTCGACGACGCGGTGGCGGAGGTGGAGGCGAGGTGCAAGTTGGGGTGTCGGGTGTCGAGTAGGATTTTAGGACATGGGAGCTACTGTTCGACAATAAGCTCTCTTAAACCCTATTCGGGTATTTGGGTATTCGGATGGGTCAGGTCGAGTGCGAAACAAAAAAATCTAAGTAAAAATCGGGCGAGTAATCGGCTGTCTAACCCGACTACTCGCCCGAGTAATCGGTCAGTCCCGATTATCGACTGATTTGGGCTAGTCGACTTGGCTGGCCTGCCAAGTCGACTAAGCAGACCTACTAATTGGGTTAGTTGGTTGATTTTTACAACATTGATGAAGATGTATGCAACATCTATCTCTTGCTCAATGTTGGTGAATGGGAGACAAGATGATGGCTTCTTTTAGAAGTAGAGGGGGGTCATGCGAGGTTGCATGTAGATGTAGGCTCTGTTGATCTCCTCATCGGCGGCGGATGTGCTCCTGTAGATGGTGTATTGTATGGTGATGGGGATTTCTGTGTTGGTTTCCAATTAAATCTCATGTTGATTCCCATCCGACAAGATGCGAGTGACGTTATTTTCTTAGTAGATGACATTGCAGGGCTCTTTGTATATCATGGCGATAATGATATGATGTCGCATATATAGTTTTTATAATTATATTCATAGCTTGGGATGACACCCTTCATTTCTCTCAAAAATATATCAGAGCTTTGTTTATTTTGGAACTAGAGGATCCCTTATTGGTTGAGGTTTGTGGCTGATTGGGGAGAGACAAGGTGACGATGGGCGCTCGGAATGCCATGATGTTTTAGGGATTTGGCAGCTCTTGTCATCATTGTGGTGAGGAGGCAGAGGATGTTGACCACCTCTTCTTTTCCTCCTCTACCTAGAGGGACATTTGAGCAGAGGTCGATCTCGATGGGGATGCTATCATGATTCATGAGTGCTCCCACTTTATGGGTTTTTATTGGGTAGTACTAGGCTATCTTATTTTTTTTTGAGAAGGACGAGGGTGGCATCCCAAGTTGGAACTTACCACAAAAAGTGTATATAAAAAAAGAAAAAAAATACGTGTTACAAAGCATTACACACTTCATACTGCGCACATCGCTCTACAATGTTCAATCACATTCCTTGGGCGATTTGGCTTGCGAGGAATGGGGGTGAAATTTTCGAGTGAGAGATTCTTCATGAAGAATGTACTGGAGCATACTAAGTTCCAATGAGACTCTTAGTCTATGCGACTTTTATTCTTTGTAGTTTAGATACTTGTGAATATAAAGTTTTTAGGAGCTCGTTTATATGTCATCACACCGGTTTTCCTTTAAAATAATATCAGATCATAGGTACAATATTTGGGGCGATGATGCCATCACTGTTCGCATGTCATAGAATTAGAGACTAAGGGCCTGTTCGGTAACTGGGTTGGGTTGAAGTAAACCTCCTGTGAACAAGGGTTTAAATTTCGATTTCGGGTATCGTATCGATACCATGCCGAAACAAAATTTCACTGAAATTTTGATGACATTTCACCCAAATCGAGCAACTTCTTGTATCGGCATTTCGCTCAAAATTTCGGTCCCACATCGAAACCGAAATTTCGGCAAAATTTCATCGATATTTCGTGAAATCTGAAACCATGCCTGCGAATAGTAGCTGTTTGGGTCATTAAGAATTGTGATGTTGACATTAATTATGTGTTATATAAACTATTGTAATGATTACAATCTGTTTTTTATGTTAAATTTTTTATTTTAATGTGGTTGAAAATATTATATGAAAGAAATTGTGCGACCTATACAACTAATTCCATCCCGGAATTGCGAGGACAGAACTAGGGGTATTCCGGGTTATCTGATACATAATTTTCCTTCTATGTTCTTTCTCTCTTCTTACAATTGTCTTAACTTCTTGCCGATTTCTTGTTTCTTTATTTTAAGCTTTTTTCTTCACTATCTCGCAACCTTCTTTACTTCAGTATGGACTTGATTATGATTTTGGTTTGATTCTTGAAATGCTAGAATTTTTAGTTGATATTTTATACGCCATTCACTATTTTCATATGTTTTTTCACATAATGGACAGTAGGTTTGATGCATACTTTCATACATATTTCTACTTTTATTTCAATTTGTTTATTTCTGAGTAATGTGATAATTCAAGTAATAGTTATTTTTAAAATGTGCAATTTTATGAAATGTGGTAGTACAGTGTTTCTTAATATGGTTCCTTAGTCCTCTCTCCATCCTTAATAACTTACCTTAATACCAAAAACTAATATAATGAACCAGTGGAGACTTATTTTTTGAATTAATTGATTTGATTTGCTTTGAGAAATATGCAGGATTTTAGCGGTGCCTTAGGTTTCTTTTTATTTGACGTTTGGGTAATGTCATCGGCAACCCTTCAAAGCATTGGCTCAAATAGCACACCTAGATTTTAATCATATTTTGTACTATGTTTTGACTTTATACTCTACACCTTGTTCAGTTTGGTAGAGATGTTAGATTGCATTTTTTCCAGAAGGATAAGCACCTACCTTCTGTATGTCGTTGCATTCCTCTTGTTGCCATGGGTCATTTTTTGGTTTTTCTTTAGACCACTTGTTCATTTGAATTTTAAACTACTTGTAAAATCAGAAGTCAGAATATGGACCATGGTAATGTTTGTAGGAAACAGTTAATTTGGAAAGGTTAAACAGATGCCTATAAGGTTTTTTTGTTAGTTTTAAAGTCAAGAAGATTTCAATGTTATTGATGTTCTTGAGACAACAAGAAGTCATTGCATTCTAGATCTAGCTGGCACCATGGACCTCCCTTTTATTTTATTATAGAAAAAATATAGTATACACTATTGATCCCAGCTTTGTCCCTACCACTCGTTAGGTAGACTGCAATTTTTAATGAGATATATGGGAGCGAACATTGTTAGTTATTCTCAATCCGTCCAAGATTCTGGAATAATGCTCCTACCCGAATCAGATATATGAGAATGGTCTGTCTTTTTACTCGGTTAATAAACTTCTCCGTCCTTGTCCGGTATCTTCTCCTTTTGTCTTTGCTCTGACTCCTTCGTATCTTTTCTTGATTTGAGTGACTTCCGAACCTCAAGATTCGCTTGTTGAACTCTTATCTACCTTGAGGTCTGTCCTGCATGGTCTGTGATGCGATAGAACTAGATCAAGAATTCTCTATGTTGTAGCTGATCTTGGGTCCCTTCTTCCTCACTGCCTCCCACTTGGACCAACATGGTTCTATCTATTAATTCTAGATGGCTACCTCAGACACCAGAACATGGAAGAATGACCCGTTGGTATTTGCAACTTTATAAAATCTACATTCTAAAAGAAATTCTAGTCTTTGTGCTCCTTTAAGTGCCCACAAACTTGGTCAGCACCACTACAACATCCAACATGTAAGGATTTCTGATGAAGGTTGATCAGAATGGGCTATTGAGGTGAACCACCCATAATGACACTTTTGGCATCATGAAGAAAATGAACTCAAAGAAAGATATTGACAGATGATCTCTACGCTTACATTGGTGTACATCTTTGGTAGTAAATCGAACAACTTATTTTTTCTATTGAAAGAAAACATTAACCTTATAAAGGATATGTATGATGGAGCTTCATCGTTTGTAAGGATCCAGTCTGGGAAGGCCGACTATAACATCATCATTGGTCTGCATCAAGGTTCAGCTTTGAATCTATTCATTTTTATTTTGATTATGGACGTATTGACTAGTCACAATTAGGATGAGATACCTTGGTGTATGTTGTTAGCCGATGATATTGTGTCGATTGATGCGGCAAAAGATGTAGTAAATAAGAAGTCGGAGCCTTGGAAATGTCCCTTAGAGACTAAAGATTTTCGTACAAGTAGGGCTAAGATTGAATATATGGAGTGCACATTTGATGGAAACAACGATGAATGATTCGAGGTAAAGATTCAAGACGATAGCATTTAGAGGAAAGATTTTTTTAGATACTTGGGATCTATTTCACAACAGGATGGGGAAATTGATGGAGAAGTTACTCATAGAATAAATGCAGATTGGCTAAAGTGGAGAGGAACCTTTACTGTTTTATGTGAAGAAAATCCCGTTGAAAGTCAAAAGAAAGTATTACAAAGCAGCTGCGAATCGCGATACCTGCTATATTCTATGGATTAGAATGTTGGCCTTTGAACCATAGTCATACGCATGGTTTGACAATGCCAGAAATTAAAATGCTAAGGTGGATGTGTGGTCATACTCGAAAAAAAAATCGAATTCGGAATGATGTGATCAGAAGGAAAGTTGGTGTAGCTTCGCTAGATGATAAGATGAGATAAAATTGCTTAAGATGGTCTTACCATTTGTAAAGGAGGTCGGTTGATGCACCGGTTAGAAGATGCGAGATATGGGATGTTGAGCCCGTTAAGAGAGGATGAGGAAGGCTTAAGACGTGTTGGAATGAGACTATCCGAAGAGATCTTAGTTATTTGGATATAAGCCCGAGAATGACCCCAAGTAGATCTGTATGGAGGCAAAAAATCCATGTAGCCGACCCTACTTAATTGTGAGAATTTGCTTTGTTGTTGTTGTGATGGAAAACACGAGCTATTTATTCATGTTCGTAAACCCCTTGTTCCCATCCTTAAACTTATGTAGCATCGTTACATCCTTTATTCAACATTGGCGAAGTTCCTTTGACCTCTATTGTAGAGAAGATATGAACCAAAATTGGATTTTGTAGATGCTATTTTAAATTCCAGACAGCTACACCGGAAAGCTTGCCTGCATATAAAGATACGAAAATGAGATTATCTTATCAGCTTGTCAGTGAGGTTTACATTTGAGGATTTTCACTATGACTTTTAAACTTTGTTTGTAAACCTTCTACCTCTTACCCCATAACACTTGTGGGTTAATGTTCATCCATTTTGTTCGTTGGTTTGATTGAAACATGTAAATGATTCCTTTTTTGTCCTTACATGTATATCAAATTTACCCTGACCTAACCTCCCCCTCCCGCCTCCTGCACCACCACTGCCGTCACCTCTTTCTTCGTTGTGCCACCTCCTTTGTCATCTTCTCATCCTCCTCTCATCCCTCGAGCCACCTACCACCATGTCGCTCCCTCTTCCCTCCCCTCCCCCTCACATAGTCACTGCTTGGGACCAACAAGGTATCATTGAGGGGGAAAGTGCGGGAGTGCCCCACCATCTCTTGGACTTCCTCCACCCCTTGTCGACTTCGCCGATATTGATTTCCACCACAACGCGACATACTCGATCAAGGACATAATCTCAAGCGGGAGGCTCTCCTTTGTTGTTGATGGATCCAACAACTACCTTAAGGCGTTTGTCGATGGGAGGTTTTAATCCAGATATGATAACTGAACCTTGTGGGTGGTTGTGGGGCTTGCATGCTCGACCAGTTCATGGTGGAGACGATGAATCATATTGTGCAATCAAGGTAGTTGGATGAGGCGGGATGTCTCTTCGATCCTCTAATGGAGTTGGGCTTCACACGTAGCCTTCGTCATGAGATAGGACCGTGGAAGATGGATGCCTACTTGAAGGCAACATGGGAGGGGTCGTCCGTATTGAGGTGGCGATAACGACAATCGAGGCAAACATATACACGCTGGTGTGACAATAACTAGGGAAGAACCAATGATTGAGCTTGCTCCCATTGTTGCAGATCCACTAGCTAGATGCCATGAGGCATTTCGGGAAACGATAGAGGATCCCTGGCTACGACATGTGCTGGTGTTGGCACTAGAGGTGCAGAGTCGCTTCCACTATGATGGCATCAGTAGTAGAGCACATCAACATTCACCATGATCATCCATGCTTGGTTGGAGTTGTAAGGGAGAGGATGAGGATGATGAAGAAAAATAGAGGAATGGAAAAATTCACAGTTGGTTTTCTTAACTTAAGATTAATTCAAGATTAACTTATGAAGAAATAAATTAAGATGAATTAAATTAATGGTTGGGATTATGACGTAAGATGAGTAAGACTACACTTATAGGGGTAAATATGAATATGTCAGGGGTTGTGGTGTAATTGATAAAGCTTATGGGCACCGTCAAGGTTCAGGAAAGCGGTATGCGTATGCGTTCGGACAGGTCACTGAATAACGATTAAGCGGTATGCGGGGGCATACACGGGGTATATGCGGTTCGATGTGATTTTCTATTTTTTAATTTAAAAATAAATATTTACAAAAGTGACGACAACTAAACTGAATTTATGAATAAATGTGATCCAAAAGAAGATCTAAGAAGAAATGTTTTTCATGTAGAGCTCAAAATAGTACAACTAAATATCAAAATCATCAAAGATAGTATTACATAATTTGATTTAATATAGAACAAAATAACACAAGATCCGTATCTTAAGACCTAGATTTGATTACCGAACTAGACCTTAAGCGAGTACACGGAGCGCATATGCACCCGCACAGCCTGCATATGCGGGCCATATATGCGCAAATGACGTGTAAAGCAAGGCTTCAGATAATCGGTGCGTCGAGGAGGCTGCTTAGGCATATGTGGCCGCATATGCGGCCATACAGTCCGCTTTCATGAACAGAGGGCATCGTAGTGTAAAAATCCCTTTACATTTATGAGGGCTTGGCCCAATGATTTCGAACAAAAGTGGGTCGTATTATAGGTTGTAGTTCTCCATATAAGGTTGTCAAATGAATGAAGAAGTGGTTAAGATATGTGCATGTTTTACAAGAAATGAGCATTAATTAAATGCCTATTGATATTTACTTGGATTCTTCATTAGTCTCTTTTAGATCCCTCTTCTTTATGTCACAAATTTGTAATTGATTTCCATTTTTTAAGCAACATTTCCAGTTCTCAATGCATAATGCTATTGCATGCTTATTTCTAGATTTTAGCGAACCATACTTATTTGTGAACATTTATTCATATATGAGCATTCTTGGCTACTTGGGGACTATTTCGGGGAGCTGGTGGCCCTGGTGGGTGATTTTTGTAGGGGCATATTTTGAGGGGTTGGCGACTCGTATGGTTGGTGGCTCTATAACATGTTCTTAGGAGTTACACGAGGGAGGATTGTGCTAAGCATGCAAAAAGTTTGGAGCCAGAGTAGTCTAAAATGGCCATGCTTATCAGTTGGGAGACGAGAGAGCTTTGGACAATGATGAATTGTAGCCCTACATGCATCCGTAGATAATCATTAGGAGAAAGACAAGATGTCAGGTGGAATGGAGATTGAGCTAGAAGGAGAGACACCCTAAGGAGGGCTATGCTAACACAGTTTTTTCATGCTATTTATACGAAGGACCTCCATATGATTTTTATTAATTTGGAGAAAGTTTATGATTCTGTTCCATGGAGATATTGTGGTGGGTTTTGGAGAAGAGACAAGCACCTACCCTATATATTAACCTTATAAAGGATTGGTATGATATGGCTTCATCTTGTATAAGGATCCAGTCTGGGAATATTGATTATTTTGACATTAACATTGGTCTGCATCAAGGTTCAACTTTGAGTCCATTTCTTTTTACTTTGATTATGGATGAGTTGACAAGTCACATTCAGGATGAGATACCTTGGTGTATGTTATTCACTGATGATATTGTGTTGATTGATGAGACTAGAGATGGAGTAAATGAGAAGCTTGAGGTCTGGAGACATACATTAGAGACTAAGGGTGCGTTTGGTTGGCGGGTTAAGGCGGGTTAAACTGGTAGAGGGTAACCCGTTTTTGTGTTTTGGTGTTTGGATAGAGGGTTAAACTTGGGGTGGGTTAGAAATGGGTTTGGGGTGATATGATTGTATTGGAGTTTGAAAAAGTGAGTAGTTATTGTGATGTGATTGTATTGAAGTTTGGAAAAGGGAGTAGAAGTGGAGTAATTTATAATTTTTATATGATATGATGGTATAATATATTATTTTCTGATAGGATTGATGATGTAAAATTGATTTATTTAATTTTTTAAAAAGGAATAAAGTGGGGCCCACGGGGAGAGAGGGGGATGTGGGTTAAGGGGGGTAAACTCCCCTAACCCGTAGGTAACCCGCGAACCAAACGCTGTCTAAAGGATTTCGTATAAGTAGGGCTAATATTGAATATATGGAGTGTACTTTTGATGGAAGCAATCATGAAGGAATCAGGGTGAAGATTGGCGACGGTAACATTCAGAAAGAGATTTTTTAGATATTTGGGATCTATTTTGAATGTGGATGGTTCCTCTATGTTGGATGGTTTCCTATTTTTTCTTCGAGGAGTAGTTGGGTATCATGGATAATGATGTTATAAAGCATGCGCGTGAGTATGAACCAAGGCCTTAAAAGTCGGATTTCGGTTTCGTTTCGGTGAGGGACCGAAACGAAATTTCGGCCGAATTTCGGTTGAAATTCGACCGAAATTTCGGTCATTTTGGTGGTTTTTTGAACTAGACCCCCCCAAATTTCGACCGATATATCCATTTCGGCCGAATTTCGGTCACCTACCGAAACCGAAATTCGGTTGAATTTCGGCGAAATTTAAGGCCATGGTATGAACTAGGACTATGCAGATGTTGCTGGAGAATGGAGGCTCTGTTTTTTGAGGCTAAAAGAAGTGAACAAGGAGCTCTTGGCGAAGTGGATTATACAGATCTGAGTGATGGATATGATATTATTTATCGTTTCATTATTCAACTTGTCAAGGTTGCTGGAGGATGGAGACCTCAGTTTGCCGAGGCAAAAAGAAGTGAACAATGCTTTCTTGATAGAGTGGATTAGATGTATTTGGGATGATGGAGATGGCATTACGTGTCGTTTGATTAGAAGCATTTATGGTGTCTCATGTAGTTTGGATATGCAAGAAAAATTCATTCTCTCGTCATCGAGTTTCTGGAGGGGGATTTGCAGTGCTCTTTCTAGGATGACCACACTATTGAGTTCGGTCATGGGGGATTGGCATTCCTTCAAGTTTTGGAAGGATGACTGATGCAACAACACTACATTGATGTTTGGTCCGAGGAAGGTGCCCTTTATGACATGCTCCCTCATTTGTTTGCTTCAGTTGACTACTTGGACATATGTGTGTTGATGCTTGGTCGGAAGATTACTTGGCACTTACTTTGTCTTTCACTTTCGAATAGCTTCAATTGCTTGATTGACTTAGCATGGCAAACTGTTTGGGCACAATAGTCGATCCATCAGATGGGAAAGATTATTTGATTTGGGCAAATGGATTTTTTTTGTTCAAGAAGGCATGCACGTCCATGGAGACTTGGCGCATGTTTGCAGTTTGAACCGGGCGTTGAAGCTCCCCTTATGGGTGATGATTTTCTTTTTGGCTTATGATGATTTTGACGAAAGATCACATAATCAAAATACTGAGTGCCACAGATGTGGAATGCACATTATGTGCATATGTAGTTGAAGATCCTTGGGCGCCAGCTTCATCTGATTTATGAGAGCTTGTGGGTCACACAGAACTGGGTTTAAAAATGTCGTAATTTGCGGAGCAGCTGAAGGCTCCACTTCCGTACCCTGGACAACAACATCGACAAAAGGTAGCACATCCGTGAGAAGCCCAATTGGTGGGTTCGAAAAAGGGCCCTCCAGTCCAGCATGAGCTCCCCATTCGAAAAGGGGTAAACCATTGAAATCGTAGGACTCGCATCCATTAAACGACTCGGATTCGGATTTGCAACAAGGCAATACACTGTTCGATCACCATCGTGGATTGCGCATTGCACGTCGTCCTCGTTGCCATGTGACTTTTTCAAAAGGGGCAAAAATCTCGAATCTTCTTTGTGAATGACACTGTTTCCGGAAGAGGCGCGTCATAAACCAGTGCTGAAATGTCCGCCTGAATTCTCGACGCTTCCGCTGCCACCATGACCCTAGGCTCCCGCCTTTTGTCACCGCCAACCATTGCGATAACACTCCTCATCGTCGCAATGAAAATGAAAGGAATGTGGGGAGTGATGGTGTAAGTTCCGATACCTCGAGCTTGAAGACAGCCATCCTACCAACAACTTGCGCACCTGAGCAGGCAACACCTTTGACGGGACTGCGACCACCATACAATCCACATCAGACCCATGGCTGAGGCCATCTGAGAGCACCTTATTCACCTTGCCAAACCCTTGGAAGATCCTCTTCATCGAGCAAAGCTTCCACGACAGGAAAGGGACACCATGAATCTCTAGAACTCCCGCTCAACAAAACACGCTCTTCGCCGTTGCACCACAGACGATACATGACCATCTATAGCAACATTTGCGACCATAAACCCAAAAGGTTGTGAATGCAAAAATCTCCACTTCCTAGGCGAACCACATCTCCAGAGAAAACATCACCTAAAAGCCGACACACCTCTGCCTCAACGACAATGGGATCCTTCCGCGATCTTCCGATGAGGATCACCAAAGAATCAGGACTAAGGGAAACACCCTTAACTGCATCAGTGAAAGAACGCCCACTAACCCAATCACAACACGGAATTTTGGAACCTATAACCATGTCTGGTTGGGCAAGCTTTACTGGTTGAGCAGGGCGAGCAACATTGAGGGGCTGGAACTGCAACGTTGACCCCAACCTGCACCCGGAGCAGTGGATATCTGCAGCTCACAATGCTGCTTGATGGCCATGATAGCCACACCACACCGAAAACAGAGTGGTCCAGGACCGTGCTTTTTCTGGTGACTAACAATTGTCCAGCCATCTTCCATTGTGAAAGTATTCAATGGTGTATATGAGACGTTAATTTGGACAGGACTTGTTCAATTTGTAAGTTGGTAAACGTGTGGACCGTATCGTTTCATAAGAACATGGTGGCTGCCCTATGACCATTGTGGATCAAAGGAAAGCAATAGTTTTCAAGCAATAGAGACACTATGCGGAAAATATAGTATGTAATGCAAAGGCCTTATACGAGGTATGGGTGAGTTCTCACTCATAGTCGTGTATTCCAATGTGCAATTTCCGTGATTTAGTATGAGTGAATTGTGATGGCTATCGATCTCGGATGGGTCAGCCCATGGTGCCATGTTAAAAAATCTCAGCTAGTACAGATTGGTATCTGTTACTTTGAACTGCGCCCCCCACCCTCTACTGATATGGTTCAATCGAGATGATCTTATTTATTATTTACCTTAAATAAATTGACAACTCTGTCCTATATCATGGACAATGAATCCTTTTGTACATTGTCTAGATGCATTGAATTTTTATCTGGTTTGGTTTTAAATCTGTTTTTTTTGCAGATCTGTTCACTAGAGGAATTGACATTCAAGCCGTTAATGTTGTTATCAATTTTGATTTTCCCAAAAATTCAGAAACCTATTTGCATAGGGTATGGTTTTCTCTCTCCTTGCTTCCTGACATTTTTTAAAATGACAAGTAATGTTGCGTCTTATTTTTTTTCGCTGAAACTCTTTTGCAATGTTTTTTTATTCTGCATGATCTTGCTCTACCTCATGTTGATTTTGATTTTTGATGTTGAAATGTTTCTACTTGGCAACCTGTTTGCGAGAGGGTCCTGTTGGTAATCACCACATCCACATGTGATTTGCTTGATTAATTTTGTGGTATTGGCATGTGCATTGGTGGAAAAGTAATGACAGAAACTGACAAAAAAAAGACTAATATGAGTATGACTTTGGCCTAGTTTTGAGATCATCCCTCATTTTTGTGGGAAACTGTATTCTGAATCCTCCTGTCCTATATTGAAAATTCTGATGATTACTGATCTCTAAATGCCGATGTTTGCCAACCCTGGTATATTACCGACATGTCGTTGATATCATCATATACCATGGAAATGGTTGAAAAATTGTTCTTTTTATATTAAGGTTTTAAAGTTCTTTCATCAATGATAAGACAAAAGTAGACTTTATTTGCTAAAATATAGGCATATATACAACTTTTGTAGTATTATCGATATCATAGTCACCGCATTTGGAATGCAGTCCCACACAAGGCTTGCATTGAGAAGTTTAGTCATGAAGGATGTATAAATAAGTTGGCATAACAAATAAAAATTTGTAATTTATAATATACCATATTTATATTCTATACTTATTAGCATTATTTTTAGGCGTTGAAGCATGCGTCTCGAGCAACCTCGGTCCTCATCTGATTTTTCATTTGTTTTCTGCGATATATTATTCTCTTCTATTTGATTGGGAGCCTTTCATCATTTATAGACAAGCAGTTTCAAATCCTTGAGCTCGCGATTCACTGAAAAATATTTAATTAACACTCCAACCCTGGCAAGCTGATTAATTTGATACATTTATTTTGCAGTCCATGAACATATTAAGCTCAATCTCACTTGGTTATTAATGAATCAACATGAAAAAAAAATACTGCAATTATTTTGCAGTTCATTAACACATTAAGCTTATTTTTACTTTATTATGCATGTTCTTTATAAGTCAACATGATTCCTTGAATCTAATGCTTTTACTCCTTAATATGAGTCAAGCAGAAATGCTTTCTTTATTGAAATGTTTGGATGCATCTCCCCTACTTGGATTTTGTTGATGAAAAATATTTCGTTGTTTATTCACAGAGCCCAAGGGTTCTCTTATATAGAAGAATGAAACCCTAATGTATAAATTACATAATAAGGAACGGGAAATAAATTAATGTTAAAAGAGTAACATAGCATAAAAATTCTCAACACTTCCCCTCAAGCTGGAGCATAGATGTCTATCGGGCTCAGCTTGGAATAAAATCTTGGAAAAGGTCCTCAGACAAGAGCCTTGGTAATCGCATTTGTTGTTTGTTCACTTGAGCTAACATGAGAGGTAGAAATGAGACCCTTCTGGATCATGTCTCGAGTGCAGTGATAGCCTACCTCGATATGCTTGGTCTTCTCATGGAAGGATGGGTTGTTGGCAAGAAAAAGTGTAGCTTGGTTGTCATATTGAGGTGCATGGGAAGAGGCATCTCAATTGCTAGGCCAGTTAAAACATATCCGACTCACATTTTCTCTGTATTCCCTTGTGCCTTGGCTCTGTATTTTGATTCTACACTAGATCTAGATACAATTGTCTGCTTCTTGCTCTTCCAAGACAACAACGAACTTCCTATGAATACGACGAAGTCAAACGTAGACTTTCAGTCATTAGGGCATCCCGCATAATCTGCATCTACACAAGCTGTAACAGAAAGGGATGTGCTCTTGTAAATAAGAGACTACTGCTAGGTGAGGTATTCAGGCACCTCAGAATCATATGGATTGCTTCCATTTGTGCATGTCTAAGCTGCTTCCTGAACCGACTCGCTTTGCTCACTGCAAAAATTTATCTGGCTTGGTAATGGCAACATATATGAGCTTCCTAACGAGCTCCCTGCTTCTCCTCTTGTCTATCTCCTCTGTGTCATCATCATATAGCTTCATGCTAGGGACCATAGTGGTAGCGACTGGCCTGCAATCTGCCATACCTGTCCCTGAGAGATTATATGTAATACACTTCCTCTGGTTCATCTCAAGACCTCTATGGTTACTGATAAGCTCTAGTCCAAGGAAGTAGCGGAGATTGTCAAGGTCCTTGGTTATAAACCGCTGACCAAGGAAAGTCTTAGCTGCTTGAATGCCTTGCACATTATCCCATGTATATAGTGGTTTGTAACCAAGGACATTGGAAAGCCTTTTGGACATGGGTAGTCTATGCAGTCAGAAGGTGATGATGGTGTTTACATTCAGCAACACCATTCTGTTGAGCAGTATATGTACATGAAGTCTGATGGATAATGCCACACGAGCTAAAAAATGAGTCAATTGTGTAATACAGTGTGAACCTCCTCGGATCCGGGTGCCCGTTTACGCCGCATTCGCAATATTACATTCATTAAATATCGCATTGGTATATGAAATTATGGGGAATTTTTTTCGCGTTGTTTTGCCTTTGCGTATGACATTCACATTCAATAACATTTTAGCAATACGGAACAAAACACCAACAAGTCTTTTCATTAATTCTCATAAATTTACAACATGTAGAAAAAGACTGCCAGTACATACAGTAAATCCCAAAATTTTATGCAGAAGAGAAAGGGAAACATTTACATTATGAACTGGACATAAAATGAGACAAAACTATACGTACCGTATGGTATATACCCTATCGCCTGGAATCATCCACAACTACTGAGCAACATGCTCTTTGCCTGCCAAAACAACTACTGAGCAACATGCTCTTTGCCTGCCAAAACATGTTGGAAAAAGAGGCGTCAGCGGGCGCTGGTACCTCCCAAAAACTTATAAAAATAATCAGGCATCAAGTAAGTAGAAAGGTAGGAATAACTAAAAATTATTTCTACTTGCATATGTAAAAAGGTTTTCAAGTTGCTTGTAAGCACCTCCCATGATAACCCATTATCCCAATATTTCTCATATACGACATATTTGTATTGCAATTGATTGTTCATGAATGTATGAGTGTATGTATATATTTTCATTTTGTTCAGATATCATGTTTGTGGATCTTGACGATGGAAAGGTGAGATTGGAAAGGTTTAATTATTTAATAAATTCTTAAGTCTAGTGGATAATCTGTGGTCTTGGTTGGTGTGCAACCTTACACTATAACTATAAGACGTGGGAAATGCCTTAGGGTTGGGGTGTCTCCGTAGGAATGCGGTGTTGTATAATGCATCATAACTAAGTTCCCAACACATCCGCTAGCTTATAGGGATTTCAATCAGATTATAATCACTTCCAATTAACTCAACTTTAATTGTAACTCCTCCAAACCTCAACTACAACTGTCTCAGATGTAACTCTAGATGATTTAGATGTAGATATGGACAAGGCCCTAAATGTCGGTTTCGGTCACCGTTTTGGTACCGTCCGAAACAAAATTTCGTTGGAATTTCGACCGAAATTTCGGTCATTTCGGTCGTTTTTTGTACTAGGACCCCCATATTTCGGTCGTTTCGGTCGAATTTTGATTTCGACTGGATATCGATATTCGACAGAAATTCGACCGAATTTCGCTGAAATTTGAGGCCATGGATATGAATGATTTGGATGTAAAATCGCCAAGTCTACTGGCGAAAGTAAACAAACTCTAGCGTTGAGGTAGCCTACAAAAGGGCTCTTCCATCTCGCCCTCTAATTGGAAGTGCGATCCAATAGAGGGAAAGGTTTACTCCAAAACTACGCCCGAGAGACGGGTGAGAGAGACTCTCCGGAAAAGTCACTCTAGAAAACGACCCGACTAGTACGAGCAAATGATCTCGTACGAAAAATTGAAAACCGAGGATCCCCCGTATACGTATCCTAAACAGAGGGGTCAACGGATTGGTCAAAAGTTGGGATCCCAACGAGGCGTAAAAACACTGCGAGCTCGCGTAAAAAATCCTGTAAAAGGACTGGGATCCTAGACCCACGCACTTGACGGCCGCTGTCCGAACTGGGCTTCCTTTCCTCCGCCCAGGTGAGGGTCACTGCGCCCTCGCACAGTCAGGTATAAGGTTTATCATGTCTGGCACTAAAAATTTTATCATTATTGATTCTCCCTTGTAAACACTTACTTGATTACTTAATCCAATCTCAACCTCTTCTATGGATAACCTTTCAGATCTAGGCATTTTGTCACAGTTAATCGTTAGTGATATAAATCAATAATAGTTATACTCATGGATCAACTGATTGAAGATTATTATCATAATGATCTTGATCTTCTTTACTAATAGTTATTTTACTTTGATCCTCCTATTAACTTTCTATTAAGTTTGTACCTGTATAATAGTCTTATGGATGCTTGTGATTATCCAGAAATTCCTTGTGTTACTATAGCATCTAAAACCTTGAGTCTAATAATCGACCATCTTCTAGGACTGGTTGTGTAGACTCCCTTCCATGAATGGTGGTATGAATTGACAACTTAACCTAAGAGATATACACAATCAATAGGAACTACACATCTGCGAGTTCAACATCATGTGTTCTAAACTAATATTTATTATAGTTTGTACAAGTATTTTCCTATACAAACTGAGGCTTACGCCTCAACTGCCTCGAGGCTACGTCTCGTCTCCAGAGAAAATGCCTCGTTTCACCTTCTGTTTTTTCAAACCTTGATCGAGATTTAAAACCTTGGTTCCTAATGGTTAGGAACATGACTCAGACCCCACATATCAAGATGAAATGACTCAAAAAAACTCTGACTACTACAACCTTGACGACTTGGAAAGCTGGACCGATGATGCTTTCCAAGTTGGCATGGTTTACATTGGAAATTAGACTTGGTAGATATGCCAGGGATGAGGCGACAAATCTTTTGCAGCGGAAGGTGGACAAATCTGAGTTGCCATGTGTAGGGAGAAATCGAATAAACTGGAAGAGAGGTGACACCTGCATAAGGATACTGAGTTAACCTATATAACCCTCCATGCTCACGACCACATCCAATCACCTGCCCATGGGTATATCTTGAAAAACAATGGGACTAGGGTCAAATATAGCATGCCAATAATTTTTTTGTAATCTGACTGGTATATGATAAATTCATTGAGAATGCATGTCCATAAAGAACATTCTATAGGTGCATGGAGGGAGTCAATTGTAGTACCTCTCCCTGTCCGGTATTAAGGGAATGTGTCCCATCAACAACGACCACTGATCTACCTGGTTGTGCGGGACGATAGGTACCGGACGGTAAATGATAAGACGCTTTGAGTCCACTGTCCATTGTGAAGGATCTGGTCTATAGCGATCAATAAATGCATGAGTACCGGAAGTACTAGTAGAGGTAGAGGCAACAATATCTGATGGAGCGGAACTAGAAGTTCTGTCAGATGGTGGCATGATCTCCCTCAAACGGGCAACGAAGTCATCACAACGATGATCGGTGAAATCAGGAGCAATCTGAACCTGCTCAGCAGCACTGACCGATGGTGGGAAGCTGTGCTTGGAGTATCACATGTCCTCTGAGTGACCTTATTGGTGACAATATGAACATGGTTGATGTGGACGTGGACGTCCTTTGTCTTATCACACTTGTGTGCCTCATCCTCTAAATGGAGATGAACCATCTCTACCATGAGATGCTGCCATAATCGACGATATCTGAGAAGACATGGCAGAGGGGATACTTAGTCGGCTCAGCTTGTTGTATGCTTCATCGATAAGCGGTATGATAACATCCGCGAGAAGTTGAGAGCAAGTTGAGTCATATTCTGGGTTAAGGGTAGCTAGAAACACCTTGATCATGACATAATATCTATAGTCCTTATGCTGCTCTTGTGAGGCCATTAGGGGTATGTTGCTATGGAGTCGCTCAAACTTACCCCTCACGATGTGAACATGGCATGGAGAGGATGATCGCCTTGCTTAGTTGTGAAGATATCATGCTGGAGTTGCAATGTCTTCGACTTATTCCTCGTTTGAGAGTATGTGCATGTGAGGATGTCCCACACTGCCTTCGTTGTGGGTTGACTTAGGATATCACTGACTATATCAATAGAGACAATCCTAGATAGACATACCTTAGCATATTTATTATCTGCCCCCATGAGATATTGGTCCCAGTCTTGTCCACCGGTTCATCCTTCATTAGAATATGCTTCTTTTCATGGCTCTGCGGTAGATTCATGAACAACATTGCCCACAACTCATAGTGCATGTTTGGTAACTCGGTTGGGTTGGAGTAACCTTGTGTGAATAGTAGCTGTTTGGATGGTTAGGAGGGTTGAAATGATAATTGTGATGTGATGTGACATTAATTATGTATTATATTAACTTTTTAATGATTATAATATCTATTTTATATTTTTTTAATGTGGTTAAAAAATATTATAACGAAGAAATTGCGCGGTCCATGCGACTAATTCCAACTTAGGAATGCATGGATAGAGCAGGGGTATATCAGGTTGCCTCGGGGTAACCTGGCAACCAAACGAGCCCCTAGTTTGTGGCATCCATCTTGGCAATTGGTGCTGGACCCTTTAAGGCACATGTAGATGGCATATCCACTTTGCTTTCTGACATCGTAGACAAATAACTGGGATCTTAGACAGAGCGTGAAGCGTCTACACGGACATATAAAGTGGTGGTCGTGGGCGTGGACTAATTCCACAACCATTTCGATGAGGTGAAACTTGGTCTGATTTTGGTCTGAAACAGGGTAAAATCAGACCAAAATCTGAAATCAGATCCGAAACTGCAAACTCAAGGTCACAGGAGGGCTACCGAGTGTTGCCGGTCGGGTGATGCTTGACGGCTATTGGCCTTCTGGGCAAAGCCTATAGGGCTGCTGGAGCTGCTGTACATCAGCAATGACGGTGGTGGTGGTGGTGCCATGCAGCCAAGGTGTGGGTGACGCTAACACTAGGGCCGCGTTGCCGCTAGGGCAGTGAGACCTCTTGGGTGGCGCTGCCATTGACAGCGGTTGGTGGTAGGGCTACCGCGTGGGCAATGAAAGCACCTTTGAGTTGCGGCACGAGGAACGAGACGAGGTTGGAGAAAGGGTTGGGAGATGGGGCTCAGGACTCCGGTCTAGGACCGATGCTCATATACCATATTGAGGAAAATATTTCATTGTTTATTCAGAGATCTCAAGAATTCTCTTATATAGAAGAGAGAAACCCTAATGGGTAAATTACATAATAAGAACTAAGAAATGAATAAAATGTAAAAGACTAAAATAGCATAAAAACTCTCAAATTTAGAAGCATATGTTTTGTAAACACATCTTATCTTTGCATCTATTCAATCGGGACCAAAATAATACACATCAAAGCATGCGTGAATAAAGACGGTCATAACATGCAATATTCGTGTATTTTATTGCCCAATCCCTATGTTAAAGTAAAAAGTGATCATTAATTTTATTTAGAGTTTAGAAGCGTATGTTTTGTAAACACATCTTATCTTTGCATCTGTTCAATCGGGACCAAAATAATACACATCAAAGCATGCGTGAATAAGGGCGATCATAACATGCAATACTCTCGTCTTTCTTAAATACGTTTTATTCAGAATTTTACTATTACTGAGACTAACTCATTGTTGTGCTTGCAAATCCATATTTACTTGACTCGTTAAAGTTTGAGAGTCCAAAAGAAGAGAGCTATTTAACAACTTACATCAGCTTATGCTTACCTTTAATATTTCCCTTCTTTTTATAGATGTGACATCAATGTTTAGAGATGTAATGATAACTTTTTTATGCTTGTACTTGTTTTATTAGCCTTTCATGTATTTTGATGGTCAAATTATTTATGATTTATCATTGTTGTTGGAGATTTGAGATGCTTTTGCTCCCACGTAGTGCAAACTTGAATGTTTGAAACTTGAAGTTAGCCTTGCATTGTCATGGAATTGTGTTTTTTAATCAAAACTATTTAATTTCTAGAACTTGAATAGTGTAATTACGATTAATTATTGTGTTTTATGATTTTTTTCTTTTTGGAGTTAAGCTTATGCCTCGATGCGCCTTGCTTTTTTAGTACCTTGCTTATTAGAACCGAAAGGTGTAGTTGGATCCATCTGCTCCATGTGTGGTCCTACTATTTATCTTCTAATGATTGCCTCTATATTTCCACATAATATTTCAGTATCATATAGTGGTCACAGCTTTGTAGTCCATTCGATACTAATATCTATGTTTATGGTCAACCACATATGCGAGGAAGCTAATCTTAGGATAATTGATCATAAATATTGATGATATTCAAAGCTTGGTTATCAAGTATTCAACATGTGAACAATATTGATATTGCATATGTTGATGGTCTTGTTAAATGGTCACTGTGTAAAGTTGGGTAAAATAGGAAACACGTGACTATCATATTGCCCATATTAGTGATATATCGTTGACATGCCACTGGTGTCTTGAAAAAAGATATTTGTGTAGATATCCTTTTATTTTTTATTTTTTTTAATTTTTTCTATAGGATTTGAACCCTGGTCCTTTAAAGTGGGAGCCACTGCTTCTACCACCAGACCATTAGAGGGGTTCTAGATATCCTTTTATTGAAATCGTTGTCTCGGTGATACCAACGTATCATCGACTTGTCAATATTTGAGGCCATGCCTTTGATTGATCTTCCCTTGACTTTTAAAGAACATGTTCCATATTAGCGGCATAATAAGGGTCATTAGAGGTTACAAATTTTGTTTAGTACTTTACGAAAATACAATGTATGGAGCCTAGTGTTAAAAATGCTAAAGACACTAGTAGATGCTTAGGTGAGGGGACGCCCTATCGGCTAGGACCTTGCCTTGTCTCAGGAGAGGTGTTTTTTCTTGGAGAGGTAGACCCACTAGGTTCATTGCTCTTTGGAGGGATCTTTGGAGGGTCAATGCTATTTCAACAGTGCGAATCTTAGCTCACGAACTCTACCAGTAAGAACGTACGACTGCCCCCTTATCAATTGTCTTTTTTGTCTTTTCTATCCAATTTCAATTGTGGAAATCAAACATCTTTACACACACACATATATATATACACATTACACTCATTACATGCATATATACTCGTAGTGATCTTATGAGCGCTATTACTTAGGAGTGGCTCGGGGAGGGTGACAAGAATACCCCTTTCATGCAATGCAAGGTTGCAAATCGGTAGTCGGTACTCGGTTGGCGGGGTCACCGACTAAGGATTAATCAGAAGTCAGGCAACTAATCATATTTAGTCGGTATTAGTTGATTTTGAAATTTTAATTCTTTTAAATATATAAATATTTTTATACATATATTCTTATATATTTACATAGATTTGTACATTTTTTATACTATCATAATGAAACAAAAGAAGTAATTGATTGTAAATATAACATTAAGCATATTAGAATAAGTTTGCTTTTTAAAAAAGCAAACAACAACTGCAACGAAGCCTTTTCCCACAATTAGTAGGGTCGGCTACATGGATTCTTTCCCTCCATTCAGATTTATCTTGGGTCAATCTCGAGCTTATATCTAAAAAACTAAGATCCCTTCATATAGTCTCATTCCATCACTTCTTGGGCCGTCCTCTCCCTCTCTTAGCCGACTCAACATTCCAAAACTCGCATCTCCTAATTGGTGCATTAATTGACCTTTGCAAATGAACAAACCATCTTAAGCGGTTAAAAAAAGCAAAAAAACTAAAAAAAACTATTTTTTTTAAAAATCTCTATGTAAAAGTTGACTGATTAGCTGGATTGATCGACTAATGACCGACTAGGCCTAGTCGTGTCAGCTACCCCCGAATCGACTAGTCGGCCTAGTTGGCCGACTTTTACAACAATGATACAATGCCAACCACAACAGTCATGAGCTAGAAGGTGAGTAGAAAGATTAATGAGAATGCCAACCATACTTATCGAGGAAGATTGGGGAAGGCTAAACATAGGTAGGATTTTTATACCGTTTATAGGCTATATAATGGATAAACTCTTGTTGGAGACTCGTTGGGATGTTTTTGTCCTACCCTTTGGCAGAGATCGGAGCGGGTTATTGGCATGAAAATAGGATTTCAGGCTAGAACCATCCGTCAAAGACTTGCTTCGAATTGATGTAATTTTCTTACTAGCTCAGATATAGGTATCTTGAGTCTAAGGCCTCGTCTACATGAGAACAATGAGTCTGACCTATTTTCATTAGATTATATATATATATATATTTTGAAAATACACGGTTGTTTACTGCACGTGTTTATGTAAGTTTTCAACATCTTGATTGTCTCCGGTAAGTGCCTAGTGTCTCAGGCATTTCAATTCCCCTTACACCTTGGGCATCTCACACCTTCAACAACATTAGTTGATACTTGGTATATTTTTTGATTGAAAAAGGTGTTTACCTAGAATATGTGCACCCTTTCTCATATATTCATAATAAATAACTTGAATACACAATGATTATAACGACCACACCTCATACATGGTTTGCCGTGCATAATTACATTCTTTGAATAAAACTACTCATTCTCGAAAATCAGTCCATTTCTTGCTAACCAGACAAGCAAATCAAGTTTATCACCTTAATTACCCTTCATCTGAGCCCCTTGCCCAAAGAGTCCCACACTTAGCTTTGTCCTCAATGCATATACATGGTGTGTGTGCTTCCTCCCAAATTTGCCTAGCCTAAGAAAAGTGAAAAATAAGTGACTTAATTACATTTCTGAATAGAATTGCTCATTCTTAAATATCCGCCCATTTCTTGCTAACTAGATGGACCAAATCAAGGCTATCACCTTAATTCATCCCTTATTTGAGCACCTCCAGTTGCGACTTGAAGAGGCTTAAAACACAACGTTGTCCTGAAGGCATTTACTATTCGTGTACGCTTCCTGCCAAATTTGCCTATATTCGGGGCTAGTGAAGAATAAATGATTAATATCATCAGAAGCTTCATCACATTGAGAGTGGGTTTCACTAATCCCATGGAACGTCCTAAGCCCATCGGCCCCATACAAGTAGCGCCCATGACGTAGCAACCAAATGTAGACCTTAATCCGCATGGGAATCTTCCATCTTCAGATTCTAGCATATTCTTGCTCCATGATCCCAAGCTCAAAAACCATTGTGACATATATGACCTTGTATGCTTTTAATGATCACACAAGAACCATTCCTTAAAGAACTACTTGGAATTGATGGAATTTTATTGCTAGCTCATATATAGGTGTCTTGAGTTCAAGGCCTTATTTACGTGAGAACTGCGAGCCAACTTTTCTTTTTAGCTTATATATGTATATATGTTAAAAATACACCAGTGAGTGCCCAACATCTCAGGCATTTTGGATTCCCTTACACCTTGGGCACCTCACACCTTTAACACTAGTTGATGCTTGGTATATATTTTTGAGTGAAAAAGGTGTCCGCCTAGAATGTATGCATCCTATCTCATATATCCATAGTGAACAACTAAAATACACAGTGATTATAACGACCACGCCTCATGCATGATTTATCATGCTCGCTTACATTCTTTGAAGAACTACTAGTTCTTAAAAATTGGCCTATTTCTTGCTATCCGGATGAGACAAATCAAGTCTATCACCTTAATTCACCCCTTATCCAAGCCCCTCCAGTCGCTACCCAAAGAGTCCCAAAATTAGCTTCACCCTCAATGAATATACATGGCATGTGTGTTTCCTCCCAAATCTGCCTAGACCTGAGGAGAATGAAGAATAGAAGATTAATATCCTCGTACATGATTTTACCATGCTTAATTACATTTTCCGAATAGAATTGCCCATTCTTAAATATCAGCCCTTGCTAGCCAGATGGACCAAATCAAGGCTATCACCTTAATTCAACCTTTATCTGAGCCCTTCAACCGCTTTCTGAAGAGTCTTAAAACACAGCTTTGTCCTGAATGCATTTACCATGCGTATGTGCTTCCTCCCAAATCTGCCTCTACTCTAGACGAGTGAAGAATATATGATCAATATCCTCAGAAACTTCATTGCATCGAGGGTGGGTTTTACTAATCTCATGGAACGTCCTAGACTCATTGCCTCGTTACTTGTAGTGCACATGACATAACAACCAAATGAAGGCCTTGATCAGAGTAGGAATCTTCCATCTTTAGATTCTAGCATAATCTTGCTCCTTGATCCCAGACTTAATAACCATAGTGGCATAGAAGACCTTGTGTACTTTTACCAACCATAAAAGAACCATCTTTCCAAATCCTCAAGTCCCGCCTCTCGGAGTGCCCCATCATTTCGAATAGCTTTCAAGGAAAAGGAAGGAACCCCTTAAGTCTTTGATATGAAAGCTCATAGCTAAAAGTTGGTGTCCATGCGCCCTTAAACCACACCTCTACAACATGAACATCTCGACTTGATGTCGAGGCGAGCAGATGGAGATAAATATAACAGAAGGCACATTCCCCTATCCAATCTATTGCCCAAAATAAGAATAGTGTCCCATCCCCTAGGGTTGATCGAGAGCAATCTTGATGCAGAACAGGTTTCGGCGTCGACGAATAAAATAATAATATATTTTTTTGTGGATTTTTTGGTAGAAGAAGAGAATGGTTGAGAAGAGAATTTGGAGGGGTTGAGAGGAAGAAAAACTCGTCGGAACGAGGGGTTTGGAGAAGAGGACTCGCCGGGAATGCGAGAGGTTGAAGGAGGAGAACCGCGGAGATCGCGTGGAGGGAGAGAGAGAAGGAGAGGGGATAGAGATAACAATCTCAATTTTTACTTCATAATTGACTGACTAAAACAAAGGCCTACCCTCTCTTTATATAGGAGAGAGGGGTTTACAAAAATAGTAAATAAATTCAAACTGACAACCGACTTGCCTAATTGGACTCCAATAAATCCTAATTGACCTCTAACTAACTTAATTAGGCTCTAATTATTTAATTGACCAACAATTGTAATTAAAATCTACGAAATCAACGTTGAGATCACAGGCGATCTCAATTATTAAATTAGACCACTATGACCGCTAAAAACGTAAATAAAATTGATAATTATTTAATTGACTAAAGGTGGCCCCATAATTTGGGGTCACGCTGCATCAACTCTCCACCGCTTTAAAAAATTCGGCTCCTGACGAATTGCGTGATGTAGGTGGATCGTTGGAGAAATCATCCTTGAATGGGGCTTCAGTTTCCTCCCATGGGATCATCTTCAACATTACGTTTATAATTTTTTCCAATTGGAGGGTACCACTGCAATTTTCGTACCCCTTCCTTTTTCTCTCTTTTCATACTGCTCTGGACCCCTCCGTAAATAGAGGAATTTGGGGATTTAATGTTGCAATTTTCCCCACTCAACATCCGATCCCCCAATTCCAGGGGTATTGTTTCCCCAAACTTCGGTAGGGTTTTCTTCTTCCTCAAAAGGCGGCGGGGCGCGGTTCGATGGAAGCAGCGGTGAAGGCGCGCCGCAGGCGCGGGGAAGGTGCGGCATATGCAGGCGGCGTGGGAGGTTTTGCGGGAGGGTGGTGAGGCAAGGGTTGCATCGCGGGGAGGATGCCGAGGCGCGGGGCTGTGCGCCGGTGAGGGGGAAAGCAGAGGGTCGGGGTGGCGGCTATGGCGGAGATGGGGGGCCGGGGAAGGTATCTTAGGAGAGCGGCGGCGGTGTGGCGCAACCTGGAGGGGAAAATGCGGGGTTGCGCGCGAGTGGCGGAGGAGGAGGGAGGGGTCGGGGTGCTGGGAATGTGGCCTGGTGGGCTGAGTGTGGGGAGGAAGGCGATGGGGCTGGGGAAAGAGGTTGGTGCGCGGGTGGAGGAGGGAACTGGGGTGGGCGCGTGGCTGGGGCGGCTCGGTTATGGTTGGCCGAGAAGGAGGGCTGGGGAGTGGAGACACGGCGGTTTGCGAGGGCACGGGGAGAAGAGGTGCGGGTGGGAGTTGCGTGGGAGGGGGCGGCGATTGTAGTGTGCGGCTGGAGGCTGCGTGGACCGGGGAGGGCAGGGGAAATACCTGGGCGGCCTGGGGGGGTGCCGGGATGGTCGGCGGGGGTAGCGGCGTCGATTCCGGTGGCGAACATGGTTCTGGAGGGTGCTGAACAGCCGTCGATTCATTGATTTTCTCTTCTAAATTGATCTGGACAGCGGCTTGATCGGGTTCCACGACGAGTTTTTCGTCGTCAAAACTCACGACAACGGCTTCGGAGGTTGGCGGCTTTGCTTGGGCGTCACGGTAGGCCTCAAGGTCGGCCGTGAAGTCCCGAAACATTGAAGACAGGGCTCGGAAGTTGTTCTGCAAAACACATAACATGCGCTTCGTTTCCTTGTCGTAGGATTCATTGGCGTGCCGTCTTCGTTCGGATGAATGATGGTGTCGGTGCGGACGCCGGGGCGGATCGTTAGATCGTGAGGACGATCTAAATGCCATGCTCTGATACCAATTGATGCGGATTGGTTTTCGGCGACGGCGAAAAATAAAATATTGTTTTTGGGTGGATATTGGTGGAAGAAAGAGATGGGTTGAGAAGAAGAAATTGAGGGGATGAGAGGAAGAACACGCCGGAATGCGCGGGGTTGAGAGGAGAAGACCGCGGAGATCGCGTGGAGGGAGAGAGAGAGACGGAGAGGGGATAAAATGAGATAAACTCAAATTTTACTTCATAATTGACTGACTAAAACAAAGGCCTACCCTCTCTTTATATAGGAGAGAGGGGTTTACAAAAATAGTAAATAAATTCAAACTGACAACCGACTTGCCTAATTGGACTCCAATAAATCCTAATTGACCTCTAACTAACTTAATTAGGCTCTAATTATTTAATTGACCAACAATTGTAATTAAAATCTACGAAATCAACGTTGAGATCACAGGCGATCTCAATTATTAAATTAGACCACTACGACCGCTAAAAACGTAAATAAAATTGATAATTATTTAATTGACTAAAGGTGGCCCCATAATTTGGGGTCACGCTGCATCAAATCTCAAACAAAATAAAGCAAAAACCCTTGTAGAATTAGAAGGAAAGAACATGGCAACACGTTGTGTAGCAAGTGTAGAAGAAATTCCATAGTTAGAGATGATCAATTTAGATGAGATGTGCGATTTGTCACCATAGATCTGGACGTTTGAGAGCAGGTGCTAGTTCATTTCTCCAAGTCGAAGGATCCTTAGACCCCCCTCCTTATAGGTCGCACCACAAGCCTTCAAAAAAAATAGGTCGCACCACAACCTCCCATTCCACGAATGAGATCCCTTGGAATATTTGGACAAGGATAAGAAAAAATGCTTCATTAGCCGCTTGGGTACACTTACTGACAGATGCCTTGATGAGAGAAATAAAAAAGGAAGAGCTGAGAACACGACCTTCACAAGCACCAGCCTTCCCTCCATTGAGAGGCAAGACACATCCCAAATTGCTATATCCCTCTCAATCTTCTCAATATTCGCTAACTAGTCGCAGTGTCTTTACCTACTTACTATACACCAAAGGTAGGCACAAATACATAATGGGCAAACTTGCCTGTGGAGGTCCCAAGATTGTCTTACACAATGCCACGACCTCAAGCAATATGCTAAAAATAACCAAAGCTGGTTTACTGCCAATAATTCGAAGATCAGAAACCTTAAAAAATGCAAGGTTGCAAAAGTCGATAGTAAATCTGTCGGGTCACTGATTAAGGATTAATCGGTAGTTGGGCGAATAATCGGATTTAGTCAAACTTTAATCGTCTTTGAATTTTTTGATTATTTTAAATATATAACTCATTTTTATAGATATATTTACACAGATTTTGTATATTTTTATACTATCATAATAAAATAATAGAAGTAATTGAATTTAAATATAACATTAAGCATGTCATATTAAGTTAGCTTTTTAAAAAAACAAAACATAAAAAAAACAAGCAAAAATTGGTTGACTAATATACCTAGTCGGAATTAGTCAGTATTCGGTCGGCCATCCCGCTGACTAGACTAGTCGGGTCAGTCGGGCGACTTTTAACGTTATGTTTTTCCTTGATTACTTTGAATTCTCCCCCCTCTGAGCTCGGAAGAAGCCATCCTCTGGCCTCTTGTTGAGTCAACAATGAGCATGAACATGTAGTTATAGATCTCTTCATCAAATCAATTTATTGATTTGGAAAACTCCTTCACGCCAAAGAAGCCTAGATGAACATTCAATCCATACAATCATAGGCCTAGTGAAGTCTACTTTCTAGAGTAACTCAATGATCTTTCTTCTTATCTGATCCAGAAGTTGATGCCCGGGAATAAATGTTGTCTACTCCGGCGAGATAATTTAGTCAACAACCATTCATAATCAACACCTCGGGAATAATTAAGTAGATAGCATTTGACAGGGCAAAGGACAATAGGCCTAAAATCCTTAACCCTTTGCACTATCTCTTTCTTCGGAAAGAGGAAAATCGATAACTTCTTTAGACATTCAAGGTCATGATTTCCGTAATATATTATGAGCCAATGTACCACACAATATATTTTGGAAAGTATACAAGTAAGAAGAAAAGAAGACATAGAAATCATGAGGTGAGAGAGAGAGAGAGAGCTCATGAGGTGATGATGGAGTTATAGAGGGAAGGAAGAAGAAACAGGGGGAGTAAAATTGTGAGAGATGGAGGGAGTGAGTACGGAGTAGAGCAAGATCTTTCCTGAAGAACAGAAAGAGAGCAAGTTTGGGAGAGAGCCGGCTGAAGATGGATGGAGTAAAGAAGAGAGTATGAGATTGGAAGGAAGTACCGAAGGAGAGAGCGAAGGAACGGAGTTTAGTTTTGAAGTAGAGGAAGAGATGGAGGAAATTAGTGAAGGAGAGAGGGAGGGAGGGAGAGAGAGATGAGAGGAATGTGCTAAAGACTTGAAAGAGATAAGGAGAGGAAAAGGTGAGAGGCAAGTAGTGAAAGAGTAGAAAATAATGTGATGAGAGGAAAATATTTTTTGGAAGTAAAAGGGTGTCTTGTCCACTTATAAATGGGTTATACAATGGTGAAGCCTTGTCCTACTTTAACTAGGGTCCACTTTTAGTAGGGTCGGCTACATGGATTCTTGCAAATGGGTTATACAATATTAGGAAAAATATGTTCTAACATAATATACTCAGAGAATAGACGAGATTAAGATAGTTGTAGGAATGATGTGGAAAAGGATTCTCGATCATGTTCTCCGTAATAAAAAACAAATTACAAGAAAATCTTCAACGTTCGAGTCTTTGAGATTCATGCTTAAGCGCTTGAAATCTGTATTTATTAATGAACTGAATCATTTGCTGCATCATCTTCTCGGTCTCAAACTCAGATATTGCAGTTGCATCCAATTGCTTAATAAAAAAACAAATTACAAGAAAAATCTCCAACTTTCGAGATTTACGCTTAAGCTCTTAAAATCTGTATTTATTAATGAACTGTTTCATTTGCTGCATCATCCTCTCGGTCTCAAACATATATATTGCGATTGCATCCAATGGTGACAACGATAGTGGGATTAAAGCTAAATGATCTTCTTTTGAGAAAAGAATTGATGGGTGCTGCATTTTAGTAAGGCCATTTAATGCATAAAAAAAGAAAACTGCTTTATGCGCTTATAATAGACAACTTTTTATACAACTCATCTTCCCAAACCTGTGTGGACCATATTTGGTTTGCCTACAAAATTACACCAGCTTTTCTAGACAAGGTTCATCTCCTCTAACCTTGTCATTATGCTGCCTTCAAATCACCTAAATTTAAAATTGTAAATGTGTCACCCAGTATATATTAAATGGTGGTTGTGTTGTTATTGCAATTATGGTTATCGGAGTTACTGGAGGCAGAGTTCGGTTCATGGTCCACCTCTTATAGTTGCAACTCTCAGTAGTGGCGAGGAGTTGGATTGCTATTTTGCATCTTCTCTCTTTTGGAGGAGGGAATTGAGAGTAAAGAGCCCTTTCCCGACTCGTAGGGTCCTTTGTGATCACTCAAGGTTTACCAATATGTGTGCACATTGTTTTTAGAAATTTACAGAGGCTGGGTTGGTCAAGCTGCACCGGTACACACTCGTGTGTCGGTGCACCTTGCATCTATGGGTTTTCTGAGAGATGGTTGGTGTACCAGTACACATTACACATGTTCTCCCTACTATACATTTTGGTACACTTTCATCCTTACTATACATTTTGGTACACTTAACAGTAACGTTCTCCCTACTATACATTTTGGTACACTTTCATCTTTCTTTTTTACATTCTTATGCCCCATGATATCCCCTTATTTTGGGATTATTGAGAAAAAATAGCAGCACATTCATAATTTTGTTTTTAGAAGACCTATTTGTAAGAAGTATATATATTATGAATAAAATTAATGCTTGTTCTTCATCCTTCCAACTTTGTGCCTCTTCCTTTCAAATTCCGCGTGACATGCGTATTCTCCCACTCTTCTTCTCATACTATTTCACTTTTCCAATCTCTATTCCTCTGATTGCGTCAATTGGTATTAGAGTATAGCCTTAAGTCATCTTCACGATTAATCAATGCTTTAAATGCTGCAGGTTAAAGAATCTGAAGATAATCTGCGGAATAAATCACAGTTCCTTTAATAGGTGCATCACATGTTGACGAAAATACTGAAATCATGTTTTAACTTTAAAAGTTCGCGGGTGGCTCAATTCAACAATTATTAAGGTCCTAGCATACGAAAAAAGTTGGTTGGTTGAATCTTCCAATCAAACCTCCTAATCAGGATCTCATCTTTTAGCTATGGATCCACTGCGAAGGGCTTGCTTGGATGTTCCTCGTCCAAGTTGGTTGTCACCTCCAGCATCGCTGCGTCTCTGTCGATTGCAGCCGTCGGCTTCCTAATGCCCCTGCAATGCGTCACTGTTCAACCCATTACGGCTTTCCCTGTATCCACCTGCAGCTTTGATGTCTCTCCAATGATTGCCATTGCCACTGTTTGCTGTTTGGCCTCACACACCGCCATCAAATTGGGTTACTTCTCCATTGACACCAAGGATTTGACCAGTGTGTTGTTTGTTGTCTTCCAGGAGCACCACCACTAGCTGCTCTTCTTTAATTATCTATTTGTGTCTTTCATATGAGCAGCTAGTGCATCATGGAATTGGGAATTAGGGTACAAGTAGGGTTTGTTGTCCAACTTGAGTCCATTTTGTGTTTTTTATTTAACCAGTTGAGTCATTTTACAGATTGATTAGAGTTTGTTAAGTTTTTTAGTTATTTCATTTTTGTAGTTCTACCCATCCCTATATAATGGGCCGGTGCGTTTTGTTTAGAGACTGATTTGAGTCATTACAATTGGAGTTTTCTCCATCTCTATCTTCTCTTGCTCATCTTTATGCTTTCTCTTCCCCTACATCTCATGTTCTGATGCCTTTCTACATTCTTTCTGTCTCCCTCTAAATATTTCCCTCTCATGAATTTTTCGTTTGTGTCAGAAGTCCTAGTGATCTTGTGTTCTACCGGAGAATATGAAGTGTTGGGTATCACTTTATTCTTTCAAGGAATCTCCAAATTGCACAGAATATATTCAAGACATTGCGACGACCCGACTGGAATATTTGTTTCAACAAAGTTCACGAAAAAAACCCACCCATTGCTTGGCATTCCCAGAAATCTCAGGAAGGCCTTCAATTTTATGAAAATACAGGACTGCTTTTCTAATGGAAGAGTGATGGCCAACGTTATAGGAAAGCCCCTTTCAGTTTAGTTGAACTTGAAGCCAAATCCTTCAGTTAAACCTAACACAGGAATTTCCAGACTTTACGGAATGTCCACACGCTGGGTGTGAGGCCCTTCATACAAATTGCAGGAAGATACCAAGCTTTCGTAGAATGCACAGAAGCTTGGCATCTCTTCAATAGTTACAAACTGGCTTCCAAGCCTCGGAATTTTATGAAGATATTGGGCACGCTTATTCATTGGGTGAAAGAGCAACTTGTCTGAGACCAGTTTTTCTCAGTGGTGAATGGATTTTTACAGATACGTTGGATACATTAACCATTGATGAAAGAGCAACTTGTCAGGATTCAACTTTTTCAAAGTTGTGGAGAAGGATAAAAGGATGCATGCATTTCTTTGTTTTAGTTGTCTTCTCAATCCAGAGTTATGCCTCTTAGATGGTATTGACTCTGTAATTATAAAGGTCCATTTGTAATGGACAATTAATGAATAAGAAACATGGTTCTTCAAGTCTTGGGCCTAAGGCCTCTCTGTGTTTGCTCTTTGTTTTCTTGGATCTTTCACACTTTTTCTCAACATTCCCCCCCTTCCCCAGCAGCTTTGCATGTTCATTCGCTCCATACCGAGCTCAACTTTATGTTTTCCCTTTCAAATCCCATGCGACAGATGCGTTTTCCTACTTTCTCATCCTCACACTTTCCTACCCCCATATCTGGCTGTCACATCAAGAGAGTTTCCAATTAAATAATAAAACTCGCATTTATCCCAAACCAACTGTACATGGCCTATTTATAGGCTAGCTAAGTATTACCTCTTTTCAAAACAAGACGAAAAAATACACAATAATCGAAGGGGCAAGCCCCCCTCTCCCTCTCTCTTGAAACTAAACACCACCTTAACATTTGTAGCAAAACCTGTTGAGAAAAATTAAATATTGCATTACAGGTTGAAGAGCATCACCTAGCTTCTTCAGGTTCAAACTTCAAAAGTTTGAGCATGTATGCAGAGTTTTTTTTTGAGAAAGTTATTTTTTGAGGATGCATGATGAGCTTAAGGTCATAAATCGCTATGTACATGGCGTTCTAAGTTCGTTGTGAAGCACATGTTTATTATTCAAGTTTGCTCCTAGAGTCTGTCATTGGAATTTGAGGCCTGAGCTCAAGTTGGAGCTCGTGATTTTGTCACATGGCCTGTTCCTCAGCCTGCTGCATCACCACTTATTCTTGTCTCATCAAATCTTTGCCGACAGTTGTTAAGTTTTTGCTGCAACCAGCCACCATTTAGTGTTGGCATTGGGGGCAAAAGTTATGGTGTCAAGAGAGAAGGGATGATAAAATGTTTACAGTTTATATCATTCTGATTATTCCACATGAAATATACTTTCTTGTGATTCTGAAAGATGACAACTTTGTCAACTTTTTTCAAGTCAATGGATGCAAAGTCAAGCATAGGACTTGCATTGACAAAGGCATGAGCGGGACCCATGTATTCATGAAAATTATGGAAGAACTTTGCATCGAATTATTAGAGAATCATGCATATAAAACTTTCTAACAGGAGACTGGAAGTGGTAACCATCACATGTGATATAATTCTCAGGACTTGCACCTATATTTTTTATTATGTACTTATGGTCAGGCAGGTATCATTCTTTTGAATACGTCTATTTCTTTCTGTTGGGTATGTATAAAGCTTCGCAAGTTCTTTCTAATCTATGACACCCATTTAGTATTGCAATGAAAATCTCCTTTTTTTTCTTGATTTTTATATTGCGCATCTTATTTGTCTTTTGTTGCTGTTGTGGTTTAGTCTCTGGTCTTATGTATCTGTTTTGATTCTCTGACCGTATGTGGTAGATATTTAAGAAAATCAGAGATCTTTGGAATACCTAATCTCCGTGCTTCCTTTTTGATAGGTTGGGCGGTCAGGGAGGTTTGGTCACCTCGGCCTAGCAGTGAACTTGATAACTTATGAAGATCGTTTCAACTTGTATGCCAATCCGTCTTGGTTTTTTGCTATATTTTATGTTTTTTTCTCTGAAACCAAATTTTGCTAAAACCTAATTTCATTTACTAATAATCATTTATATCATGTTCAGTTCATTTACTAATTTATCATTTATATCATGTTCAGGTATAGAATTGAGCAAGAACTTGGAACTGAAATCAAACAGATACCTCCACAGATAGATCAGGCCATCTACTGCAGATAGTACCTGGGTTTTAATCTTTTGTTTATCACTGAATCATGTAATTTGGCCGTGCGTACTCTCTTTGTGCTAGCCTTCTAGATATGTAAGTTGTGTCATGATCGATATTTTTGAATTTTGCATTTTATAGTCTAGCTTGGTGATAAGTTCATCTGAACTGGCATGGATGCTTTTATCTAATTGCTAATTTTCAGAGATTAGTCTATCATTCACTTGCTCTACTGAACTGCTAGCCGTCATAATTTGAGGTTGACTCACAGTATCATTTTTCAGCTGAGATGAGTATAGATTGTTGTTTTCTCCCCTGATTGTCTGCCTCCTGAATCAGATTTTGTGGAGTCGAAAGCCATCTTGTCCATTGCGGGTGCTTGCTGTGTAATACCAAGTGCGATATTACTTTTGAGACACAAACCTCATTTTCATTTATGAAATTCACAGTATACGTTACCATTGAAGTAAGAAAGTGACTTGAATTGAATTGAGATGTAAAATGCAGTACTAACGATTTGAGCCTCAGTTCTGAGTCGTAAACCTTCAACAATTGGCAGATGCACACCTCTAATTCTCCGCAAATAACCTCTTTTCCGATGTTCTTTTGTTACGAGCGTAAATGCATGTCTATGTACAATGTCTTGTTTTTGCTTAAAGTTCACTATCATAGTATTAATCTTTTACTTTAGAGATCCAGATACTTTTATTTCTCCTGACATGGTATACTGAGTCCTGACTCCTTTCTTCTGCTGTTGATTTCCAGGTACATACATCCTTGCACGGCGCCTTTGAAAGCTACATGACGTATTGGCAGTGGTGTATTTGTATGGTGGCAATTATAGGAACTCTTAATGTTCAACTGGACTTCTTTTGGTTATTTTAGTATTTCAGCATCGGCATTTTATGCGCTTGATTCCGAAAGTACATCCCTTGGGAACACAGTTGATACTTCGTCTGTCCGAAGGATTTGGTTGTGGATGCAAGTAAATCGGGCAGCACACCTCTAGACATGTCGATGGACAGTCGTATTCAGCAGTGGAACCGTCACCTCGACTCATGTTCAACCTCGGTCTTTCTAAAGGCCTGTTTTTGTTATTAATCTCTGTGAAAGTCATGGATGGTGCTTTATACTTCTGCACTTTAAGACGCTTGTGCTGGTTTTCAGGAGAGTCTTCTGTTACTGTTTTTGCTTCAGGAATCTGCTCCGGGATCTCGGTGGTTCTAGAACAACCAGACCCAAGAATCGTATGTTTTTCTGTTAATCTCTAGCATGTTGTTACTTATCCTTGATGGGTTACTCTTAAAGATCCAGATCCTTATCACGGAGGACTTTGATATGTGATTCTCTACATGTAATCGGTGGAACCTACGAGTTCTCGATCACCTAATGCAATGCAGGTGTTGGTACTTGGCTTTATAGGACCATATTTCTGGAAACCTTTATTGATGTTTAAGATGAATTTGCTCTTGAGTTCGGATTGGCGATGCTAATGTTATCAGTGTGTTTAATCTGGCCAATGCTAATTAAACTGTGTATAAGAAAACACATAGTACCTGTGCACTAGTGTGCTCTATGATGCTGTTTGGGTTTGCGAAGTTTTGATATGAATTTGGATGAGTCATAGTGCTGATTGGCTTTCTTCACATAGGTGTTTATATATGCCAGCATTGTGATATTGATGTGATGCCGCGGAAAAGATGTGGAGTTGGAGATGTTTAAGAACACGGAGGGTGGGGCATTGGGCCGGGCCTGCCAGGATCCGACCCGTAAAAGCATGGGTCCGGCCCGAACCTGATGTAGAAATGGACCAGGCTCGGGCCCTCATTTTTCAGAAATATCATGCTCGGGTTGGGCTGGATCCGAACTGAAGTACAAATGAGCTGGGTCGGGGTCCTCATATTTCAAAATATCATATTAGAAACAATTTAGGGGACACGGATTTATAGTCGCAATACATCCAATATTTCATCCATCCATGAATAGTAATATTATATTGTAATAATACATATAATATTCATGTGTTATTTATGAATTATATCCATAGCAATAAATCGGAATCAAAGTGCAATTTCATGGAATCAAAATAAGTGCAGGTTAAGTCCAACACGAACTCGAGCTCGACCCGAACTCGAGTCCGATTTCGCAGGCCTTGAGTCGGGTTCAGATCCTCGATTTGCTAAAAAAAGCGGGCCTCGATCTGGCACAAGGTCCACGGAAAATTGACGAGCTCGGGTCGAACTTTCTCGGGTTGAGCCAGGTCGAGCTCAATGCTCTAGAACACAAGAACTCAATTATATTGATACCTAAGATACACGATTTCAATAATAGCATGAAAAGGGAGGAAATATGCACGCAATTTATGGCAAGTAAATAGAATTCCGTACTCGATTACGTAAATCCCTGTTGGAGGCAGTCCTATGTCAAGGTAACTTTTTTTTAAACACTCTGATATTGCTCTTAGATCAAAATACTTAAAGATAACGAATGAGAGATTACATGGAGTCATCTCATTATCTTTTTACTTTCCTTTGAAGAGAAGGAAAAAAAATGGAAATTAATTCGACTTTTTCAGGTCATTTTTACCGTTATTCACAAGATAATATTACCAAATAATTGGAGCACTATAAGCATTCCATTAGTTATACATCATCATTCCACAAAAGTTGTCGAATGTACCAAAAATCTCGGGCTCACGGGGTAAATACATAAAAATATGGCAAATTTTTGCGAAAACACTAATAGAATTATTTTTGTAGGTTATTGTGCGTCTAGCTAATAAATTATTTTGTTTTCCTCTATTTGATCGAGTGGGAGAACATCTCTTGATATTTAAAAGGTTTTGTTTTTTACTTGTAGATTTTACAAAATCATTTATGTTCCTCCCTTTTTTTTGCAACATTTGGGAAATTAACGGTTATGATGTAATCGGGTTTGTTTCCATCTATTTCCTTCTTAAACATACATTATCTCATGGTCCAAGTGTAACTGGAGAAACAAGATGGGTACAAGTGTAATTTTTGAAAATTGTAGGAGCATAAATGCAATTTTTTTACTATATTAGACTTTGGTCAGTATAAACCATGGCTTGGTAAACTCTCACGACTAAACTAACCCGAGGGGTACATTTGTTAATTGCTCAAGAAGACAGGAGCACAATTGATATTGAAAAAAAGAAGATAATTGATATTGCAAAATCTAAGAGGGGAAATAACGGTGAAAAACAAAAAAATGACCATTCAGTATGGTATCAAAATCTCAGTAATAATATGTAGGGGTGTCTATCGAGTTCAATGAGCCGAGTTGGCCTCAACTCGGACTCGATAAGAAACCTAAGCTCGAACTCGGGCTCAATAAGGATCGATCCCTGGATCACCAACTCGAACTCGTCGAGTTCGAGTTGACTCACGAGCCTCTTATCGAGCCACGAGTTTCTGAGCTGGCTCACGAGCCTCAAAATGAGCTGGCTCACGAGCCTCTTATCGAGTCATGAGTTTCTGAGCTGGCTCATGAACCACAAAATGAGCAGGCTCATGAACCTCTTAATGAATCATTATTCCATTTTTACATTAAATTATGCAAAACATTTGTAATTTTTATTTTTTATACTCTTTTCTGTAGCTTTTTGGGCAAGAAAAATGTTAACCTCTATTTTATATCAAACTCAATGTGGAAGTTTCGGTATATTTTTTTTTAATTTTTATTAAGAGAGAAAACGAGTTATGGAATCGAGTTTCCTAGTTGAACAATGCCCAACTCAAACTCGACTCGATAAGATAACTAGCCATAAAACCCAACTCAGGCTCGGGCTCGTTAAGATTTCGAGTCCGGTTCACAAGCCCTTAACGAGCCGAGCCCGAGTTGAGCTCATGGAGCTCGAGCTTTCTTGACAGCCCTAGTAACATGTAAATTTATGTGATTGAACTGGTGAATGTACAATTAACCGTAAAAATATTATAATTTGGGCACGTAACGAAATATTATCCCTAGGTCCCTCCATGGAGGAGCCTAAGTTCCTATGTATATTAAGTTTTTCTTTATTTTTATATTTTTTACTTATCAATACCCAAAAACAAAATTACAAAACATATTTTTAAAAAATTAGAATATTTGAATAAGTAATTTTTATATGTTTTAAAATAGATATCAATGGGGCTGCCATTAGAGGGGAGTTAACTTGGCTCCCCTGCGTCATTTCGCCCATTTATTATTTTTTTTGAAAATTTCTTCCGTGAATATTCATCATAACATCACTATATTATGCTATTCAAATTTTATGTGAAATAAAGACTTCTACGACTTCCATCAAGAAAGTCATTTTTTAACGGTAATAAAATTTCTTAAACCGATCCTTCTGAATAGATGCCATATGAATTTCTGTTTCGCGTGAAATTTGAATAGCATAATATAGGGATGAAGATTTTTTTAAATAAAAAAACGGACGAAATAGCGTGGGGGAGCCAAGTTTGCTACCCAAGGAGGCAGCCCCATTTTACCATTTAAAATATCAATTAACATTTCAAATATGAAACAAAATGATTTTGAATAATATCTACTAATATATTATATACATATAAGGGGTTGATGGGGCTGCCCCCTGGGGGCAGCCAACATGGCTGCTCCGCCTCATTTTGGGGCAAATTTTTTTATTTTTTTTGAAAAATATCGTCATGTATATTCATCCCTATATCCCTCCTATATACCACTCGAATTTCGTCGGAAAGAGAGACTCCTACGGCTTCCATTCATACAGAGTCGATTTAAAAAATTCTGCCACCGTTAAAAAAATGACGTCTGGATGGAGACCGTAGGAGTCTCTGTTTCTGACGAAATTCAAATGACATATAGAAGGGATATAGGGATGAATATATATGGTGATATTTTTCCAAAAAAATAAAAAAATTTGCGAAAAATGGAGTGGGGCAGCCATGTTGGCTACCCTAGGGGCAGCCCCATTTTTCCCATTTATAAATTTGAAGCTACATACCCATTAAAAAAAACAGAATCGAATAAAATCGAAATCAAATTACGAAATTTGTTTAGAATTTGATAGGAGTTCACATTCAAAACTTTAGAAAATTTGAATCTAAATATAGCTGGATTCCAAACAGGGACGGACACGGGGGAAGGGGGCTTGGCCCCCCCTCCCATTAATTCTCTACATATATTATATTATATTATATTATTATAATAGAATATAATTTACATATAAATAGTTAACTATAAACAATAATAAGTTATATATAATAGTCCCTCCACCTCCCATTTAAAAGATGTATTAATATGGATATATCCGATATTTATTCCACCATCGTATCCATATTATACAGATTTTGACATCCGTATCATCATATGTTTTCAAATGGATATAGATATCGATGTCGCATTCATATCAACAAAAATCTATATTCGTATCCATATATCCATATATATATAAATATAGTTGTATATTTATTTTTAACTTTAGATAACATAATCGTGTATCTTCTTTTGTCATATTTGGTATAATTGTTACGATATAAGCACTTTTAGAATATTTATCATTTGTATTCCATCCAATACATGCATATTTAACATATTATATAGAGTATTTATAATATTATTCTTATACGATCAATATCCATTTTATATCAATATCCATTTTTTACGGATATGGTAATATTTTTTTCATCTGTCAATATCTTTATACGCATCACGTTCATATTTAAAAATTGATAAGGATATGAGAATACCTATATCCATATCTATACCCATATGTCAACATCCCTAATCCCTCCCATCTCCCAATAAAAAATTGTAATATGACAGAATGCAATAATCTAATGATCAACATTTGTAAGTTTTACGTACTACATGTTACACATAACCCCAACAACAAAACAACTATACAATGATTTTTTTAATTCATCAAATAACGTCCCTTTTAAAATTGTTAATGACATCTATTATTTTCATTATGAAGTGATCTTTGTTGAGCCATAATTTAAATATTGATGTATATAGAAATATAGATATTTGATGGATCGGGTTGGATTAGAAAAAGTTAAAATCCGTTAAGGTTGGATTGGACATGGATTAAGCTAAAATTCGATCAAATTCGATCCATATGCACTCTTAATATGCAATATTATACGAAATTGGTACATATATATTTCCTTTACATTCCTACATTAGGAGCGATATAATATTACTTTTAAAAATCTTAATTTTAATGGTATAACTTAACATTATGTTAATGAAAGTGTATTTTGATTTGAAGAATTTTGTAACGATCTTTTTATCAATACAATGGGATATTTATGTGAAAATATAAGTTTACAAGGGTATCTTTGTGAAATACACTTGCAAACACATTTTAATAATTACAATGAGAAATATTAACAAAGATGAATTGTATATATAATCTCAATAATTTGACCCCCATGCAGAAATCCTGACTTCATCCCTGATTCCAAATGAGAATAAGATAAAATGTTGAGATCAATATTTTTTAAATTTTTTACATCTAACCTGATTATTGAGCTGCAATCTTAATGTCGACCGTTAATAATCCAAACATATTCTCACATCTAAAACTTACAAAGTGTGAGATTGAAATTGACTTATCAAAGTAAGGGATTATCATAAGCTTAAATTTGGATGAAAACAGACTCCAATCCAAAAAGTTGTCACATTTAATTTCACGATAAAGACTCGATTTTAAGCAAGTGACATTACACGATCGGGTTGGATATTAGTGAATTAGTTTGAAAAATATTTTTATCCATAAGATTTGATTGTGCACGTAGTAAGCTAAAATCCGATTCAATTAGATCCATCGTGCGGAAATAAGACAAGATGAACAAAATTCGGAATAGTTGATGGAAATATGATTGCTGTTCCTCAAAATATAAATCAAATATTTACTGCAAAGACTTCATGATTTGATTCCCTCATTCGACCTTAGTTGTTTCTCTAAAAAGGATGCCGTCCCCCCTAAGACCCAAAATGTTTTGGCGAGTGCACTTTTTAGTAAAATAATTGAGGATATGGATGTGGTATATAACATGTCCGTTAAACAAAAGGTAGTTTTTCGGTGTCTTCAAGCTGTTCATGCCGAAGATTTTCTCCTTACCCTTCCTATAAACGAACTTGGACTTCACATGTCACCGGTGGACTACCGCAGTATCCTCAAATATCGTCTCATGATTCTGTTATTTCCTGCTGATGAGGTTTGTCCAGTTTGTCGCAAGCATGCTTGGACAATTTTGGTGATCATGCCATTAATTGTATGGAGCTTCCAGGGTTTAAGTACATACATGATCTCGTTAGAGACGTTTTATTCGATAACTTCAAACGTGCGGGTATTGCTGCTAAGAAAGAGGCGCCCGTGAACATTTTAACAGATCCACAGGAGGGAAGATCCACACTTAGACCTGCTGATATTTTGATTTTTGGGTGGATAGGAGGAAAACATGCTTGTGTAGATTTGACAGGAGTTTCCCCGATGGTGGGGTTGAAGAGCGGGACCTTCAGAACAGGGCAGACTGCCTTTAAAGCTTCCTTAGCAAAAGTGGTGAAACACGAGAAAGCATGCATGGAGAATCAACATGCCTTCATCCCCTTTGGTTTCGACACATTTGGCTTCCTAGCACCGGAAGCTATTGAGCTTTTGAAGCGGATCCAAAAAGTGATAAACAGTAATGTGATGAACCCCAGATCTATGGATGTAGTGTTTAGGAGGATTGACTTTGCAATACAAAAAGGGCTAGCGGCGCAGCTTGTTTCCCGCTTGCCGTGGTCGACTCATCCCTAAAGTTTCATGTAAATTTGCGAAGGGTCGCGAGAAGCACTACATTTAGAAAAGAGCTAGGAAATAGATGAACTGAGAACCAGAACATCAACAAACGATATTATTTACCTTCTTCAACCGGTACTGATCTGAACAACGTCCTATATAGATCTTTCTTCTACACAATCAAATAAAAAACCAGAAACTACTTAACGAATCCGAGGAAATCGCAACTATACAGACATAAAGCTTCATGAAACACAAGATCAAGCACCAACTAAGAACACCAATTTGTCCCAAATTATTCCATAAGTTAATTTCTAGTAGAGATCAACCTCCGAAGCACCCGAGGATCTTCTTCGGTATGAACTCCTTCGCGCGGTACTTCGCAGCCGTCTCCTCCGCGCTCAGGATCTCCTCGCCGCGCGCAGCCGCGACCACCGCCCGCCTCTCTTCAGCCAGCTTGTGGATCTCCGCGATCTTGTTCCTCATTTTCTCCACGCGTTGGGCTCTTTTTATCTCAACTACTCCCTGAAGCAAATCACTGTCGAAAGTTACTGAAAGTTTATTCCTAAATTTTCATCAACATCTTAGCAGTTAATTCTTGGGAATTTAGATCCATGGATTTGAATTACAGTTAAGTTGGTTGGTTTCTTGCAGCATTCTCAGGATGGACTTACCTCGATTTTTTTGTGCAAGGCTTCGATATCGGCTTTCTTGATATCCTCCCATGAACTCACCTCTGCAAGCTTCTTCTTCGCCCTGTTGTGAACATTCCAATTAAATCTTATGCAAATTGGCTAAAAATTACGGCAAGATATCCGCGGATCGATCGCGAGGATGTACTTGTTTTCCGCCTTCGACTTCTCGTTCTCCTCCCACGCCTTTATAAGAGAAAATTTCTTCTGGGTGTCCACACGAGCGAGCGCGACATCTGAGTGAAAGAAACACGAAAATCTACAATTCAAAAAGGACTAGCAGCGCAGCTTGTTGCGTGCTTGTCTCCTATTTCGATGTAATCCCTCTATTTTGCACTAATTTATCCTAATGTGTATGACATTCGAGATCATCTGAACATGTACCTCTGTCACCTGAACCCTCAGAAGGCTTCGCTGGCGCAGGAGGATCTTCAACCTCTGCAAGAACATACGCGGCAATTAACGATATGCAAGATCAGGCAAATCCTCTACAGAAACCCATGATTCAAAGAAATCCAAACAAGACTGCAATTCTTTCATACAGATCTCCAGAATCCAAAATAAAAATCCGATTTTTTTGCTTTCTGGAAGAAGGTCTTACTCTTAACAAGAACAAGTGCCTTGGAGTCATCAACCTTCTCCTCCTCCGGCTGCGGCTGAGGCGGCGCCGGGGTTGATACTGCCGCGGCTTCTGCCGATTCTTCCCCCATTGCTCGAATATAAAGTTGGGTATCTGAAATCTACCTGCAATCAGTCTTAGAGAGGAGGGTGTCGGCGTCGATCAGGTGATCGTGATGCGAGGACAAATCCTATGCCCTCTCCGTGACTTGAAAGAGTGTGGGTGTGTGTGTGAGCTGTTTAACTGTAAACTGTGAAGATTTATAATTACGTGAAAACAAAATATCTGCGATTTGGGAGGAACAGGACCCGAGGGAAAGGATCAAGATTTGGACCCTGGTTTCTAGTGGGGGAGAGACAGCTGTCGTGTCGGCAAGGGGGACAGGAGACCGTTTGTTAATCTCCGAGGTCAAATTGTTTAATTATGGAAAAAATGGGTTAATTCTCTTTTTCTTTGTATTATGGCCCTGTTCGTTTGGGTCATAAAGAGGAATGAAATAAGGGGAATAAGCTCCCAACACGCTTCCCCGTGGTACGACTATTCCTCATTATTTCATCTTATTTCACTCTTATTCCTATCTTTATCCCACCTTACCTACTTTTATTTCACCTTATTCTCCTTATTCTTATCCTCCAGCCGAACGGAGAATAGACCCTTATTCCCCTTATTCCTCATCCTTATTCCTGCTTATTCTCCTACCGAACGGGCCCTATGTGTTCATCTCGACGAAGTTTTGTTTTGTTATTTTTGTACGGATGTTCCCGAAAAAAATACAGAATGACGTTCGGCTTCGGCGTATGGCTAAATAGAATTGTATACGATGGCGAACATTTAACCTGTGTTTGTGGGTGAATTGCAGATAAGACCTTTCTATTAAGATCCCAAAACACGCCTCATATGTAGATAGTTTTATGTTTTTTTATCAATTATACCCCTCAAGATATTGCAATATCATTTACAATCCTCTTTTTTTGGAATATCAACTGTGCTCCCAACTTCTTGTCGTTCTATCACATGTGTCACTCGTGTTCGTTGCCGTCTATCCCCACCGCAAACAGACGTTAACTTTGGAGATACAAAGGGGATTAAATTTTAAAAAAAGTGTTGAAATGAACCCCTCCCCCTCCCATGCTCCTCCACTTTCCCCCTCCCTCGACGCCCCATCCCCCACCCCTGCTGCTCCTCCCTCGTGCCCCCTCCTCCTCCTTCGCCTGCTGCTCCTCCCCATCGTTCTTCGCCCGCTGCTCCTCCCCACACCCCTCCTCCTCCTCCGCCCGCTGCTCCTCCCCCACTCCCAGCCTCCTCCATCCATTGCTCCTCCACCACTCCCATCCTCCTCCGCCCGTTGCTCCTCCCCAGCCTCATCCACCCATCCTCTACAGGTGCTGGAGGATAGAACCCCCACCCAACACCTTAAGGAGTTGCTGCGATATATGAAGGCTGAGGTGTCGTCAGGAATATGTGCTACGAACAATCGCCCTTGTTCTGTTGCTATGTGGTTACAACTAATGGATGTCGACGAGCCTGCGTCGAACAAGAGAGCTAGATACTGTACGGGTATGCGACCCTTCGTCTGCTCGAGAGAAGAAGGTGCAGTGGCTGCCGATGTGGTGGAGCCACGACTGCTAGACAAATCTCCTTTCCTTGAGGAGCTATAGCTTCATCTGATATCCCCGGAGGGCTGGTGGTTCGATGGTGCTCCGGATGCTGCGGCGAAGACGCTTTGCTTGAGACCTGGAGACACGTAAGCGAGGGGGAGCCAGAGGAGGGGGAAGGAGGAGTAGGGGCGAAGGAGGCTGGGGAGCGGGGGGAGGAGGATGTGGAGTTTTTGTACAGTTTTACCCCTCTTAATCTCACCATGGTTTGAAAAAAATCATGATTAAGTTTAAATAATAGACGACTAAAGAAACGAAGGGTTACAAGTGATAAAATGATAAAAAATTAAAGGCACAACTGATATCCCAAAAATGAAAAGGCATAATTGATATTGCAATATCACACAGGGACACAACTGATAAAAACACATAATTCTATACCTGTTATTTATACCTTTCACCTGTTGTGCATATCACATCACCCCCCATCTTTTATACATTATCTGGATGTCGCCAACCAAATATTTGGGCTACGGTTCTTTAAATTTAATTCAGAACAACCACTTGCAAGTCCGATCATTCGTTGAGATACACATTTTAAGTCATCTTCGTCGCTCGTTTTTCTGGGACCTTTTTCTTTATAAAACTATTATTATTGTTTTAACCCTAATTAATAAATAGATATGTATTTTAAATATTTTTTTTGGATAAAAAATCTTTTAGTATCTTAATAATAAAAGCGGAAGAAGAGTACATATTACAAAGGAATTGTTGGGAGACGGGCAACAAGCTGCGCCGTCAATCCCTTTTGGATGGCAAATCCAATTCTTCGGAACACAACATCCATAGACCTGGGGACCATAACATTACTATGCATAATTTTCTGGACCCTCTTAAGGAGCTCTACAACTTCAGATGCCAAGAACCCAAAGGTATCAAACCCGAAAGGGATGAAGACATGTTGATTGTCAATACAAGCCTTCTCATGTTTAGCAACTTTGGCTGAGGCAGCTTTCTGTGCAACGTATCCCGCAGTAAAATCACTTTTTATTAGACCAACTAATGGAGACATTCCAGTTAGATCAACACATGCATGTTTTCCTCTAGCCCAACTGAAAATTAAAACATCCGCTGGTCTGAGTGTGGATCTCCCCTCATGTATATCAGACATCAGTTTAAAATTTTACTACACAAAACGCCGATTTGAGACAAAATCCAAAACAACATCGGAGGTGTCGATTTGGGGAATATTTGCACCAATATATAATCATTTTTCTTCTATAACTATTTTATAATAATTACTTTTTGAGAAGATATAGATGCAAAATGGTTGGACATGAGTTCAAATGCCAAGATGCCATTTTAGGCTTCTCCAAATCGGAATCACGTGCATCGATTTATACTTAGAATTTAAATATTTGAAATACATGTCTATTTATTTTATTAGAATTTAATTGATAATTATTTAGAAAAAAACAACAACCTTTTTCTACATTTTCACTGCAACAAAACTAACACGCGGTTACAAATAATGCAATATTCATCGCCGTATCTCCACTGGCTAAGTATATAACAACGAGCATTATTCGTCATAGTTTCTTTAAGGTCGAATCAAACATTGTTCTCACTACTATATTTATTGCTAACATCGAATTATACAACAATGATTATTTGTTTTTCAATTCGTTACTACATTAGCCGCGGTAAGGACACAATTTTAATGAAAATGTCAAGGATAACCACCACTATATAAAACTCTAGTAATCGATATGACATTTATTTTAAAGAGATTTTTACATCCATAACCCGGGAGGCAGTGGCGGGCCTGAAGGTGGGGAGGGGTAACTAGAAGGAGGAGGACGAGATCGGAAAGGGGCCAGGAGGGAGGAGGTGGGGTGCCTGGAGGAGTGGCGGGGGCGACAAGCCTGGCGATGTGGAGGGGTTGCTGGGAGGAGGAGGATGAGGTTGGAGGGGAGGGGGGCAGGAGGAAGGGGGGCGGCGGGCTTGGAGGGAGTGGCGGGGGCGACGAGCTTGGAGGTGGCGGCGATGGCATGGGGGGAGGGGGCAAGGGCATGGAGAGTTTTTTTATTTTTATTTTTTAAAATTTTAATAGCCATTGGATAGACCATGGGTTAGATTAATCCACGATATGTTTGAGTTAAATGTCTCCTTAACGGATGGTTATAGCTATGAGACGGAGGGACTATACATGGTTTCTCGTGTAATTCATGATTATGCGAGATTACACTAAAAAAATTGATCTATAGTGATGTTTTTTTCAAAATCCGCCACTAAATTAATCGTTGGTAAATATATAATGACGATATTATTCGTTACGAAATGAGTTTTCGTACTCAAAATTAGCAACGAAGATCATATATGTTGTTATATCATTACCCACGGTGCACATAACGATGCTTATCCGTTGCTATTTTTCAAAATATCAGCTAATCGTCGCTATTTTTTTGAACATTTTGAGCATGGAAACTCATTTCGCAACGAATAATATCGTTATTATATATTTAACAACGACCAATTTAGTGTTTGATTTTTTCAAAACTTTCACAATAGCTCAATTTTGTTGTAGTGAATTATGATTGTAATTGCGAAATTACTCAAGATTATAGATGTAAAAATCCTTATTTTAAATTACATAAACGATAATAATTTTGCATTGAGTATTACAAATGAAAATACAAGCTATTACAAATGAACCCTTGTATATATAGGCCTAGAGAGTTTCACTCATGGTTAATAAATAACCAGAAATGCCAATTAGAGAGAAGATTCTATAATAGAGAGAGAAGCGAAGAGAAAGTTCTTAGCTTATCTATTTAATGGATGGGGTTGAAGGAGATTTCTAGATCTCCCATTCAAAATATCTCCACAAATATGAAAAGCTTATGAATACCTCCAAAGTACTAAAGTAGTTCATATTTGAACACATATAGGAGTATGGAACGAGGAAAATTCCTCCGAGAGATATGTTTTGAAACATATTGGCTCTATACCGTCGGGAATATTTTTTTTTTGTTATGTACCGTATGTAAGTCGTCTTTTGAAAATGTGACTTTGATTTTAGCCAAGACCGTCTCTTCAAGAAGCAGCTCTCACTGATATGTGCCAAAAAAACTCCAAGGGAAAAGCCGCCTCTTCAAGAGGCGGTACATAACAAAAAAAAATATTGACGACCATATACGGTCAATATGTTTGAAAATATACCTCTCGCATGAATTTTTCTCAGTATGGAACTTGAGGTTGAGTAGCTTCTAGGCGGACGACATCTTGGACAAGGAGTTCGGTGTTACGTCGGAGCTCGATCATCGGAAGCCGGTCGATAACGTTCTCGATAATCTTGGGGACTCGTAGAGAAGACATCGACAACCTCGTAGCAGCAATCCGGCATCTGTCAATGATCTCAATTCTGGATGGTAGAACGCAGCAGCACAATCCAATGGAGGGATCTCCGGCTCCACATGATGATATCAGAATAAGGTTGAACCAAAGAGAGGCCTTCTTCGTGAAGAAGGAGAATGTGCACATCAAAAATAGCATCCGGAAGATCCGTGGGGATTTGATTTGCCCTTACCCACTTGGATTCCTGTTCTGTTTCCAGGGGAGATCATCACAGAAACAGCTCTCGCATATTTGCTCGAGCTGAAGAAAACTTGGGTGCAGAGATAAGTGGAGCAGCGGATGCTGAACTGCTGTCTGTAGCAGTGTGCAAATTAGAGACGATCCTCGAGATCCGTTCGGTTTGGGAATAAGCGGGAATAAGAATTGGGAATAAGGAGAATAAGAGTCTATTCTTTGTTCGGTTGGAGGATAGGAATAAGGAGAATAAGGTGAAATAAAGGTATGTAAGGTGAGATAAAGATATGAATAAGAGTAAAATAAAATGAAATAATGAGGAATAATCGTACCACGGGGAACCGTGTCGGGAGGAAAATGACCCCTTATTCTCCTCTATTCCGGCCCCTTATGCTTGTACCGAACAGGCCCTCTGAGTATGCTGCTGCAACAGACTCTTCAGTCGAGGTCTGTAACGTCTCATGCTTAGGTTTACGGTCCGTTATCGAGGAAAATTGACCTTCACATTTGTTGGGTATGGAGTTAAATGGATCTGTTGACAACTACCCAAAATGTTTAAGCCTAAGTTGTCAAGTAGTAATCCCCACCACTTATAAACCACACCCACGCTTCGTGAGTTTTAGGTATGATAATATGTTTCTATTAACCTCTATCATTAAGACTGTTTATCGTAATTAGATAATCTAATCATAATTAATATATGTTGATCACATGTAAGGATAAATAATCTCAATTTGCATTAATAAATCGCAATTGACCATCATTCTGAATATGTAGATTTTGACGTATCACCTCCGCAAACTAGGTATTCGCTATCTACTTTATTAAATATATAGATATATAGTAGTGAATATCAAACTTCTATTTTATTAACTCGCACGGCTACGATGCAGCTGTGCGAGATGGACTGCATCCAATTGATATACACTTATCTTCCAATAAGGACATTCATGCATATCAATACATGACCTCGCAATATTGCACTTGATAGGTAGTTATTATCACCTCTGATTAACTACAATCAAGCCACATAATGTGTAATTGACCACATCTCTTCATGATATAAAACAACTTATTCACTTAATATGTGTGTTCCTAACCTCTCTTCAACCATATCTCATAACTACTTTCATTATTAGATAGCAGGTTACCATGGGATAACTTGATTTACATTCTGCATTCACGGATTAATTAAGATTCTATCACAAATCAATATGACATCACATCACATTCCTCATTTCAACCTTCACCAACCTTTCTAACAATCGAAACAATTGCTATGTACAACACGTTACTCCAACCCAACCCAACCCAATTACTAAACATGCCTAAAGAGTTTGGTGGGGGTTTGCAAGAAGGTAGTTGAAACCATCATTTCACTTAGCAGAGGGTCACAAGTAGGGATGAAAACGATCGGATACAGATACGAATATAAGTATAATCATACCGTTATCCATTTTAAAATACGAATATGAATGCGGATACGGATATAGACAGATGTAAAAAATGAGTTACCATATTCTAAAAAACGAATACGAATGTAAAACACATACGAATGTAAAACGAATACGACTCGGATACAGACACTAACATAAATTTTTAATAGATTAACTAAAATATACATGTTTAAGATGGTTTACCATAAAATAGATTTACCCGATATAGTAATTTCATAACAATTATATCAACAATGGTGAATGCAATCATAAAATGCTGTTACTAACATTTACAAATAAATATATTACTATACTTATATACAGAAATGAATAAACGAATACGAATGCGAATATTAGCGAATGTCAAAGTGATATTCATATTCGCATCTCTTTTAAAATGAATACGAATACGAATGTCAAAAAATGTATAAAACAAATATGATAGCGGATCGGATACGAAAATATTAACATTCGTTTTCATCCTTAATCAGAAGAGTTAGTTGAGGTGGTTCAAAGGGGCCTTCATGTAATTATGAAATTAGTAAGGGCACAAGTATTATAAACAAAGTTGAGAAGGGCGCGTGTGTAAAAGCCCCATCTTTTTAATAGAAACGTCAACTGAGACGAGCTACTGACCAAGCCGGCATCAAAATCTAAAGGGTAAATTACAATTTGGTTCTCCAGGTCGGATCCCAGAATGAGTCCCGATCTTTAAATTGTAACGATTCGGATCCCAGGGTCATTAATGTAAGGAACTTTTTGAGGCTAATGACGAGTATATCTTTATTTAAAAGTTGGAACTCAACACCCATTCCCTTCCCAACTAGAGCATGTTGTCATGAACTACAAAATTTCCATTTTCTAAATGGTCATGGGATCGGAATCGTTACAATTTAAAGATCGAAATCCATTCTGAGATCTGACTAATAGATGAGGACCCAAATTGTAATTTACCAGTTGTAATTTACCAGTGGTCGGACACCCATAACTAACGTCCCCGCCATCCAGCGGCGAACGAGCGCGGGGGGAAGATGGAGGTACCGATCTCCGACCCGGAGCCCCTCCGCGAGCCCCTCCCGCAATTCGAGTGCGGGCTCTGCGACCGCGAGGTGGTCCACAAGATCGCGCAGATCCTCCTCTTCGGCCTCGCCACCGCCTGCGTCGACGCCACCACCGGCGACCTCTTCCGCTCCCCCATCTCCGTCGCCGTCGACATCCGCCGCGAGCTCGTCGACTACCTCACCCTCCGCTCCGAGACCTTCGTCTCCGACACCCTCCTCCGCGACGACGACGGCGCCGACCCCGACCCCCCTCCTTCCACCCCACCGACATCGTCGCCGACCTCGCCGAGGACTTCGCCGTCACGAAGCGCAACCTCCTAGGCCGCGTCTCCGGCTGGCTCCTCAGCGAGAGCCGCGAGGACAAGATAGACGACTTCGTCCAGGAGCTCGAGACCAACGCCTTCTGGTTCGTCGCCCGCCGCGAGGCCGTCGCCGAGACCCTCCTCCGCAACGTCGACTTCCGCAACGAGTTCCGATGCGTCGCGCGGTTCGACGACGAGCAGGGGCTGGCGGATCACCGTTCGAGCTGCCCCTTCCGCCTCGTCGCGTGCTCCAACGACGGCTGCAAGGTGAGCTGCTGCGCCTCGCACGCCGCGAAGCACGACGGGGAGTGTCCCTACAAGGTGCTGGGGTGCGAGCAGGGGTGCGGGGAGATCGTCGTCAGGAGGGAGATGGGCAGGCATTGTATCACCGTGTGCTCGATGAAGCTAGTGAATTGCACGTTCCACCCCGTCGGATGCCGGGCCGCCGTCCCCCGCCGCGGGATCGCGAAGCACTGCGAGGAGAATCTGCATTCCCATGTGGTTTATGTGCTGCAGAAGATGCGGAAGGTGGATGCGGCGACGGAGGAGATGAAGGAATATGCTCTGCTTCTGGAGAAGGTAGTTGATCTCTTGTTCTTATTGTTACTCAACATCAATCTCATAATTTTTGCAATTTTATTTTGGGTAGAATTTTTGTAGATGCCGTGTGTTTTCTTGGTTAGAACTGCAAGAACACAAATGAAACAAATTATATTGCAACGTTTTATGTTGTCTCTGGAAGCATACCATAGCCTTTTCAAGACAAAACTTAGCTTTGAAACACAGCTTTTGGAAAACCATGTTAGACGATCTGCTTAAAGTTATGTTGTTACGACTAATTTATGGCAATTCTTTTATTAATGAAAACCAATTTATTACATAGCATAAAAAGTTGAAAATGGTATTCCAATGCTTGAAGTTTTGTTGAATATACTAACTTATGGCAATTCTTGTATCAATGAAAACCAATTTATTACATTACATAAAAAAGGGGAATGGTATTGCCATTTTATTGGTTTAACAGATATTGAACTGTTATCTTCAAGTTGTCCCAAACAAGATTTTCTAGCCTCTAGCATTTTTTGTTGTTTCAGATTAGCCAACTAAAGCTTTTGGAATATCTATGTTGTAGAATGTCCAACTAAATGAGGCCTTATCCTTCAACAATAACCAGACCCCCTTTTTTGATTACTCACTCAGTGTCCTATGCCATTTCGATTCACTTGTGCACACCGTGGTCGGTCTTCATGAAATCGTAGCTAATTAAAATCAGTGATCAAAATATGTTGAGCAGTCATCCTTCCTTTCATCCAGAACTAACTTTTCTGAAGTAGCACAATGACAAACAAGTACCATACGTTTTCCAATGTTACATGGGGTAGGCCATGAGGATTAGTCGCATCAACAGTAGTGCATTTAACATTTTAATTCTTTTTAGTTCCCTAATGGAGTATTTCTTTAAAAAAATTTGTTTCCACGCATGCTATTAAGCTGTTGGATTCTTGCATATGCTTGATGTTTTAATTTCAAATGAAAATGGAACTATCTAGCACTTTGACAGAGCAAATTGTCGGGAATCATGCTTTGATCAAATACAACAGTAGAGTGGACATCAAGGTTCTTATGGTGTCTTTAACAAATCATCACATGTTCTTTGTGTGCAGTCATGAGCAAAATACATGAAGGCATCGCCATATTATATTAGCAGTAACTCAGATAATAGCTATTTATAATCCAAATAACACGTGGAATGTTAATTTCTATTAACTAAACTAAAGCTCCTTCAATATCAATGCTTGCGTCTATTACAGTTTATGCGAGAATCTATTATCAATCTTTGTTTTCTTATGGCAGTGTCAATCTGACAATGAGTTGTTTGAAGCATTGGATGTGAGATCCCTAACCACAGCAATTAAGAGACTAGAACCTAAAGTCAAGAAAGTAGAGGATGAAAGAAAACAAGCTGAGCAGATTGAAGGTCTCCTTCGAGAGAAGAAATCAGATGGTGGTGAGGGTGAAGACCACCTTCAGGGAAAGAAACCAGTAGGTGATCATGGTGATAATCGTCTTCAAGAAAAGGAATCAGAAGGTGATCATGTTGAAGGTCTTCTTCAAGCAAATAAAACAGAAGGTGATCAGGATGGAGGTCCCCTTCTAGAGAAGAAACTAGACGGCGATCAAGGTGAACACTTTCCAAATAAGAAACAGGAAGGTGGTCAGGGAAGAGGTCACTCTCAAGAAAAGGAACTGGAAGGTGATCATGACTATGGCCACCATCAAGAAAAGACGGTCGAACGTAATGAGGACCAAGGGCGGTCAGAAGAAAAGAAGCCCTTAATTGGTAATGGTGATGTTTCTTCTGAAGAAGACTAGAATGGGATTGTGTTGAACGTGTAGAGATTTTTTAAGAGCATTACAGGTTGATCAAAGTTTGTATACTTTTCTCCTTTTTCACCGTGATTTTGTTTATATTTTCATTGAACCGTTTCAATCAGAGTACTTCGGCTTGTCGCAATATAGTCACCGAGAGTCATTTAAATCTCCTGTTTTTGTTAGGATATGTTCTGTCTTGGTTTGTTTTGTGTTTTTCTTTCTGAATAACGACTTCTCCTGTACAAGAAAACAACATAATATATGTGATTTTATATAGAATTTGCAATAAAATGCAGTTTTTTTGAATCAAATTGGCCTGGATGTAACTTCTATCGTGGAATCTAGATTTTGCATCAAATATTATTGTTGGTTTGCCTTTCTAAGATCTGTTTCACTTCTGTTGCAAATTCCGGATGTGGTTGCTGAATGTCTTCATTGGCTTCATTGGCAGATAAGTGTTTATCAATTCTGCCGCGGTCCATGTTGCACGTCTGCATCGTCAAGCTCTACAGATTCAGGATGCGTGAGAAAGGCTGAGATCGTCGTAGTGACTTGGACGGATGTCTTTCTTGAAGCACCTCCCAAACACAAATGGATCCGATTGCAAGGGCCGATATTGAAGACATCAAGTAGACTTGTCTGCTTACGAGTACATTATTTCCGATTTTTTGATGATCTGTGCTCATTCAGAGAATGAAGTGCTGTAGATGATACAAGTTGTTTCAGTTTAGCAGTCTGATTGCAAAGTTGTAAGATTTGTCGTGATGATCACAACCTTTGTGGACCGTTGCTATTGATATAACGACATATATGATATTCATTTCTAATTTCGAGTACGAAAAATCATTTCGCAATGAATAATATCGTCGTTGTATATTTAACAACAGCTATTTAGTGACGGATTTTGAAAAAACCGTCACTATAGCTCAATTTTATTGTAGTCTCTGTCCGCCCCCTTGAGTTTGACATCATTTATTTTTTTTGAAAACAATTAAAGTAATTATTTGCTGGAAACCATTTAAAACCATGGTAACGAAGTAATGGACCATTTTTAAAATACTTTTATTCCGAATTCTATACAGACCTTTAATTTGATAATGTGGTCTCACCTTTTATTCCTTCCATAGTTCCTGATTACATTATGGTTCTTAAATTTGGGTAGATAACCGTGAAGAATTTGCATTTTGATGTTATTCTTTGTACCATCTTTTAACTATACGTTTGTATATATTATGTATTACTTCGAATTTTAGCTATTGAAGATAATGTTGGAAATAATCGACCTATATTACAAAGTACACCAAGAGGATTATGTCAATGTAAAGTATTGTTGTAGAAGTCTCCCGGCTGGTCCGACTAGTAGTTCCGACTAGTCTGATCGGTGTCAAGTACTGATTAATTCCGGCTAGACCAAATAGTCGATCGATTTTTGCTTGGTGATGCTATATATTTATATTTTTTTAATGTTTTTAAAAGCAAACTTATGCTAATATGCTTTGAGGCCGTTCGGTTGGGGGGATTATCCCCCACTTTGGGTGGATTACCCCCAAAATCCATATATCTAACCCACTAGTGGGTCCCACTTTCTCTTTCTCTCCACTAAAAAATTTATATTATATCATCATATCATCTAAAAATCATAAAATATTCAACTCTTACTCATTATTCCAAATTTTAATACAATCATATCATAACAACTGCCTACTTTTTCAAATTCCAATACAATCATATCATAACAACTACCCACTATTTCAAATTCAATACAATCACATCACAAAAATCCTCCCAATCCTTAACCCACCAACCAAACACAAAAACACAAAAACGAGTTATCCTCCTCAAGATAACCCACGAACCAAACACAACCTTAGTGTTTTGTTTAAATTCAATTACTTCTTTTCTTTCATTATGATAATATAAAAAATGTACAAATTTGTGTAAATATATAAGAATATACATACAAAAATGATTTATATAATTAAAATAACTAAAAATTCAAAGCTGATTAAAGTCCGACTAAATCCGATTAGCAGCACGGTTGCTGACTAATCCTTAGTCAATAACCCAACCTACTGAATACCGACTATCGATTTTTACAACCTTGATATAAAAAATCCTATCCAAATAGCGATCAAATCCATGATCCGATGACTTGGATAGGATTCAAGTATTTGATGGATTGAATTTGATTGAATGTTTTTCACACAAACTAAGCTGAAAATGGATCATGTCCACCACTAGCTACGGATATCATCTTGTGTGAGAAATCTATTCATAAGTTTAAGTAGAATAATTTTTTTTAGAAGATTAGTTAAAATATACTCTCTAAAATAGGAGAGAATTACATAGAAATTGATGGGAGACGGGCAACAAGCTGCACCACCAATCCCTTTTGAATGGTAAATCCAATCCTTCGAAATACAACATTCATAGACTTAAGAACCATAACATTGTCATGCATGATTTTTTGAATCCTCTTAAGGAGCTCTACTGCTTCACTTGCCAAGAACCCAAATGTATCAAAATCAAAGGGGATGAATACATGTTGATTGTCAATGCAGGCCTTCTCATGCTTAGCCACTTTAGCTGAGGCAGATTTTTGTGCAGCGCATCCCGTAACAATATCACTCTTTATCGGACCCACCAATGGAGAAACTCCAGTCAAATCAATACATGCATGTTTTCCTCCAACCCATCCAAATATTAAAACATCTGGAAGTTAAGTGTCGATCTCCCCTCTTGTGGATCAGTTAAGAAATTCACCGGTGCTTCTTTTTTTGAAGCAACACCCGCATGTCTGAGTACATCAAAAAGAACATCCCTGACAATATCATGTCTGTATTTAAAATCTGAAAGTTTGCGACAATGAACGACATGCTCTCCAAAAGCATCTAAGCACGATTTATGGCATACTGGACAAGCCTCATCTGGTAAGCAATAGAGAAATCATGAGGCGGTACTTGAGAATACTACGATATTCGATAGGTGACATATGAATTCCAAGCCCCTTAATAGGAATGGCAAGAAGAAAATCTTGGGCATGTTCAGCTTCTAAACAACGAAAAATTACTTTTTGTCTAGCAGACATGTCAAACCCAGCTTCCATATCTTTTACTATTTTGCTAATAAAAGAACACGCCAAAGCATTCTGGGCTTTAGAAGTGCTTTATCAACCCTTTTCCATTATATTCACAGTAAAATCAAATTTGCAACAAACCAGCTCATCCTAAAAGTGAGGTTAGAATCAGAGAGGAGGATTGTCAATGCTCTTTCTTCTTTCAGGGAAGGCATTACCTATGACCATAATGTATACATATAAAGTTAAGCTCATCGATAAAATATTTCTACTATTTTACCTATCTGATCCAAATCAATTCGCTGCCTGTATCTGTTTTTAATGATTTGGGTAACACATTTTCATTTTTCACCCATATATATCCACTCATACTTATATTAAGATATATAAGAATAAGTTAACACTATTATCTAATCATTTGCGTTATTTCGAAGCAAAGATAGTAGGGATGTAAACTGCTATGCATATATCCGTATCCGGTCCTTCATCATATCCGTTTTGTATAGATTTTGACATACATATCTGTTTTAAAGTGAATACGGATATGGATATCATTTTGATATCTGCAAACATTTGTATCCGCATATGTATATCCGTTTTCATATATAAATATAGTTATAGATTTATTTTTAATGATATATAACATAATTCTATACCTTCTTTTACTATATTTGTATAATTTTTATATTTGTATTTAATCCGCAGTCGATGAGATTTCATCTAATATGATTTTTGAAAAATACATCATCTTTTTGAGTGAAAATATGACAAGATGCACGACTTTCTATAATAAAAAATCATTTATTTATACTGGCAACATGAGACATATTCAATCTGTAAAAAAATTTTTACATTATTACTAAAAAATTCTTTCCTTTAGGTAATATTTTCATTCTCATTGTACAGATTTCAATCTGTAAACAAAACTTAAAAGGAAAAAAAAGAAAAGTGCGTTGAACTTAAAGGAATGAGGAAACTCAAACTTACAAAATATTGAATATTCCAGAAACTATGATTGAACTCAAAAGAACTAAAAGTGCATTGAATATTCTATAAAATATGATTGAATAAAGCCTCATATTTTTAAATAATTGTTATCAATTTACAAAAGATTGATATATTTTACAATATTGTGTTATAAATTATAAAATCGTAATTACCGTTGTTCGAAAAAACATCCAATCATAACCACTAATGATTTAGGAACATTGATTCAAAAATAAAATAGATGAGAAACTTTGAAGTTCGGATTAATATGTAATCAAAACAAGAAGAAAATTTAAAATCTAAATAAAAAACAAAGAAATCTAAAATAACCTGGACCTTGATTAATATATGAATAAAAAATAATAAGAGAAAATTACTAGAACACACATCATCCTCCGTGTGCAACCACCTCATATAGTTGTATGCATCGTCTCACCATACACCGCCAACGCCATTGTCACACACCACCATCATCTCAACGCACATTCACCGCCTCTACGTTGAGGGAAGATGAAGAAATAGAATAGGAGCGAACCCCCATCGAATATTGTTTTGGTAATTTCAAGTAATTGAGAACGTTGATTATGATGGATGCTATATTTAATTAATAAATTCGAATAATTAATGAGCAACGAGATAATAAAGCAATTATATTCAATTTTGTTTCTAAAAATAGCGAGTTGGAGGTTATGTGGATGATGATTTTGGTTTAATCTATGGTTTTGTATGACCGTAGATCAAGATCAAACATATTTTATGGAGTACCATACCGTTATTGTGGTGAGATGTCACCTTAATTCAAGTTTTTTTCTATATATATAGGGAAAAATGTATATGCCCCCTAGGGGGAGCTAACTTAGCTCCCCACCCCATTTTTCGCATATTTTTTATTTTTTTGATAAAACCATATAAATTCATTATTATATCCCTATATTATGTCATTCAAATTTCATCGAAATAGAGACTCCTATGACCTCCATCCAGATGAGGTCGATTTAAAAAATTATGTGATCGTTAAAAAATGATTGTCTGGATGGAGGCCGTAGGAGTCTCTATTTCACACGAAATTTGAATGACATAATATAGGAATATAGTGATGAATATTCATGGAAGAAATTTTCAAAAAAAATGAAAAAATGGAGAATATGAGATGAGTAGAGCTACGTTAGCTCCCCCAAGGGGGCAACCCATTTATCCAATATATATATATATATAGGAAATATTTCAAATGAGGTGCACCTTTTCTGGATGCATGGAAAGCCACGTCAATTTAAGCATTTATTCTATTTATTTTACACATTCTAACTCCATAAATTTAATATTAAATATTAATATAATATGTATATCATGAAAAATTTATGAAAATAATACTATATTTGACATTAAAAGTTTGTTACAATGTGGATGATATATTTTACATAATTGTATAATCGTCAGTATTTTACAATATGTAGTTTAAATTTACAAAATTGTTACGTAATTTACAAATTTGATAGTGGCTTTCTGAATTTCAGGAAAGACCCACCTCATTAGAAGGGTCCCCTATATATATATATATATATATATATATATATATATATAAAGACGGGTAGAGCTACGTTAGCTCCCCGTATGGGGTAGCCCATTTATCCAATATATGTATATATATGAGGTTTTTACACCCATAATCCACAGTAATTCCGCAATTACAATCATAACCCTACATAATCATGAATTACATGAGAAACCCTTAGTAATGCTTAACTCTTACATGACATAGTCATGAGTTATATTCCGTTTGGGACCCCCGTTATATTTGACGATTTCCGTTAAAAAAGACAAAACTGCCAATAAAGCTCGTTCTTATTTACAAAACATGCCATCCTCTCTTCATGCCCGCCCACTCCCCCTTGGTCGAAGCCTGCTCGAAGCAGCCAGCTGCCGATCCTCCCCTACTCGAAGCCCCAGGCAGGCCACCATCGACGATCTCAATCTCAAAGCTCAACATCGATCCCAAGCTCGAAGCCCCCCAGAGCAGCATCTCCTCCTGCCGATCATCAACTGTGTCGCCGACCCTTCCTGTCCCCTCCCTCGCTTCGAAGCCGCTCCCTGGTCCCGACATCGACCTTCCCCTTCCTCGCCCCTGCCTAGCGAAAGCTCCCCCCCGCCTCAGCCTCCTTCCATCGACCTGCAACGAAGCTGCCCTCCCATCGTCGCTGCATCCGCCTGCAAGCCTACCTCCACCTCGTCATCTATTTTTTCCTTATTTTGACTAATCCTAACCGTTAGATTATGGGTTGGTTAGATTAACTCGTTCATATGGTTGAGTTAACATATTAAACTAACAAAAGATTATGAGTGTGAGACGGAGTGACTATCCGAGGTTTCTAATGTAATTTATGATTATGCAGGGTTATGATTATAATTGCAGAATTACTCAAGGTTATGGATGTAAAAATCCATATATATGGTAAAATGGGGCTCTTCCTTTTGGAGAGCTAACTTGGTTGACCCTGCCTCATTTTTCCCATTTTTATTTTTTTAAGTGCTTTCGTGGAATTTCATAACTATATCCTATATTATGTCATTCAAATTTTGTGTGAAATAGAGACTCTTACAACCTCCATCCAGACGAGATCGATTTCAATTATTCTGCGACCATTAAAAAATGACTTTCTAATGAACACAGTGAACATTGGGATTGGCTTAGGTGGAGATGCTACAATGATGTCAAATCATGTATGGAGACACATACAATCTACTGGACAACCATATGATGGATCGATCATTGAGGATCCCCATTACCTACTAGGATGAAGTAGTAGACTCCCTTGATTTGAAAGTTCACAAACACTTTTTTTGTTCTTTATAAATAATGGTGGACGGTATTGCAATATAATTTTTGTATCATTTTATTAAGAACCAAAAAAAAATTGTTGTGATGTTATTGGTAGTAGGAATGATGTTTAATTAGTTATTGTCAACTTAAAGAACACTACTCATGTTACAAGACTTGCTCATGAGAAATTTCTGACAGCCCTAATTACAATAGTATCAAAGCTAATTGGCCTCTCATAACAAAAAAAGCTACTGAAAAGTGGAACCACTTCTCCGAAAAGATAGGAAGAGAAGGCTACATGAAGTGTGCAATGTTTGCGTTCATAATTCTATATAGGTTTTTCATTGTCACGTACCTTGAGGATTGTTCCCAATAGGATGAAGCATATAATATGGTATCAAAACATATGTTACCTTATTAGCCAATAGACGCATTTGGAAAAGCCATACCACCTAGCAAAAAAACTCTTTAGCAATTTTTTTAAAAAAATAATTACTACTTTAATTCAAATTAAATAAATAGAAATGTGTTTTAAGTACTTACTATTTTAGGTATGAATCGCCACGTGAGGTGCTGATTTGAGGAGAGAACTTAAAAGGATACTTCAAGTGTCGATTTTGGTGGGTAAAATTTCTAACATATCCAAGTTGTTATGTATGTGTATATATATACCATTATCCTAAAGTTATTATTTTAAATAACTCTCTAAAATAAACTATTAAAAAAATATATTGATACGAATATGGATGCGGATACAACTATATCTATTGACATATATGAAACTATTGTGTCATATCCTAAACATATATATAGGAGAAACTTCAAAGGAAATGAGGTCTCACCAATATTGTGGAGAACCTTCAATCTCGTCCTTCTATTTTTGATCTAACGGCTGGATTTAATGATGCAATACTTAAATTAATATAATGGATGAAAACTTATTTTGTCTAAACACAAAATGTGACAACTATTTTACCTAATCTCTCTTTCTCTCTCTCTCTCTTTATTGATTGACGATGCCCCTTCTCCCCTCTCTCTTGGTTCGTCGACAGCGACCCTCCTCTCTCTTGATTCGCCGATGGCGGTGCCAACATCCTCCTCCATGCGAACCTTCTTGATCGCGGAGGAGGAAGCCATGGAGGATGCTGTCCGAGGAGGAGGATGCAGAGGACAAAGGAAAGTGTAGATTAGGAAGGTCGACCATGGAGATCGCAACGCGTGGAGGCGGTGGAGAAACCTGGTAGTTGCAGTGTGTGCCTGCAAAAGGAGACATCTTCTTTGCCCCCGTGCCTCCCCCTCCACCCACGCTCCTCTCCCCTACCCTCCTCTCCTCCGCCCCTAGCTCATCTCCACACCCCTCTGCCCCCCAGGTCCTCCCCCTGCCCTTGCAACTTACCTCTGCCCTCGCACCTCCCTCTCCACCCCCACCTCCTCCCCCACCTAGCAGGACACCTCCGCCCTGAGGTCCTCCCCCTACGCCCTCTCCATCCATAGCTAGCTCCTCCCTCCATTCGAAGGTCCTCCATCTGCGTCCTCCTTCACTTAGAGCGAGTTCCTCCCCTCTCTTGCAGTTGTCAAGACCTCGGAGGGGAATGGGATGCAGGAGGAGGTGGTTGGCCTCGTCATCGAGAACTGGCGACCTCGTCGTCGACATGCTGCTATTGACGGTGAATGACAGAGGAGACGTAGAATTATGTGGAGGTAGTCAGAGGAGGAAGAATTTAAGGGTGAGGAGGATGAAGGAAGAGTGAAAGGGGTATGTGGACTTTTTCCATATATGTCCTTCTTAGTTGTATCATAGTTTGAGAACCATGGTTAGGTTCAATATATTGACGGCTAAAGTAACAAATATGCACATGTGGTAAAACGATAAGAAGTGGAGAGCACAACTGGTATTCCCAAAAAAAAGATGGACATAAGTGAAAGTGCAACATCTCATAAGGGAACAACTGATAAAAATCCTTAATTTTAATATATATATATAATAAAGTAAAATAGGGCTGCTCCCTGGGAGAAGCTAACAGACAGCTTCTACCCTCATTTTTCTTTCCATTTTTTTGAAAAATAAAAATATGTATATTCATCACTATATCACTGTAAAGTTCCATTAAAATTTCATCAAAAACATATACTCCTATGCCATTCGTCCAAAACATGTAATTTTAACGGTCTTACAATTGCTGTAATCGACCTGTTTTGGATGGATGGTACATGAATTTTTTTTTCTAATGAAATTTCAATAGAATATTAGAAGAATATAGTGATGAATATATATATTTTTATTTTTCAAAAAAATAAAAAAATAAAAGAAAAATAAAGGTGAGAGTATCCGTTAACTCTCTCAGAAAACAACTCTATTCTACTTTATATAATAATAAAATTTTCTTTAAACAGTATATATAATAATATAAAATTCAAGCCAGTTTTTGGAATAATATTATGCATTCTTTTTAATATATATAAAATTCAAGCGGTGCTAAATTTGTCAAAACTGGAAAAAATTTTAAATCAGACATCTGACAAGATATTTAAACGACTGAAAGTACGTTGTCAGGTTTATCCTGTCACAGGAAATTAATAGAGAAAGATCGGCTTTCTAATTTCCAATCTCATCTCAGCGGAGAAAGGGGAAGCGGCCAGGAGTCTACCCACCTGTAGGGTTGTCAGAAAAATCTCAGGTTCGAGATTCGCTCAGATTCGATTCGATAAAGGTTCGATTCGAATTCGATTCGATCATAAACGAACCGAACCTTAATAAATCTTTGGGTTCGTTTAAATAAACGAACCGAACCTTGAAATGATAGGTTCGCTCAGGTTCGGTTCGTTAATAGTTCGATAAAAATAATATATAAATAAATAAATAAATAATTATACTTATATAATATGATTTAAGAATTGAGGCCTCATATAAATCTCATACTCACAAGTCATAAATACTACTAATATAACTTGTAATTCACTTTTCAAAAATTAAAGGATTTAATATGCAATTTCCCCCCAAAACCCTAAACTCCCTAATCCCTAATCTCCTCCCACCTTTCACGCGTGAGTGGTGAGGCATCCCTATTCCCACCCCCACCCGCCGCCCTCTTCCCTCTTCCCTCTTCTCGCAAGTTGCAACTTCACGCCGCCGAGGCCCGAGGCTCCCTCTCTTCCCTCCACGGGAGGTCCTCTCTTCCCTGACGCAGTCCCTCCACGCGCGCGAGTCCCTCCACCCCGACGTTGCCCTCCAGGCGAGTCCCTCCACGCGGGTCCGGCTCCCCTCCATCCCCGCGAGACGCGCGGCAGCAACTCCAGGATTCTCATCGGCTCGCGCGTGACGCTCGCTGCGGGCCTGCGGCCATTTCTCTGTGCGCGAGTCGCGTCGCGCCGCCGACGCTCCTCTCTGCCTGCGCGCGACGCAGGCGCGGGTCCGGCTCCGTCCCTCCACGCGAGGGGCGCAGCAGCAACTCCAGGTCATCTCCGCAGGTCATCTCCGCACGCGGGTCCAGTCCGCAGGTGCCATTCTCCAGTCCGCAGGTGCCGGTCGTCTTCCAGTCTCCCGTCCGCATCGACAAGAATGATGAGTTCTCAAGGTTTGCATTCTAAGTAATCACATTTTATTTTTTTTATATTGCTTCATATTGCTGTTAGATGCGTAGTATGTGTAGTATTACATGTGCATTCTCAAGGTTAAATGGTATATACTTCACATATTCTGGCAATTAAATTCATCTTGTGATTTTTTACGGCTCTATGTTTATTTGTAGAGATAATGGGAATGTTATTTGTAGAGGGTCTATTATTCACTTTGAATATAATCGAACCTTTAACGAATCGAATCGAACCTTCACGGACTTAACTTGTGCCCATTCTCTTCGTAAATAATCGAACCTTTAACGAACCGAACCGAACCTTCGCGAACCTCAATCGAATCGAACCGAACCTTAACATAATTTTAATCTTATCGAATCGAGCCGAACCCGAACCTATATACCTAATAAACGAACCGAACCGGACCTGAGTAGGTTCGCTCAGGTTCGGTTCGTTTACACCCCTACCCACCTGGCGAATCTAGATTTACAACGAGCTTTCCGTCAGATAGCAATGATGAGTTTTTCCTGACAAGGCATCTCATCATTCAAATGGTCTGTCAAGATATCTGACCACATTATTTTCTTGGAGTATGAGTTCGTCGATCGGCAAATCGTTTACCAATCAAAGCTCATTCTGAAAAAAATTTTTAATTTAATATTATTAAAAATAATATATAAAAACATTTGGAATTGTGAATTGGTAAAATTATTTGCCGATTCACAATTTCAAATGTTTTTTTATATTATTTTTAATAATATAAAATTCAAAAAGTTTTACGAAATAATATTATATATTATTTTTATGCACAATCGAGAAACGGTTCGCTGATCGACGAACAGTTTGCCGATTGATGCCCTGACAGGGAAATACTGAGTTCAGATACCCTGACAGGACATTTGGATATTAAGAATGCCCTATCAGGGAAAAACTCAGCATTGATATACTGCAAGGAGAATTAGTTAATATCACGAGGTTGGATTTCTGTCCATGCCATTCAGCTTTTCTGGATTGATTAATAATGGGAAAAGTTTTAGACTTTCTATTTCAAGGAATATTAATATGTAATTATATCAAGAACTTTTGATAATTTATAATTACATAAGAAATTCCGAAGAGTGCATAAATCTTATATTTCACAATCATGTGTTATGTTGTATTTATTTTGCTCGTTATACTTGACAGTTTCCGTTAAAAAAGAGAAAATTACTTTAATGTTCAATGTTATTTGTGAATAGTGCCCTCTCATTCTCTTTTTATTCCTACTCCACCTAAGCATCGCCTCGCCTTATCGGAGAAAATTCACGAAATTTATTTTGATGCTTGTAAGAGATCTCCGTCGATGGTTCCGAGCAATGTTTTTGAAACAGAACCGAAAATTTTATTGAAATGGTTGGATTAGGTTGAACCATGTAATTAAACCGGTTCAATCGAATGATGATATCATCATTATTTAAAATTGAACTAAACTGGACCGGTAAGAAAAGAGTGGTTGAACTGGATAATGAAGCTTAATTGAAATAATATATATATATATAATATAATGTACATTTGAATATACTTGAAATATAAATAAATACATAGACAATGTATATATTTTCACACTATACATGAAATATTTTTTCGTATGCACCATCAAATGTCACACACGCACACACACACACACGCACACGCACGCGCACACATGCATACACACACGCACACACACGCGCGCGCACACACACACATGCACGCACACGCATGCTTTATCAAATAGTGGTGATTTAATCATATTAAAAATCTATTATAAGCAGGAAATTATGTTACAACAGTTGGTTAAGAGTTTGAAGCTGATAACCAAAGAGCATGGGTCGAACTCCTGGTATCAACATTATTTTTAAATAAATTAAAAAATAAATGCGGTTCAACTTTGATTGAATCTGATTAAATCAGATTAAAAATAACGGATTGAACCAGACAAGTTGTAGGTTCGGTTCACCAATAGGATCAATCTAGACTCGATTTACCAATGAGACCGATAGAACATGCCAATCCGATCCAATTTAAAAACACCGGTTTCGAGGTAGGGATGAAAACGGTCGGATACGGATACGAATGTATGTATAATCATATCCTTATCCATTTACAAATACGAATACGAATGCGGATACGAATATTGACGAATATGAAAAATGTGTTACCATATCCTTAAAAACAAATATGAATGTAAAACGAATACGAATCGGATACGAATAATAACAAAAATAATTTACTAATACACATGTTTAGGATGGTTTAAACATAAAATAGATATACCAGATAATGCAATTTTATATAAATTATATCAATGATGGTGAATGCAATCATAAAATATTGTTACACACATTTATAAATAAATATATTACTATACTTATGTTCGAAAACGAATATACGAATACGAATATTAACGAATGTTAAAGTGACATCCATATCCGCATCCATTTTAAAACGAATACGAATACGAATGTCAAAATATGTATAAAACGAATACCATAGCGGATCGGATACGAATATATTCACATTCGTTTTCATCCCTATTTCGAGGCCTCATCTACAACTGCCGGTGTAATCTTGCACGGTTGTAGTGAATGCAATGACTGGTTGACAATTTAAAGTTTTTTTTAAAACATGTTAGGACACTTAGTCGACATTAAAATTGGAACGTCAACTAAGATTACATAACACAAATAACTTATGTTGACTATAACTAATGTTGATAGAAATTGAACCTAGCTTGCCATGTTGTGTAATGCCCCAATGCAAACATAGTATGTAACGGAATGGCCTCGGCTAATCGGCGGAAGCATAAAACATTTTGTTGCCTGACCGAACTGTCACCGATTCATGCATGGTGATCAATAAACAACAAAAATCATTCTAGAAAAGTACCATAAATCCAATTCAAACGAGAGTTCCATTATTACAACATCACCAAGGGTATACATGCAAAATAAAAACTGAATAATTTCACCATGTAACTCTCAGTTCCAGTGGGCATACAGATATCCACTTTAATCCATATAATTATTCATACCACGTTCAATGTCTCGTTGAGTTTGCCACACGAACATAAGTGCTTGATCAAACTTGCTCTTCACCTGAAATAAGTAAACATAATTTTACATGAGCCTAATGCCCAGTATGCATCGGGGGCCATGCATGGGTATTCTAACGGTCATTGGCCCGTTATAATTCATGTACTTGTATTTTCATGGATACACATCATTACGTGCCTAGATAGTTCCCATGCATGTCTATGTTCGATCCCTAAAATGTATAATTTCACTTCTTTAAAAAAACATGGGTGTGCATGTAAATCACACAAGTAGATATGACAACCATTTTTATCAACTTGGGGGGCTTATTTCATAAAATACATGGCAAGTTACATACTTCTTAAATCATATAAATCATTTTGCATATTAACCCTCATGACTTTGATGGTTTAACTTTCTTAAACTAGTTTTTGTATAACATGTAATGGTTCATTATCACATTAACCATTTTCTTGCATAACATATACTGGTTTATCTTTAATTAAACCACTTTCTTACATAACATGTTATAAACTATTTTTTTCATACCTTGTATGATTTATCTTTATAAATCATTTCCTTGCATACTTGTAATGGTTTACCATTATAAACCATTTATTTTGCAACTTGTAATGATTTACCTTTATAAATCATTTTCTTGCATACTTGTACTGGTTTACTGTTATAAACCATTTATTTTGCAACTTTCATGTACGTATCTTGTTATACGTTTTCAACCGCTGGCACTTGCGGTCCATGACAGTGTAGCTACAACTGTAGAGGACTTAGCTTTTGCCTCTGTGGTTCCTTGCAACCATACGCCCCTTGCGGCGCTGCCCCTTCGGCACTAACATGACAGTGTAGGTACAACTGTAGAGGACTTAGCTTTTGCCTCCATGGTTCCTTGCAACCATACGCCCCCTACGGCGTTGCCCCTTGCGGCAAATGCGACCCCTTGCGGTCGTCCATGTGACTCTTTATGAGTCGGTGCCAATATTAATCCGGGTTCACTTGATACCATGTTATTTAATTGTTATGTGCAACTTCTTAATTATTTTACTTTCATTATCTGTATATACTGCTTCCTATTATAACATGTACTCGGATAATATCTCTTTTGTAGTAGATGTGATTTAAGTTCCTTTAGCATATTACCTATCTATGCTATAAGTTGGCTACTTAGGTTCCTACTGTCACAAACATCATATTATGATACGTTCCACAAATCAAAGTATGTTTTTTTTCTTCCTATTTATGATAACTATTGACGGATATAGTTTACGTAAGTGGAATGTGGTGCTTCCCCTGTAAGTGCATAAGCATAGAGGTCCCTATAAAGTTGCAGGCTTAATTTTGTTTTATTAATACCACACCAAAACTCTTACGAATATATCATGTGAGGACATTTTTAGACATAACGGATACTCACAATCCAGAAATATGGTTCACATGTTCTTGTAAGGAAAGAGTTGAACTGTGAATAAGGTATATTTGTGAAATCCTATCCATTGCAGACATAATTATGCCAACGGAAATAACGTTAACACACTTTATAAGTTTTACTCCACATAATTATATAACCTTGAGACGTTATAACAAAAGCTGACTTATATAAAATAATAACAAAAAGTCCCTGTTGCATAGATTTATTGTGATGAACGGATATTTTTTTTGCCAAATATAAATTGGAGTATTGGCGATCTATACTTTACTACATGAGATTTGAATTGCATTCATCATGTGATTAAAGCATGTTATTTTGTATTTTCCCCTCAATAAAACTCCAATCAGGAGGATGGACTATATCCGGATTGTAGTTTTCGACCACCAGAACAAAATTAAACTGACGGAGTTTCGAAATAGTTCAGCTGACACATTATGAAATCCTATTACAGATAGATCAACATCTAAATACAACAACCTATGTTTCCAAAAACATGTATCTCAGTGCCTTGTCTCAAATCAAGTCGTTGTATAGACGTATCACCATGTGAAACGACATGTACAATATATCGTATTATGGATGTGATCACTATTCAATCAAACTTCTAGACCGATACGTACTGTTATGAGTCGTAATCCTAAACCGATACATACCTCAGGTCTGACGCGTAACTCTACTTGACGTAGTCGTCGTGTCTCCTGCCATTCACGAATCTACGCTCTCCTTCTCCGAGTCAGCGTTGCCTTCTCCTGCGACGACGAAGGACGCCCGGTGAGATATCCATTCCTCTCTCTCTCTCTCTCTTCAATGGCAAGGAACATGACGTGAGGGGTAGGGAGGGGGAATCCTTGGGATTTTATTGTTGACAATGGGAGAAAAAAGAAATGGAATAATAATCCCATTAAATTGGGCATTAAGGTGGTATAATGATGTAATTATACTTATGTAGATTTTTTTCCCAAAAACACAGCCGTTATATAGTACCACATCGAAAACTCATGGAGTTCGAGAGTGGATTATAAGTGATGTGGATTAGTACTCGACAACTTGAGCTTACATATTTTGAGTGGTTGTCACTGGTTCAAATTGGGTCTAAAGGTCTGAGGACCTAAACCAGACACGTTACAATAGTATCAAAACCAATTGGCCTCTGGTAATGAAAAAGACTATTGAAAAGTGGAGCCACTCCTGCAAAAAGATAGGAAGAGAAGGCTACGTGGAGTGTGCGACTTTTAATAATACTGGGAATACGTGATGAGTTATATAGAAACAATGACGTTACGAAAATAAGTGAGATAGGTGGTCACACTTTGACCAAACATGTCAGAAACTCCCATCTATTACACACTATTTGTAACGGGGGAGTGAACTCCCATCTCATATGCTATTTGTAGGGATGAATATAGATCAGATATGGATCGGATATGCCTATTTTCATATTCATATTCACTTCATCTCTTACGAATACATATACGGATATGATTCGGATATGCATTATGGAAATTATATCCTTAAAAGTACGGATACGAATTCGAATCGGATATTTATTGAATCCGAATACGGATCGAATAGAGCGGATCCGAATATGATTGAATGACTAATACAAATATGAATTGAATGTAAAATAGAATTCAAATATGGATCAAATAAACATGGAATCCGAATATAGATCGCATAAAGACTACATACGAATATGAACTGATTTTTTTAATCAAAGTTCATAATATTTTTAAAAATGATAATGAAACATAAATAGAGGAAAGGGAAGCTACAACATGATCTAGCTAACCTTAGCTACATCAGGGGCAATTTCGTCCTCTTTTTTTTTTAATTTTTTTTCAAAATTTCTACGATGGATTTTAATAAATATATCCCTCTAATATGTCATTCAAATTTCGTCAGAAACAAAGACTCCTACGGCCTTCATCCAGACAACCATTTTTTAACGGTCACAGATTTGCTGTATTTTACCTGTTCTGGATGGAGGCCATAGGAGTGTTTGTTTCTGACGAAATTTGAGTGATATATTAGAGGGATATAGTTATTAAAATCCATCGTGAAAATTTCGAAAAAAATAAAAAAGAGAGGACGAAATTGCTCATGATGTAGCTAAGGTTAGCTACATCATGATGTACCTTCCCTTTTCTCAACATAAATAAGTTACATCATGACAAAATGAAGTATCAAGGTGACCTACGCGCTTGACTGGAAGAAAAAAGATGATAGGATTTCATAAGTTTTGTTCGCGCTCATCCCCCAAGAAACATGAATTTATTAATATTATTAATATATTGTATTATATAATGTATAACACCAATATAATAGCGTAGGGTTGTGATTTATATTATATTAACTAATACATAAAATAATATTAAATATTGTATTCGAATATCCGGATTCGAATCCAGATATTCAAGGTATTACCATATCCGTATCCGTATCCGAAAATTTTTTACAACCAATATCCATATCCGATCCGTATTCGATTAATATCCGAATACGAATATCCATATCCGGTAATTTTTCGAATACGGTAAGTGGATATTCACATATATCCGTATCGATTTTTATCCCTAGCTATTTGTGCATAGTATTTAAAGGCATGCTTGTAATTATAATATTTATGGAGGGTATAAATGCAGTTACGCAGGTATTCAGAAATATACGAGAGCACATGAATATGCCATAATAGTCTTATTATTATTATTATGATTATTATTATTATTATTCTCAAATTAAGACAGCAGTAGAAGCCTAAAAACCCAACTATCAAATGCCAATATCTAATTACCCATCCAAGAACACAACACTTCATAATCTGCATACAGCTATGGACAGCAGTTCACGATCCGCTGCTCCGCTAATCATCGCACCCAATCTCTTCAACTCCAGTAAATACGCCAGAGCTGTTTCTGTGATGATCTCGCCTGGAAACAGAACAGGAATCGCAGGTGGGTAAGGGCAAATCAATTCCCCGCAAATCCTTCCAATGCAATCTTTGATGTGCACCTTCTCCTTCTTCGCGAAGAAGGCCTCTCGTGGTGTCAACCTTATCCTGACATCGCTGTATGGAGCCAGAGATCCCTCGAGTGGATGGTGTTGCTGCACTCGGCCTTCCACAAGTGAGATCTTGGATAGATGCTGAAAACCCATCACCAGGCGATCGACATCTTCTCTACAAATCCCCAAGTTTATCATGAACGTTATGGACCGGCGTCCGACGACCTTCGACGCAACACCATATTCCTTATCTAAAATATCGTCTGCCTCGAAGCTACTCATCCTCAAGTTCCACACACCTACCGTGATGCGAAGAGGGTTCATCTCACGAAATCCCGGACCGAAGCTGGGGATGTCAAGAAGCGTGATCCCCGGTATCTGCGATAACCGATCCTTCACTTCATGAGACAAGATCACTGCCTCGTTGAAGATGGAATCCTGATTTGCGCTTATTTGAGCTCGTGCTGCATCCAAGGAAGCGAGCAGTAGGTAGCTTGGACTTGTGCTTTGAAGCATTCTGAGGCATCCGTTGATTCTGTTGATATCGACCAAGTTGCCGGAGATATGAAGCATGGAAGATTGCGTGAGAGAGCCGAGAACCTTGTGCGTCGACTGGATGACGATATCCGCGCATTGTTCGAGCGCAGGGCGGGGGAACTGAGGGTGGAATTTGAAATGGGCACCGTGTGCTTCATCCACTATCAGAGGAACACCATGGAAGTGGCAGATATCTGCAACCTCTTGCAGGTTGATGCACGCACCATGATAGGTTGGTGATGCGATCAGCACCGCGCCAATAGCCGCGCCATCGTTCCGGGCTTCCTGGATCGCTTCTTGAACTTGCGACGGAGTCACGCCGCTCGCGATGTCCCATTCAGGGATGTACTCCGGCAGGATGTACTTTGGACGAGCGCCGGACAAGATCATGCCAGATACCGCAGAGATGTGCATGTTCCTCGGCAGGATGAGCGTGTCGCCGGGAGAGCAGGTGCCGGTGATCGCCGCCAGGACTCCGCAGGTGCTCCCGCCGACGAGGAACCGCGTCTCGCGCGATCCAAACAGCTCGGCTGCCAGTCTCTGAGCTTCCAATATGGGCCCCTCTGGGAAGAAGAGATCATCCATCTCTGGAAGCTCAGCGGAATCGTGAAGGAACGGCTCTAGACCGATGAGGCGAGAGAGAGGAGGAGGTGCAGATCTGCCTCTATTATGTGCTGGAACATGGAAACATGCTATGTCTCGTCTCGCATTAGCTTCCAGTGCATCAACCAGAGGTGCACTCCCTTTCTTCTCAGCTTTCATGGTACTCTCATGTTGAACCTCTTCGACAGGATAGCCTGACTGATCATCCTACAGTCAGCTCAAATGCAAAGCATATATACAAATTAAGAGATTACGCTCCAAATTACAGAGATCATCTGTATGCTGATAATGCCGACTTATTGCATATTACGAAGATGAAGTATTCACCAAAGTTCTCACCCCGTAGTTGATGCTGGTGGAGCTGCAAGCAAGAAGATGCAGACCTCTGCGGGGTTCGTGGTGATGGCCCCTGGGGAGGCGAAGGCTGCCGTTGGAGATGACCAAACTGCTCTTGACTTTGCGGTGGATCGAAATAGAGCGAGGACTCAGGTTTTGAGTGTGCGAGATTGTGTTTGCCATCTAATCTGGTGGATCGAAATAGAGAGAGGACACAGGTTTTGAGTGTGAGATTGTGTTTGTGTGATCTATAATATGTCTATTTAGAGGGATGTCGGTGCTCGGGAGCGGATTGTATGCTTTAAAGCTGCAGTGTTCGAGCCGCTGGATCAAGATCTAGCGGTTCGCATGAATTCGCACGATCGGCCCACAAAAAGGTGCGAATTCATGCGAACCGCTCGATCTTGATCGAGCGGCTCCGGACACTGCAGCAGAGTCTGCTGGCCAGCAGACGATCATTCGTGAGTTTAAGATGAAGATACGTGTTACTGTATTAATACCATTTTTAAAAGAGGAAAGAGAGCCCAATCCATAAATCGGTAATTTTACATTTTTTCCTTATTTTTCTTATTTTTTACATTTTTAAAAATATCATCGTGAATTTTTATAACCATATCCTTATAATATGTCATTTTTATTTCATTAAAAATAGAGACTCTTACGCCATCCACTCAGAACAGGTCGATTACGACAATCTAAGACCGCTAAAATTACCTGCTCTTGATGGGGGGCATATGAATATCTATGGAATGACATATTAAAGGGATATACTGATGAAAATCTATGGTAGTGTTTTCCAAAAAATAAAAAATAGTAAAAAATGAGCATGAAGTAGGTAAGGTTACATACGTCATGAAGTAGACTCTTTTTCCTCTTTTGAAAATGTGAATATGGATACGGAAATAAATATCTCGTGGATATTGATAATCATAAGCCATATCCTTAATTATGAACACAGTTACAGAAACAGATAATCATAATCTAGAGACGGACATTTTGCAAACGGATAAAATTATCCTGCTGATAATAAACTTTTCCTAAGTCTTAAATTCAATTTCAAAATTACACAAAATACAATACAATAAATAAAAGGAAAATAAATTAATATGTTAAATTAAACTTTTATAACATATAGTTATATAATAAGATATATACTTAGATAAATTACTAAGAAAATGGCTCAAATATGCCTCACTCGTTTGAAGGTTGCCTCTGCAATATGGCCGAATTTTAAATACGTTTCGTACAAAACGTGATATTAAGTTATATTTTTTTCCTTTTCTTTTAAATCGGTTTTGTTTTATTGATGCCCTTGTCTTTTTCTGTCCCAGTCAATCATTCAACGGGTCTCTCTCTCTCTCTCAATAATGAGTTTTTTCCATGGTTATCACTCAATCACCCAAATTCCATGATAAAGCATCTCAACTCAATATTTCTTTGTTAGGACATCGATCGATGAATCGTTTATCGATCCGTATATAAAAATAATATATAATATTTTTGATTTTTATATTATTTCAAATAATATATAAAAATATTTGGAATTGAGAATCAGCAAATGGTTTATTGATTCTCATATCCAAATATTTTTATATATTATTTTTTATAACATAAAATTTAAAAGTTTTTCAGAATAATATTGATGCCCTGATATGAAAATATTAAGGTCATATGCCCTGACATGGCATTTGGGTCATGTGTCTTGTCAGGGAAAAAACTCCTCAATAACCATCTTATCTTGGAGTGCTCTCTTTTTTCCGCTAGCACTAAAAGCAAGAATCTTAAAGCTAGGTCAATAGATCAATTTCAGAAAATAATATCCTAGCTTCATGAGTTGATTAATTTCTGTTCTCAATTTAATATCCTAGCTTCATGAGTTGATTAATTTCAGAAATAATGAATCAATAAATCTCAAATTAAATCCAATCAACTCCCCCAATTCCACGATCAAATGAGCAATCGAATGAGTTTCAGTGAATAATTGTGTTTACAATGAATGAATAACTTCCTCTAATTCATTGATGTTCAAAAAATCTTAAAATGAATGATTGAATGTCAAGTGATAGATTAGCAAGTTTCAAATCGATACCAAGTTCATCAAAATCCACTAAGTGATTAACAAGTTATGATCAAATAGTTCCGGCGGCGCGCGCGCCCACACACACATATATATATACACACACCAAAATTAAACAAAATTAATTTCAAAAGAGACCTTCAGATGGCATGGGTGTAATTTTGAAGGTGGACAAGGCTCCGTGGAATTTACTCCAGGCGGGGGTATATCCTGAAAGTCTTGAGAGCTCTGGGGGCACACTAGAGGTTCCTCTCCTTCTCTGATCATTGAAGTCTCTCGTGCCTTGACATATTCCTTTCGTGCACTACAAGAGGATTAAAGCCGCAGATCGATGGGCTTCAATGATTGCTGCTTTCAATGGCGAGGCTCCTCTGGTGCGATCCATACCACTGGCCCCTACAAGTTCAAAAGATGCTCAAGCTTTTAAAGCTTGACCTAGCGTTAAGCTCGAAGAAGATAGGAGAGGAAATCACTGAGCATTTGCTCTGCCCCGACTCTGTCAGAGATGGGAGAGGTGATGAGAGGTAGAGACGGAGCAGATGGGATGAGAGATGGGGCGATTCTCTCATCGGTTTTGAATGGAGGGGTTTGATGATGAAGAAGAAGAAACAAGAAGTAAATGAAGGGGAAGAAGTAAACCGATAAGAATGGCAAAGAAGAGAGGCGAATCAGAAGAGATAGGAAGAGAGATTTACCTATGGGTCGCGTGAAAGTGGAGGAGAGGATTCTCAACTCCGATCGTAGCCTCCTGATCACGCCTGGGAACGGTCCTCACCGGAGAAGAATGAGGGTGTTGTCACAACCTTTGTTCTATGTCTCTTTCTCTCTCGCTTGGAATCCTTTTCTTTTCCTGCCTCATGAGGATCAAGTGTCGTGTAGATTAATTGTATATGCTCCATCATCTTGACATCAAGTGTCGGTTCAACCTATTTTTTTGACTCGGTTTAACCAGGTTCAACCGAAGTTGAACCGCATTTAATTTTTAAATTATTTAAAAATATTGTTGATAGTAGGAGTTGACCCATGACCTTTGTTTACCTTTTTCACACTTCTAACCAACTACACTAACACAACTTTCTACATGTATTGAGTTTTAAAAATAATTATACTATTATCATGTTATAGAGCATCTAGTCCAAATAATATATATATATATATATATAGGTATATGATATGTATGATATTTGATGGTATATAAGAGAAATACTTTATGTATACTGTGAAATATATACATTATCTATGTATTTTATATTATCTCAAGTATATTAAGTGTATATTATATATATATTATTTCATTTCGGTTTGATTAGCCGGTTCAACCACTTTTTTTTCACCGATTTAGTTTAATCCGGTTTTAAATAATGATGACGTCATCATCCGGTTGAACCGGTTTAATTACATGGTTCGACCCGATCCGACCATTTCAAGAAGGTTTCCGGTTCGGTTTCAAAAACCTTGGTCCAAATGATCATGATGATGGTGATGGTGATGGTATGGTGTGGCTAATGGTATCTCTCGTCGTGTACCACATAAGTCCGTTTGGACCAATAAGAGTGACTGCGAGAGGGAGGGAATGCTATGGGCCCCTATCCTCTACTTGTCTGAAACATGTCCCCGACTGGGTGCATGAATGTGCCATACCTTTATCTCTATCATCACACTCTCTCATGCCCATTGTTACGTGTGCACCCATGGGGCCCGCAATCATTTGGACGGGGGATAAGAAGTAAGGTAGTGTTTGGTTCGCGGTTACCTGCGTGTTAGGGGAGTTTACTCCCTTTAACCCACATCTCCCTCTCTCCTTGTGGGCCCCACTTTATTTTTTTAAAAAATTAATAAATCAATTTTACATCATCAATCCTATCAAAAAATAATATATTATACCATCATATCATCTAAAAATTATAAACTACTCCACTTCTACTCCATTTTTCCAAACTTCAATACAATCACATCACAATAACTACTCACTTTTTCAAACTCCAATACAATCATATCACCCCAAACCCACTTCTAACCCACCCCCAGTTTAACCCTCTATCCAAACACCAAAACACAAAAACGGGTTACCCTCTACCAGTTTAACCCGCCTTAACCCGCCAACCAAACGCACCCTAAGGATTTATTCATTGTTCTTGTTCAATTGATTTGAGAGGTAAAAAAGAGATAGGTAGTATAGATATCCTTATCATTGTCACTCTCTCTTACCCATTATTCTATGTGCATCCATCTGCTCGTTAGTCATGTGTGTTGGGAAAATGAAGGACTCCTTTAACATGTAAAGGATGACTAGCAGCGGAACGTTCCCCACACGAGAATCAAGAAAATAATCGTAGCACAATAATCAAGGAACCACATAGAAATGATAAATTTTACGTGGGAAAATCATCCTCGATGTGAGAGGGGAAAAACTCACAGGGCATGACGACCCACAAAAAAAATCCACTAGGCCAGAAAAGTGAGAGGGCACAATATCTTCTCGATTTTGTTGCCCAACAAAATTGAGGCTCAGTTACAAGAATAAAGAAGATAATTGTCACCTTGTACTTGGAGAATGCGATACTGTTGCTTCTCCTCATCACGTGATGTCCCTCCTCGAGAACGGACTTCCCTGGAAGCTGCTCCTCGCGCCTCCGGCACAGACGCTCCTCGCGGATACGGCTTCTCTTCTCCCCCTTGCGGGCTAATTCTTCGCACCTTGCACGAACTTTCTCCTCACGCCTTGCGTGGGCTACTTTTCTCCTTGCTTGGGGAGAAAGAACTAAGAGAGAAGAGAGGGAAATCTGCTTGTGTTAGGATGATCTCCAATGCCATGCATGAGGTCTTATTTATACTACTCTTGCATCCTCTCTCCAATCCTACTCCTATATGAAATAGGAGTCCTCAAAGAGATAATCAACATGCTCTTTTTTTCAATTATTGGGAACGAATAATGTTCCCAATAACCTCCCCCTCTGTCCCCAATGGGGAGGTGTCTTCAAGAAGATGATCACTAAAAGCTGACACCGCTCAGCTCGCTACACAGCTGCAATTTGTCATGAGTCACAGTCTTCGTCAGCATATCGATGGATTTTCATCTATGTTGTCCTTCATCAGAATGATATACTTCTCGTCAGCAGTATATCTAAGATAATGATAATATGATGCACCATGCTCTTGCTCAGATCAATGGCGCTCTAGTTATCACAAAAGACAATCAGCTCACTATCTTTGCATCCAAGTTCACTAAGGAATTGTTGTACCCACAACACTTTATTTCCTGCTTCTACTGCTGCAATGTACTCGGCTTCAGTTGTTGAGAGTGCAATGCATATCTGCAACTTAGACTGCCACGAAATCGCTCCCCCTACGAAGGTGAAAATGTACTCAGAAGTCGAGTTCCTCTGATCCACATCTTATTCCATGTCAGCATCTGTGTGTCCAAAGAGTTTGAGATTTGACCTCTCAAACATCAAACACATACTTGAGGTCCCTCTCAAGTATCTCAGAATCCACTTCACGGCTTCCCAATGATCCTTCCTTAGATTCGACATGAATCTGCTCACTATGCCCACAACATGAGCAATGTCATGTCTAGTGCAAATCATGGCGTACAAAAGGCTACTAACTGCGGACTTGTAAGGAATCTTGGTCATCTCAGCTTTCTCCTCAAAAGTAGACGGACATGTCTCTTTCGTCAACTTGAAATGAGTGACAAGAGGCGTGCCGAAAGGCTTAACATTCTTCATGTTGAACCATTCCAAAATGCGTTCAACATACTTCTCTTGTGACAACCATAACCTGTTCTTCTTCCTATCGCGAGTCTGCATCCCAAGCATGTTGCTTGCCTTTCCCAAATCCTTCATCTCAATGGAGAGTTCCCTTTTGATCTTTGCAATTAACCTGGGATCATGACCAACTATGAGCGCATCATCCACGTAGATCAACAAGATAGTAAACATGCCATTGGGAAGACGTCGAACGTACACACATGGATCTGTTGTAGTCCCCTTGAAGTTCTTCTTCATCATGAAGGCATCAAAATTCAAGTACCACTGTCTAGGGCTTGCTTCAAGCCATAGAGACTCCTCCTCAGCCTGCAAATCATAAGCTCTTCCCCCTTCTCCTGGTATCCGTGTGGCTGCTCTATGTAGATCTCTTTATTTAGATCACCGTGAAGAAAAACCGTCTTCATATCCATCTGTTCTAGCTCAAGGTCTATGCTTGCAACAAGACCCATCACCACTCTCACATAATTCATCTTCACAACTGGTGAGAAGATATCATCATAGTCTACACCCTCTTTCTGGTTGAATCCTTTCACAACCAATCTGGCCTTGTACATTAGTTGCTTTCCATCACCATCTATCTTCAATTTGTAGACCCATTTGTTCTTCAGCGCTCTCTTGCCTGCAGAAAGCTCAACAATATAATAGGTATGATATTTCTTCAAAGACTGCATCTCGTCATTCATTGCAATTTGTCAATGTTCTCTCTTCTTATGCTCTTATGCCTCCTCAAAGTGCATGTCTCATCATGATCAATCAACATTAAGTATTGGGAAGTAGGATAGCGAGGTGATGGTTGATGTGCCCTCCCAGATCTCCTGACTTGAGGCTATGCAGCATCTGCTTCTTGATGAGATTGCTCCCCTTGTCCACGATCCCCTATACCTGCAGCAACGGGTCTACATCTGGGTCATGTTGTTCTGGTTGTGCATCTTCTCATCTGTATTTGGTACTGGAGGAGGATATGAGTCCTCATAGATGTCATCATACATAGCAATCCCATCTGAGTCACCATCACCGCTATCATTCTCAGCCAAAGTCAGGTTCTCATAGGAAATTACATTTCTATTCCCGGTGATGGTCTTCTTCTTTGGATCCCAATGTCGGTATTGGAATTTTTGATCTCCATATCCAACAAAAATGCAGGGCAATGCCTTGTCATCAAGCTTCCTCCTCTGTTCCTTTGGTATAAATGTATAAGATTTGCATACGAACACCCTCATGTGCGTATATGAGGGATATTTCCCAGACCAAATGCACTCAGGGACTTGAAAATTTACGGGAATAGATGGAGATCGACTAATCAAATAGTAGGCAGTCCGAACCACCTTAGCCCAAAAGGTCTTGGACAACTTTGTTGTCTTTAACATGCAGCTAACTCTCTCCATAATAGTCTTATTCATCCGTTCAGCGACATCATTTGTGTTGGAGTGTGCTGGGCTATGTCCTTTCATGCTTGATCCCGTGCTCTACATAGTAGCACTGGAAACCTTGAGAGGTATACTCCCCTCCATTATCCGTGCGCAGACACTTCAATACTTTGCTGTCTCATGCTCCACCATGGCATGAAATTTCCTGAAGCAATCAAAGACTTGATCCTTCGTCCTTAGCATATAAACCCACCTTCCTTGATGCATCATCAATGAAGATCGGAAAATACCGATTTCCTCCCAAATACATTGTGTCCATGGGACCACACACATCGGGGTGAATCAATTGTAGAAGGTCTTCCTTCACCTTTGATCTGGTCTTGAAAGCTGCACTCTTGTTCTTTCCAATCTCACATGAATCACTAGGTGACAACGTTATGTCTATGTGACATGGTATCAACTCCTTCCGCTTAAAATTTGTAATCTCTTTTGGCTCATGTGTCCAAGCCAACGATGCCATAGATCTGGCGTGTCAGCTTCACTAGCATGTAGGCTATTATCCATGACCTTCTCCCGAGTCTTGTAGAGCATGCAACACAACCAATCTCTGGCCATGATAAGAGAGCCCATGCTGATCTTTCATCTGCATTGCCAAAATTTAGATGATAGCTCCCTATCCAGTTGAGAACTGGATATGAGCTAAGCCGCAAGTTGAGAACATGCCTAACATTTTGTAGAGTCATTGTGCATCCAATATCAGTCTGAACTGAGATGGTGCTCGTGCCAATGATCTTGGAGTAACTGTTGTTACCCATCTTGGCTATCCCAAAATCTCCCTCTGTATAGGAAGTGAAAAAACTCCCTATACGGAGTCAGGTGGTAGGATGCAACCGTACCGACTACCTACTTGGAGTCATCCCCTGCATGTAGACACTACTCCTGAATAGTAAGAACCAACCGATCCTCATTGCCATCAGCCACTACTGCAACAACATTATCTTCATCTTTCTTCTGATTCTTTTTAACTTATGCTTGCTCTTTTTTCCAGACTCTGCAGTCTCTCTTCCAATGACCGAGCTTGTTACAATGATGGCACTTTCCTCTGTCCTTGGACTTCTCCCTAGATTTCTGTCTCTCTTGTGATTTTCTCATGTTGTTGGACCTGCCTCTTATCTCAACTGCATACACATGTGAAGAAGAGGACTCTCCGAATGATCGTCATCTGATTTCTTCATTTAGAAGAATGCTCTTGACCAGAGGTATGCTTCCATCTGTAGCAAAGTTTCTCACGGTAATCACTAGAGTTCCCAACTATCTGGTAGGGAATCCAAGAGAAGAAGCATCTGCAAAACATCATTTAACACTATATTCATGGTACTCAGTTGATTGATGAGACTCTGGAACTCATTTAAGTTCTCAACAACTTTTACCCCATCCTTGTACTTTAAATTCACCAACTTCCGAATCAAGAATGTCTTTTGGTGGCTGTCTTTTGCTCATAAAGCTCTGTCAGTTTCTCCCACAGTTTCTTTGCTTCTGTTTCTTCTATGACCTGGTGGAATACCGATAAGTGTAGCCACTTCCGGATAGTATCGACTGCTTTCCTGTTCTGCTTCATCTGGTGACCTGTGGACATGCCCTCAGGCTTGGCTGTTTCTCCTTCCACCGGATCATAGAGGTCTTTGCAATACAAGATATCCTCCATCTTGGCCTTCCATTTTGCCAAATTGTGTTTTGTCAGCTTGATCATTCTAGCTTTGCCATCCTTCTCCATCTCGAAAACGTGTGCTATGATACCACTTGGTTGGAAAACACGAGATTCTCTTAACATGTCCTATAAAGGATGACTAGCAATGGAACATTCCTCACACAAGAACCAAGAAAATAATCGTAGCACAATAATCAAGCAAACATAGAGAGATGAGAAATGTTACGTGAGAAAACCCTCCTCGATGTGAGGGAGGAGAAAAACCCACGGAGCACAACGGCCCGCAACAAAATCCACTAAGCCAGAAAAATGAGAGGGAATAATGTCTTCTCAATTTTCTTGCCCAAAAAAATGAGGCTCGGTTATAAGAATAAGCCAGATAATTGTCATCTTGTACTTGGAGAACATGATATCGTTGCTTCTCATCATCACGTAATGCCCCTCCTCAAGAACGGACCTCCTTGGTGGCTGCTCCTTGTGCCTTCGGCGTAAACGCTCCTCGCTGATGCAACTTCCATTCGTGCCCCTACGGGCTAACTCTTCGTGCCTTGCACGAACTTGCTCCTTACGCCTTGCGTGGGCTACTTCTCTCCTTGCTTGGGGAGAGAGAACTAAGAGAGAAGACATGTAGAGATGTTTTAGTTGGGATGATCCCCAATCCCATGCGTGGGGTCTTATTTATACAATTCTTGCCTCCTTTCTCCATTAATCCTACTCCTAAGGGCCCGTTCGGTAGGAGAATAAGCAGGAATAAGAATGGGGAATAAGGGGAATAAGGGTCTATTCTCCGTTCGGCTGGAGGATAAGAATAAGGAGAATAAGGTGAAATAAAGGTAGGTAAGGTGGGATAAAGATAGGAATAAGAGTGAAATAAGATGAAATAATGGGGAATAGTCGTACCACGTGGAAGCGTGTTGGGGGCTTATTCCCCTTATTCCATTCCTCCTTATGACCCAAACGAACAGGGCTAATGAAGTAGGAGTCCCCAAAAGGATAATCAATTTTTTTCTTTTTTAAAATTATTGAGAACGGATAATGTTCCCAACAATACGGAGGTAGGATATGATATTAAGTTAGGTTTATCCGTTGCTCGTGTTCGATTCATTTGAGGGATGATGAAGGAATAATTATAGGCATAAATATAATAAACTATGTAATCATGACGCGACTACTTTATTATATGGTAACTTATCTTAGGATAAAATGCTTTTATCTTGAGATAAAGAAATTTTAACCCGTATCTAAACAGTAAGGGTTTAATCCTCACCCATTACCTTTTATTGATTCTTTCTTGAAAAAGCTATGGAATTTGGTTGGATAAGTTGTGATTCAAATGAAGGATACTTTTATTGCGATTCATGGAAGTGGAAGACATACAAACGACCAACCACACAAGCACGAAGACACATAGATTTACAAGGTTCACCTATAATTGGGTTGCGTCCTTAGGCGATGACGATTGATTTTCACTATCTTGAGCAAGAAGAAATTACAGAGGATTTAGAGAGCCCTAAAGCAAGGGAGTTTATATATTTTCCTGTACAGATGGATCTCTAATACAAATATATCCATATACCCAAATAGAAATAGAATTGTACAAGTCAGATCATGCTTTGTCGGGGTATGATATGTCAAGATGGGTGTATATGACGGTTCTTCAACCTGGGTAAGGTATATCAACTTCTTCGAGAAAAGACCACTCACTACAAGAATTTTGTTCATTTACTAGCACCACTTGGTGATCACTAGTAGTCATATTATTATCGCAATAAGTAATGCGATTACTTTACCTCAACAATTGATCGTATGGCTAAATATGCAACCATAATTTTGGGACAGGCGATTTGACGCCTCAATATGTGACCACAATGTGGTCCATATTGCAATCGCATGTTCTGCTAAACAGAACGACAAAACCTTCCTTTCTCATTTCACCTGACCCCTCTTGCCCTACCTCTCACCCTCCCTCTCTGACCTTCTCCCTCTCTGTCTGACCTTATCTCTCTCCGCTACCCTCTCCTCCTCCCTCCATCCCTGATCTTCCCTCTCCTCCTCTCTCTTCCATCTCATCCTCTACTCCATCCCCATCTTCTATCCTTGTGGTTAAGAATTAGAGGATACTCGACCCTTGAACTATAATACAGCTGTATTAAATGAATGAAAGAACTATTTATTAGCTACGGACAAGTTATTACTTGAATGTTGCCCACCTCCCCTGCACCTTCTTTATTAGCTTCATGGGCTTTTTTATAAGATTATTCGCTGCGAATTATTCTGATTATAATAAGATAATAGCATAATAAATACATAAATCCTTGGTTTGGAAATTTACAATGTCTTACTTAATATTTAAATAAACAACGTTACGCGATGCCATCCAATCGATACTCTCATCTGGTTAACAATTAAGTATCCATTTTGTGTCCCTATTTTTAGAATGTTATTAAATAAAAATGGATATAAAAATATGGTTAAATTAAACCATATCAGCATTTGTGTCCAGCTGTTCTGTGACCTTTCTGCAGTGGAAGGGTCGGTTCGCCTTAAAGGCTATACATGTAATTTTAAGGGTTCCCCTCTGCAATATCGCCGAATTTTAAATTCGTTTCGTGCAAAACGTGGTATTAAGTTATATTTTTTTCCTTTGCTTTTAAATCGATTTTGTTTTAGGAATTTTTACCGGCGGACCCTATAAATTTTGGTCAATTACCTCTACGATCTTTGAAACATCGTAATTCATCTCGTAACCCCGTAAACTTGTTAACTTTTATCCTACAACCCATGTGGTTAACCCCCATCCCTTTAACCGTTAAAACCTACCGGATTCAGTTATCTTCTTTTATACTATACTCCATTTATTTATCAAATTTACTAGAAATGCCATTCCCTCCCATCCTCCACTTGCAGCTGCCCCTCCCTCCTGACGTCGCCTCCCCTCCCCCGGTCCACCGCCGCTCCCGCTCGAAGCTCCCCTCCCCCGTCAGCCAACCTCCCCTGCTCGACCGCCCTGCTGCCCCCGTCTTTTTATTTCCCAATCAATCATTCCACATATGTCTCCCTCTATCTCTCAATAATCATCTTATCTTGGAAGCTCATTTTTCCAGCTAGATTTGAAAGCAAGAATCTTAGAGACCTAAGCCAATCAATTTGTTCTCAATTTAATATCCTAGCTTCACGACTTGATTAATTTCCGAAAATAGTGGATCAATAAAATCTCAAATTAAATCCAATATACTCTACTCCCCCAATTCCACGATCAAATGACAGAGAATAATTGTGCTTACAATGAATGAATAACTTCCTCTAATTTATTGATGTTTAAAAACATCTCAAAATGAATGATTGAATGTCTCCGATGATAGATAAGCAAGTTTCAAATCGAAACCAAGTTCATCAAAATCCGATGAGTGATTACCGAGACCGGAACAAATAGTTCCGGTGGCATATTATATATATATATATATATATAATAAATAAATAAAATTGTTTTCAAAAGAGATCTTCCGATGGCATTGGGTGTAATTTGTGAAAATAGGCAAGGGTCAGTGGAATTTACTCCAGGCGGGGGTGTATCCTGAAAGTCTTGAGAGCTCTGGGGGCACACATGAAATTGCTCCTACGCACGCGATATAGATCACGTCAGGGGGCTTCTGTGTACTTCCTGGAAGTGTGAGGGCACCTTCTATAAATTCTCCAAAACATGTGAGAAGACTCACATGCGTCCAGGCTCGAGCAGCGGAGGCAACTTGGGTTCCCAAGGTTCCACGTGTCATGTTACAACTGGAAGATCCCATCCGAGGCTGGGAGGCATGGGTGGTCAGCAGAGGAAGAGGATTCTCTGCTGTAGAGGGGATTGCAACAGAGGTGTTGTAATCTTTTTTATATTTTTTTATGATTTTAATTCACATATCCAACCTTATAGATTGAATCTTAGATTAATATTCTACGTATCCTCCAAATTTCGTTTAATTTTGACATTATTTGCTATTTTATCTTAATAGTCAAACATTCGGTCAAGACCTAAGCAACTTAAACTCCATTTAGAAAAGATCCGAATCTTCAACCATTAAGATAAAATAATAAATAATGTCGAATTTAAACGAAATTTGGAGGATATGTATAATATTAGTCTAGGATTCAATCTATAAGGTTGGATTTTGGAATTAGAATGACAAAAAAAATATAAAGGGGACTACACCACCTCTGCTGCAATCACCTCTACAACAGAGGATCTCTTCCCGTCAGCAGAACAACTCTGATACGATCAAGCTCTTGATCGAACGACAACAGTATACTCCTCCCCTATAGTTCTTTTTGGAAGCAGGTATTGCGACTACTTCTAGTCCCATATGTAGTTGCATTTGATGCATTTTTTATATGCCAGCAGTAGATATTACAAGCATGGGGGACCACTGTACTCGCACACTACTAGAACAATACGACCACGTTGTGCTCGTAGTTGATTTTGCAACCCTGCAGGTGCAGCCACGGATTTTTCGACCACATATAGTCGCATATGCCTATTACAACTACATTACGACTATAATGCGAGCAGAATGAGACTACAATCGTGCTCGCATTATAGTCGTAATGTAGTTGTAATAGGCATTCGTGCTCGCATTATTTGCAATTTCTTGTAGTGTCAACCCCTTTTATCAACTCAAGCGAGAAATCAAAGAGAGGAATATAACAAGAAGTTAGATTTGCGGAAAATTACTGATTCAAGGCTCAATCCGTTGGTGATTTTGTTGATAAGTCTAAAATATCTATGTTTTTTTTATCATTTATACCGTTGCAGAGGGTCGGCTTTGTGAGTTCCTCACAAGTTACATTTTGATTATAGTGTTGCAATTAACCCTGTCATTTTTTACCTTTTCGTTGACGGTTTTACACGTTAAAATTCTCTATGCATGTATAGTTGATTTTTCTGTGGACAATATTTTATTCTCAATTTGACATATCATGACTATTTACTTATCGAACATATATATTTTTCCATGATTCGATTTATACGGAGAACCCATAAATGGATATCATAAAAGAGGTTATGACATATCATGCTACTATGAAAGACCTACCATGTATAGTATATTTTTCAAATTTGTTTATCTTTTTGGTTGGTTAGTTGTTTATAGATATTATCAGAAAGTGGTTGTTTCGTCTTGGCAGATGAAAACACATATGAAGATTTGTAATGAGCAAATAGTTTGAATGTTAACAATGTTGTAAAAGTCACCCGATTAGCCTGACTAATAGGTCCGACGAGCTCCGACGTAATACCGAACTCCTTGCCCAAGATGTTATCTGCTTCGACGCTATTCAACCTCAAGTTCCATACACCTATCGTGATTCGAAAGGGATTCATCGCTCGATATCCCGAGTTACCGAGAAGCATGATCCCAGGTATTCGCGATAGCCGATCCTTCGCTTCAAGAGACATGATCACTGCCTCGTTGAAGATAGAAACCTGGTTTTCACTTCTTTGAACTCGCGCCGCATCCAAGGAAGCAAGAAGTAGGTAGCTGGAACTTGAACTCTGGAGCATCATGAGGCATCTGTTGATCCTTGTCCACATCAACTGAATTCTCGGTGATATGGAGCATGGATGACTATGTGGGGGAACGGAGAGCTTTGTGTGTGTCGACTGGACGACGATGTCCGTGCCTTGTTCGATCGCGGGACGCGGGAATTGAGAGTGGAATTTGAAATGGGCACCATGTGCTTCATCTACTATTAGAGGGACTCCATGTAGATACCATGGTGTTAGCCTGTTAGGGTTACATGGTTATGTTAAGTAATTCTAAAATATTTTATCGCGAAGAATCCATATACGACACCAATCAGACTTCACAAGGAGAAAATCCAACAAGATGATCATCTGAATAGTTCAGAGCAGATCCTCTGCTGTTACAACCGGTGCTGTAACCTAGGGGAGTCGCTGGATCACCTCCGAGATGAACACCAGCCATTCCGCTCCCTTCGAGGACCGTCTGATGGTGATCCGGCGGCTGGCATCTTTACGAGAAGTAGATCTTCTTGGCCGGGAGGCCTACTGTTCAACCACTGAAGCTTTTTACGCGGATATGATATATCCAGACTTGTTCTATAGAGAATGAATGATCCAATTCAGAGCATAGAGAATTCTCTCTATAAAAATGGCAAACTGAGATATTAAGAGAGAAAATGCCAAAGCACATTCTAAATCAAAAAGATAAATAAATTTGTACATAATTTTTTGTATGATTATCACCACCTTCGATGTGATGTATTAAGAGAAAAAAACTATCCAGACTTGTTCCTAATCTTTCAGTCTTAGTCAAAGTAGTTATTTAATCTTTAGGATTGGTTACTTGATATGCTATAAAACTATGTCAAATAACAGCTGGAATGAAGTGTAAATTTGGAAATCCATATTTATCCTCAAACACATATCGGTATTAATTAGCTTTTTAAATATTGATCCATCAGTGACTGAATGCCTTCCTGAAAAACTCAGTATTCATTGTTACAACAACAACAAAGCTTTTTCCCACAATTAAGTAGAGTCCGCTACCTGGATTCTTCGCCTCCATTCAGATCTATCTTGGGTCAACCCCGAGCTCATATCCACAAAACTAAGATCCCTTCGTATAGTCCCTAACCAACACTTTTTGGACCGTCCTTGCCCTCTCTTAGCCGGCTCAACATCCCAACACTCGCATCTCCTAACTGGTGCATCAGTTGATCTTCTTTGCAAATGATCAAACCATCTTAAGCGGTTTTCTCGCATCTTATCCTCGATCGGAGCTACACCAACTTTCTTTCTGAATGCATCATTTCGAATCCGATCTTTACATCTGCGTCCACCTCGATCGGAGCTACACCATTCATTGTTATTACTAACATAAAAATTTAAAATGGAAGTGGATGATGGATACTGTTTATAATCAACATCTCTAATTAAGCAAGCTCCTAGAGAAATCCTTATGTTGGCTTCTTTGAGAATCTATTATTGGCTCACTTGAGAAGCTATTGTTGACCTTCATGAGAAGCCATCTCCGAAGTTAGCTTCTTTAAGAAGCCATCACTTGTTCTAGTGTACTCCATTGGCCTCTATAAATAGGACCCATGAGGTCGGAGTGTATCAACCGAAGAGAAGGAACCAAGAGAAGAACTAAGAGAGTTAGAGAACCACCAAGTATATTGGGAGGAAAGTACAGAGAACTTGAGTGTTGTATAGTTAGTGAGTAAGTAAGTGAATGTATGTGAAGTGGTATACACTTTGGGGTGTTGTGTTATACGATGATGTCTTGCTAATGTATGTTGTTAGTGAGTCATTATATTGTCCTTGTAGTCAAATTCCATCAGATACTACTTTCTTATTATTAACAATACCGACCAAAGTAAAAATAAAACCAAAGCATGATGGAACAAAAATGACAACCATTGGTCTAAGACTAGGAGGTTCATTTGCCACCACCCAAAGTTATCGAAGGAACCAATAGTGAAAGTCTGGCTTTAGAATAGCTACTAATAAGTTAGCTGATCAACCAAAGGTATCCATCCTTCATGGTCTACTAACTTCACTGCCTAATTTTCTTTCCAAATGTGTTTAACTTCTTCTATTCCAACTCTCCATCTGTTTTTCAATTCAGAAGGCGTGGGTTCACTTTCTAAATAATCATGGCCAGTGAACATGGTGAACAAAATGGTATGAACTTGCCCCTTCCAAACACACCAGAGAATGATGGCCTCTTTTGTCACATGAAGCAAACAGGCATCCATCAGCAGACATGCCATTGGAATATGCTCGTATTATAGTTAGCGGGAGCGATCACTATCACTATGCACAGTGCACATGTTAGGATTGGGCATCAACTTCTGCCACTATTCCAACACATTGCTTCCTCGTTCCACATACGCCAACATAATGGGTCATCCATACTACCAACCATCCAAGGCAATTGCAAGAATTGGATGCCTCATGCTTCCAAGCATTCACCCGTGCCATGCATGATGCATCCGATCGAACTCAACGAATTGGATTGCAGGCAAGGCAGAATCCTTCTTCACTGCTTCTCTTTAGAAAATCTATGGTCACTTGCGGTATATGCATCACTGACACCCAACGTCGAACACCTTGCGGGCATAAGAATATAACCCTCCAGGATTTCAATCCAGCATCAAGAACAGAACTTTGATGGCTCCTTGAAATACCAACTTCAGAGGAACACATATACACAACGAATCTTCGCAAAAAAGAAAAGAACTGCAGATCGAAAATGGCGAGATATGCACCTCATCGAGCCCACTCTTCCTGCATCCAGAAGCAGGATGGGGATCCGTGGGGGAAGTAGTTGTAGCTCCAGGGAAGGTGGAGAACGGCGTTTGTCATGGCCCAAGGCTTCCCTCTGAAATCCAAAACAACGCAGTGGGATTGACCTCTGGAGTTCGAAGGAATAGTCGGTTTACTAAAAGTTCGATTCGGATTCGATTCGGAAATAAGTCGGCTTACTAAAAGTTCGATTCGGATTCGATTCGGATCAAACTTTAACACGAGTTTAGGCTCGATTAAATAAACGAACCAAACCCCAAAAATATAAATTCGTTCATGTTCGGTTATTTATAAGTCCGATTATATACACATATACATATATAAAAGTATATATACATACAGAGGGAAACAGTCACGAGAGAGAAGACAGAAACTAGTGATCCGGAATCTCCCATCTCACCATCTCACAAAATCCCATCTCATAGGATCGGCCCATTATACATATATATTGTATATATATAAAGAAACAATACGTTATATATTAACATAAAGGGCTATTCACTTATTTTCCCAAATCCATCCAATCATCCACTCCTTAAGTCTAGATTTTTCCCTTTGATCAAAAACGTCTTCATAACATTTTTCTTTCAACGAATCTTTAACGAGCCAAACTGAAGCTTTACGAACCTAACTCGAGCCGAACCGAATTATAGTTTTCATATTATCGAGCCGAATCGACCCCGAGCTTGAAAGTATGTTAAACGAACTGAACCGAGCTTAGGTTGATTCTTTCAGGTTCGGCTCATTTACACCTCTAGCTGACAGTTGCCTTGCCCTAATCCTGGCAAAAAATGCGGGCCGGACCAGCTTATGGGCTCGATCGAACGGGTCAAGGTTATAAAAACCTCTATTCAAAGTCCGTCATAAGCCGGTCCATGACCTATTTCGTTCTTTTTCCTATCAAATTTTTAATAATATTTAATATATATATATATATGTATAAATGATTTTATTAATATCAATTATACCTTATATAGCTAATATAAGTTGTTTAAATGTTACTTGACATGTAAACTTATTTAAAACTAGTGTCACAAATTTAAAAGTTAAAGTATATCATATTAATACATGTATTATTTGACATATATTTTTATATATTTTTATATTTTGCTAGTCGGACCGGATCGACCCATGCTTAAATCTCCAAGTCCAACCCCGGCCCATGAGCGGGCTTAGCCAGGTCTAGTTGCTGCTGGTAAGATTTTCGTATTATGGAGTGATTCCAATGTTTAACATTAATCACTGTCTTTATTATATTAAATTAAAAAATGTTATTTAGAATATAATTAAATATCCTAATCTTTTTAAACATATCATTACTCACCACATCGTATTATCTGAAATCTAAACACGATTTTATGGCGATTGCGGTCTGTTTGTTGCTGTGAATATATTCACATATAGAATAAATATACCAAATATATATAAAAATAGTAATTATACCGGATAGGGTAAAAGACGTATGTGCGTGTAGACTGATAACCATATTTACTGATATATTCATATGGATAAAGCTATTTTGCAAATATCAAAGCGATTTTTTATTGGATATTTGTTTCAAACAAATACAGATACGGATGTCAAAATATATACAAAATAAATAGCGGATCAAATATTTATATTTAGGGCCCTTGTTTGGGCCGCGATATTATTTCAAGTGAACTCGGCCTAATTTACAAAGCCCATTATCTGGAAAATTCAAGGACAATTCAAGCCCAACCCATTTATAATTAACGCGCTCGACATGGTTTTTATCCGAATGGTTCATTCTCCGATTTACCCTAGTACATGACCTCGAGCTATCTTCATCGGTGTGGCATTCGCGACAACGGATTCTCAAACATTGTTCACCCTCTGCTTTGATCGATTACTCGTCGATGAGCTCGCGATCACTCGTCTTCCTGCTAACAAATCCATCTAAGAAAAGAACCTGGTTATGTAGTAAAAGTATTTTCAGTTTTTTTTACATGTATACCATATTACCATGTATCTATACGATGTAGTATTCAGGGGTGTATTTGTACGTAAAAGGTTTAAAGGGTATGCATGCAAAGAACCTGAAATTTTTAGGCAATAACATAGTTAGTTTGGGCTCCTTTTTTTTTACTGAAGTAAATTCTGATCAAGTTCATTTTTTTTACCTTGGCAAAGTTTCTCCATATGGTAATTATTGACAAAGATAACCTGCAATTGCCTTAAAAAATTACCAGCTTTGTCAAAAAAAAAAAGATTAACTCCCTGTGTGGACCTTTTCATATCTATGTAAAGTTTTTTCTTACACAGCAATAAATCAAATCAAGGTTTAAAATATCAGGGATCGAATATATGTATATTTAAGCTAAGTATTCGGAGGTATTTATGTATTTTTCATTTTGTACTCTCTAAGGTTTAATCTCTATAAGAGATCCTAGCCTTATGCAATAAATATCTCATTCGTTTCTCTTCCCCACATGATATCAGAGCGACGACCTTGACTTGAGCCTAATACCCAAAACTAGTTGTCACCACCAACCTTCTCTCTCTGCGCGGACCCTTCTCTCATCAAGGGATCCCGCGCAAGGTATTCCGATCCGCTAGTGACACCATCCGCCACCTCCAACGGCACCTAAAGAGCTGCCCGATGCTCCAGCAGCTCCAGTCGCGCCTCCTGAGTCGCCAGCACCGCCCGACATCGCATGGAGTCCCCTCCCAGCAACCCCTTATGTACCTCCAGCGACGCCGATACCACCCACCAGTCTCTCGGGAATTCTGGCCGGTACGCACAACCCCCTGGATACCATATTTGATGTCGGAAGAGCCCTGAAAACCCCATAATTTGCTGTGAAAGTAATTTTTAAGATCACTATCACGTCCAAAAGTGAGTTTTAGGGCACTTCTCGATCCTTATATGCAACCTTAAGTCAAGCACAAGATATTCTTTTCTAAACCCACCATGACATCTTTTTTATACCGAGACAAAATGCTTAGCCTCGAATTTTATGGCACAAGGCACTACTATCAAACTCAAGGGTACAGAAAATTACGTGTTCTGGTCTCGATCTCCGCTAAGTATCCTTTTACATTCGCATCTTATTTTTAAAGTGTCCAGTAACACATTTTACACTTTCCGTAAATACAAGCTGCATATGTATTTATATTTTAAAATGTATATGAATACGATAACAATTATGTTATCGGTATCTGTATCAAACCGTTTGCATCACTGGAACTCCGATATATAAGCATCATACTCCGCACTACGACGCGACACGCATGCTCTCATGGGACATGATCACATGCGAGAATAAATGAAGGTACTAGCATTGCCCTCAGTGGTGGGGTAGTGTGGGAAACATCTTCCAGTCCCACCATATGGGGAAAAGGTGATGTACTGATCTCTCCTCTTTTTTATCTATCAGATACAAAAATCAAACATGATGGATCTAGTGTACAAATGCTATGGATACCGAAGGAGATGGCGATCCACTGACACGTGACTCAACTGATTAAAGGACATGATAGACACATATTCGAGTCTTAAGCAACTAAGATTCGGATCACTATTGCTTAAGATGAATGGGTTATGAGTATCCGATCAAATACGAAATTGGGTGCATGCATTCAATCCGCGAGATAGGATCGTTTTTTGTGCCATGGGCTACAGCAGACTCTGCTTGAAGTTCGGGAGCTGTTCGATCTTGATTGAGCAGTTCTCACGAATTCACATGAACCGAGCCCACAAAAAGTGTGAATTCATGTGAATAGCTCGATCAAGATCGAGTGGCTCCCGAACTTGCAACAGAGTCTGCTGCAGCCCATGACACAACAGACGATCCAATCTCTCAATCCGTAAGGTTAGATTTGTGGTTCGGATTTCGCAAAAATAAATAAATAATGGATATAATTTATCTTTGTTGTGGTCAAACCACAATAGAGAATTTGCTTCCGCATGTGAGCACGTGCATTATTCCCTCGGGTTCGCACAAAGGAAATTTTACATAAACATCTTTGTGAACTTGCAATTTTACATGAACACTCCTTTCGAACTTTTAAATCTTACAAAAATACCCTATGGGGTGGAGGGAGGACGACCGACAAGTAGGGGTGCAAACAATTATGGATATATCCGCATCCGATCAGTCACCATATATGTTTTATACAGATTTTGACATTCGTATCTGTATGTTTTAAAATGGATACGGATATGGATATCGTTTTGATATCTGCAAACATCTGTATCCGCATATGTATATCCATTTGCGTATATAAATATAGTAATAGATTTATTTTTAATCTTACGTAACATAATTCTATACATTCTTTTACTATATTTGTATAAATTTTATGATAGAAACACATTTAGTAAATTTATATCATGTGTTTTCCATACATTCGTACATATTTAAGTCAATTCGATAGAGTATTTCTAACGTTACCCGTATGTGATCATTATTCATTTTACATCCATGTTTATTTTGTAAGAATATAGTAAGATAGTTTTAATATCCGCTAACATCCATATCCACATCTGTATTCGTATTCAAAAAACAGTTAAAAATACGAAAATACCTATATCCGTATATATATCCAGTCGTTTGCATCCCTAAGGGCAAGGGTCATATATGATGTTTTTTTTTGAGAAATCCGTAAATTTTTCAATGGACAAACTATCTTTTATCCTTCGTACCCTTCTTATATTATGTGATATCACTTATACCCCTTCCCCTGCTGTAATGCAAACTCTGCTCTTAAGTTTTGTAAGAAGTCTGAAGGCACAATTGATATTTTAAAAAAAGTGCATAAACTAATATTACAAAAGTTAAAGAAGGGCGTAAAAACTCATCATTTTTTTAGATTTATCTGTCATTTTCTAATTAACATAAATCAATGATAGTATTTTAAATTCTTTAAACATGTAATTTTTATTGCCCCGCTTATAAAAAGAGACTCCCAACTCTGACATCTGAGTAAATAGGAAATATTCATGGAGTCCTCATGCAATTACGGGTGTTAAAAATATCCGGTTCAACGGGAGCTCGGTTTGATCCATTCATTTTGATCCTAAAATCTCGGTTATTCGTTTAAAAATGGTGAGTCGGGTATGCACAATGTCATGACTCATGCCTCATATAAAAAAACTCGACGGATACCGCCGATACCTGTTCGAAAGCTTCCACTATCAATTGATTTACAAAGATGTAAATGGTTAGATACAAATACCAATTTAGATGTTACATTATTCTTATCTATTTAAAAAATATTTATATGGATGTGAATACAAATATAGGTGAATATGGAAAATATATGTCAAATCGTTAAAAATAGATGCCGATATGAGATGGATGCAAATTAAATAAGAAAAATAATAGAATCAAAATTGTATTGATTAGATTAAATCTATATGTATGGGAAGGCTCACACGATGATAGTTGTATCTGTATATGTATCCACTTTGAAATCGAAATATATATGGATGTCAAAATTTGAGTTAGCATATATGATAATGAATCGGATACGGTCGAAATCGGTACACATGCATCATGGCATCCAAACATGATTATAATGAATACAATTGAATAACGAATATATATATATATATATAATGAATACAATTGAATACGAATATATATATATATAAGGAAAGGGAGCCTACTTTGTGAAGTAGGTAACCTTACCTACTTCACATCCAATTTTTACAAATTTTTTTTATTTTTTTTGAAAAATGCCATGTGGATTTTCATAATTATATCCCTCTAATATGTCATTCAAATTTCATCAAAAATGGAGACTCCTACGGCCTTCGTCCAGAACATGTAAAATATAGCAAATCTATGACCGTAGAAAATGACTGTCTGGATGGAGGCCGTGAGTCTCTATTTCTGACGAAATTTGAATGACATATTAGAGGGATATAATTATGAAAACTCATGGTGGTATTTTTGAAAAAAAATCAAAAATTTGCAAAAAATTAAATGTGAAGTAGGTAAGTTACCTACTTCACAAAGTAGGCTCCCTTTGCCCTCTCTCTCTCTCCCTCTCTCTCTCTCTCTCTCTATATATATATATATGAGAAAAGGGATCCTACTCCATGGAGTAGGTAACTTACCTACTCCGTTTTCTTCTTTTTCAAATTTTTTTTATTTTTTTGAAAAATGCTTGCATGAATTTTCGTAACTATATCCCTCTAATATGTCATTCAAATTTCGTCAGAAACAGAGACTCCTACGGCCTCCATCCAGACAGTCATTTTTTAACGGTCTCAGATTTGCTGTATTTTTTGCGTTCTGGATGGAGGCCGTAGGAGTCTTTGTTTCTGATGAAATTTGAATGATATATTAGAGGGATATAATTATGAAAATCCATGGAAGTATTTTTTAAAAAAATAAAAAAACTTTTGAAAAAAAGAGAGAGGAGTAGGTAAGTTACCTACTCCATGGAGTAGGATCCCCTTCCTCTCTCTTTCTCTCTCTCTCTCTCTCTCTCTATATATATATATATATAGTTGATCTCTTGAGAGTCAAAAACTGTAAGAGCATGAGAGCAGTGAATCTGGACCAATAGATTCTGCTCATCTCTCTCCTCCTCTAATCAATCAGGAGAGAGATGACAGAATCTAGTGGTCCAGAATCACTGGTCTCATGCTCTCATAGTTTTTGGCTCTCACAGGATCGACCCTCTCTCTTTATATATACAGAAAAGGGAAGGTGCTCAATGGAGCACCAACCTTGGCTGCTCCATGATCATTTTTTGCCAAATTTTTATTTTTTAAGAAAATACCACTATGTATTTTCGTCACTATATCTGTCTAATATGTCATCTGAATTTCATAAGAAACAGAGATTCATATGCCTTCCATCCAGAATAAGTAGTATTAATGATCTTAGAATTGTTGTAATCGACTTGTTTAAGATGTAGGACATAGGAATTTCTGTTTCTGATGAAATTGGAATGACATTAGAGGGAGATAGTGATGAAAATACATGATGATATTTTTTCAAAAAAATAACAAAATAATCGAAAAGTGGCCTAAGTTAACTCCCCTCAGATAGCAACTCCATTTTACCTTACATATATTATATATTTTTGTTGGCACGTACATTTTTATTGAACCATGGTATGTGGCATTAATGTGACTGGCATATGTCCGTGGGGCAACATCGAATAGTTATATAATATTCGTGGCCAACTCACGACCAAACCATGAGCACCTTCAAAGCTAAACTAAGGCGAACAAGACACCAACAACTACCGCCACAGTGATCACCTTCTCATGTACACATGCATCCATGTTCCTATGTTCCTTTCCCTTTTACTTTCTCCCTTGTTTATCAAAGGGAAAATTATATAAAAGATCCAAAGGGTTGAGTTAAATATCGAAATACATACATACATATTTTTCCTTGAGCATGTCGCAACCGTCTTTTCCTCGAGCATGTCGCAGCCGTCGTCGATTGTTGTGGGAGGAGAAAACCCTAGCAGGAATTCTCTCAACAAATAAATCAAAAATAGAATGTCAGCTATCGCATTCTATTTTTACTGCTGTCACATTCTATTTTTAGAATGAGACAAAAAGACTAAAATGGATTTTTAACATTAAAAAAATAAGATTAAAAGGAATTAATCGGATCTGTTGGATTAATTACATGCGGATGGGATGGTGAGCTTTCCATACACCCAAAAAAGGTCCACCTTATTGGATATATATATATATATGTAGGAGTGATCGTTGAGAGCAAAAAGTTGTGAGAGAATGAGAGGAGTTATTATGGACCACTAGATTCAACTAGGAGAGAGAAGACAGATTCTTGTGATCCAGAATCACTCCTATTATCCTCTCACAACTTTTTGCTCTATGCTCTCACAACTTTTTGCTCTCACATGATCATTCCTCTATATATATGAATAAATCTTAATATTTTAAAATCTAATATTGTTTGTCGGAGCCTTGGATTACATAGATCATTTCCATAAGGTCGGCTTTTGTCCACTATGACAACATTCATTATTTATAACGAAGATTTGGAATATCTATTGTATATATTTCGATGTTAAACTTATAACAATGAATATTATTCGTGGAAGAATCATCTTTCATTCTTGTAATTTGCAATGAATATCGTATTTATCGCTAAAAATTCATATAGCGAGGATTAGCTAGCGACTTTCTTGTTATAATAAACACTAATCTTTGTTAATTTAGCTATAATTGGAAAGAAGACATCAACACTAATCCCTATATATATTGTTATAGTAAACACTAATCTTGTTATTATATTATTCTTAGCTAGCAAGTACTACAACAAAAAGATTCCATAGTGACACTTCTTTTTGAAATCCCTATATATATTGCTTCGATTCTGATACATTTTATATCCAATGATATCTGAAATTGATATGTTTTGACCTTGCATGAAACACAGAGATCTTGCAAGCGTGAATCGAGCTCTGACTATCACAATAAAAGATATGCCGTCTTGAACAAAACTGAAGTCATAAATGAACTTCTTCATCCTCTGGAGTTCTTTACTTGATTTTATAACAGCAATAAATTCTGCCTCTGTAGTAAAGAATGCCCTACACTCTAAGGGAATTTACAAATATAGCGATGTATTTTTGGTTCCTATTTCCAAGGCCATCAATAGGAATAGCAAGAAGGAATTCTTCAGTATGTTCAGCTTGTAAACATCGAAAAATTATCTTTTATTTATTGATAAAATACAAGTTTCGATGGATGTGCGGTCATTCCCAAATTAGACGTCAAGTAGGGGTCACATATGACATGTTTTAGCTTATAAGGACAGTCAATAATGCCCTTAATTAAGCTGTATAATATATGATTAAACAACACCAAATTAAAGTCATTGATTGATTAGTGGGTATCTTTCAAAGTTGTTGGTGGCCCATTCTTTCTACCACATTTGCTAATAATTTATGCTTCATATCTTCTATGAGTATATAGTTGGGGTGTTTGATGGAAAGTACCATTCCAACTATAATTGATTTTGGTTTGAGGGAATTCACTTCTTATGTTGAAGATTCCAAAACCACAAATTTCCAATGGCAAGTATCCGAAAATTAGTAGAAACTAGTCTGGTTATGGAATGACAGCCATAGCATATGTAACAGCATTCTTTTATCTTTCGCCTTAATTCCAACTGGCTAACGATTTTAGTTAAGGATTTATAAACTCGTGCTATTTCGAGTTTCTTCACGTACGTTTATAACTCAATCTTTTTTGTTATAACACTTGTGTCCCTGTATTCTTATCAAATTCACAATATAGCGCTTTCATTATTACATGTATACCCTTTATATTTCACTAATTAACGGAAGAACGGTCCTGTGAATTTCGTATCAATACAGAAGCATAAGTACTATTGCAAAAAAGATGAGGTATAAGCGTATTTGCATAAACTTAGAGGGGCACAAGTATAAAAATCGCTTTTATTTAGGATCAATATGCATTAAGTTCGTTCTTTCAACAACAAAAAAATTGACGATCTGATGACAATCGAAAACCTATACAAAATATGATATCTAGCTCATTAGGGTAGAGCTTCCACTACTAGTCTAAGAGGAGACGAGGACGATCGTTAAACAAGTTCTTATAGGCAGCAAGGTAACAACTGAGGTTGACAACTTATCTAAAATCTTCATCATGTATCGCTTTGGTATATGTTCTCGTGTGAAAAGTTAGTTATCCGTTTGTATTGTAACATCTGTCTAAATCAGTCGAATCTTGTATGCGCGTTCCTAGTAGTGTTTTCTTTAACCAAGATCAATTAAGTCACCCAATGAGTCATACTAAATCCTAGTCAAGGTTACTAGGGCGATGCGATTGCAACGTAATTGTCTTCTCATGTGGTGCAACAAGGCTAGGGCGATGCCCTCCTACGGTGTAGGTCTACAAGCATACCTCATATGAAGCACTTTGGTAGGTGGAATGACTCAGGCACCAAGAGCCCTTGGTAAATCGAGTTTTGGAGCATGCATATTGTATCTTTTTTCTCTCTTCAACCCCTCATATCCAGGTATACATAGTAAGTGTAATCAAACATGGAACCCAATTAACATTGTATGGAAAGGAAATCTCCTAGTTAACTTAGGCTTCTTTGGTTTGGGGAGCGAAAGTTTCTCTTATCGATACAAAATGATGCCTTTTTTAATAAATTGTTATCAATCACAGAAGCAAACACGTACAAACGATCAAGCAAGCAACCACGAAGACACATAGATTTACAAGGTTCACCCGTAACTGAGCTACATCCTTGAGCAACAGCAATTGATTTTCACTATGTGGAGAAAGAAGTATACAGAGGATACCGAGAGACCTAACCCTATATATGACTCCCGCACAAACGAGTCTGAATAGTCCATACAAATGTAGCCCCGTACCGGTAGGGTATGGTGGCATGTGTGTATGTGTTGGTGGTGGGGGAGGAGGGGGGTATAAGTCGGTTCTTCAACTAGATTCAGCGGAACAGACGATTAGGATTCATGGTATATCTACAGGAATATGCGTACCCCGACCTGGATAAGAGATCATCTCTATCAACAACCATCAAAAACATCGACACAATTACTCTATTACAAACTACCTGATAAACGAGCAACCGAATATGACCCAACTTTAACCGTAAGTAATACAATCGATCCCGAGAAAATGATGATTTGTAGGATTTGAACTCCGATCTTTTGAGTGAAATGCATCATCATCTAGCATTCTATGCTTCCTACAATGGGTAGGGTAGGTTTTAGCCCTTTCTATACTACAAAGCAAAGGGGTAGAAAAAACTCCATCAAAGCATTAGCACATGTCACCATACTTTAATTTCTTCCTTTGTGATAAGATACTGAACACAGAGGGAAAGAGGGAGAGAGAACACATGCAGTAAGATGCCTGCCACAGAATCGAAGATTTTTAATAAAAAGCTAATGAGAGAGCTTTGCATGGCAATTATACAAATCTTTTTGCTTGCATAATTACAGATGCTGTTAGTTTGGAAAGCATCGGATGTGTAGTAGCAAAATCTAAAGCTTCAGCAGAATCTCACACAAAGAAAGCTGAACTGTCAACTTTGCAGTAAATTATCCACTTCAGATAGTACTGGTTTAGTACTGTCAGCTGAAATCTTAGATATATCTCTCTCTTATTCTACTTCTTTTCTTTTTTTCCTTGAGAATGGCAATTATACACATCTTTTTGCTGTAGTAGCAAAGTCTAAAGCTTCAGCAGAATCTCACAAAAAGAAAGGTGAACTGTCAACTTTGCAGTAAATTATCCAACTCAGACAGTAGTGATTTAGTACTGTCAGCTGAAATCTTAGATATCTCTCTCTTGTTCTACTTCTTTTCTTTTTCTTTTTTCCTGAGAAATCGATTATTCTTACAGTTATGGGCATCTGTTAAGAAAAAACATCAATGTGTATTGTATAATATGGTGCTGATAAAATCTCCTGAAGACACTCAGGTTTGAGAAGAGATATCAATCTTCTTTATAAATTGTTATTTAGTATTAGCTCTTGATGTGTTTCATCCAGTGTTGCAAAAGTCTATGTCTGATGTTCCGTTAGAGGGATCACTGAATAAAGAATAAACAACATTCAGACTAAAAAATTGATGAAGCATTCTCCGACTACAAGTAGGGTCAGCTATATGGATTTTTGCTAAATCCATGTCGAAAGATTCGACTATTTTTTACGTTGTCTGTCGACTACCTAACACAACCCCTACAATAGAGGATTTGAATCCTGATCTTTTGGATGGTAGACACATTGACACTGCGCTACCACCAGATCATTTATGTGGGTTCTTAGTCGCCCACTTTAATGGATTCAGATGACTATACATAATTATTCAATTATATACTTTTTTTAAAAATAAAAAATATGTTAAATACATGCAATTTTATCTATTTGTATACGTGGTTAATGGTAAACAAGATAAAACTATTAATCGAATTTTAGACAAATTAGTGGATCTATTTAAAAAGAAGAAGCAATGCATCATAACTTCTATTTAATCGTACTAGCTCAAATATTTTTTTTGAAAAAAAGATATCATTGGGAAAACTTAGAGGGAGCTTTGATATTTTTGGTGATAATGGAATAAATCATTTCAAAATAAAAATTCATTGCATGATTATCAAGTTGTTCACCTCCCTCACCTCATAGTCGGTTCGATTATTCAATCCAATTGACCAATTATTGCAACAATGGCTTCACTGCAAAAAATTGAACTATATATAGTGACGGTTTTTTCAAAATCCGTCACTAAAGTAGTTGTTGTTAAATATATAACGACAATATTATTCGTTGAGAAATGATTTTTCGTACCCAAAATTAGCAACGAATGTCATATATGTCGTTATATCATTAGCAACGGTTCATATAGCGACGCTTATCCGTTGCTATTTTTCAAACTTCTAATTAATCGTCGCTAGATTTTGAACTAAAAAATAGCGATAATTAGTTGATATTTTGAAAATAGCAACAGATAAGCGTCGTTATGTAGACCGTTGCTAACGATATAACGACGGATATGATATTCATTGTTAATTTTGAGTATGAAAACTCATTTCTCAACGAATAATACCGTCGTTATATATTTAACAACGACTAATTTAGTGACGGATTTTGAAAAAAACCAACACTATAGCTCATTTTGTTGTAGTGTTTCATGTGCGTAAGGTTAGTTCAGTACTACAAGAAATTGGATCTAAGGCAACGAATAATTTGAATATTCGTTGCTATATCTTTCGATGTTAAAGATATAACAACAAATATTATCCGTTGCCAAATGATCTTTTGTACTTCTAATTAACAACGAATATCATATTCGTTGTTAAAGGTCCATATAACGATGATTTTTCGTTAAATTATTCGTTAAAATTCAAGCTAATCGTTGTCATATTTAGCAACAATTAGAAGAAAACGGCAACGAATAATCGTCGTTATATGATTCGTTGCGAGGAATATAGCAATACCATTATTCTTTGCGAAATTAAAGAGGTAAGCAACGAATAATATTCGTTGTTATATATTTAACTACGAAAGATATGATAAAGAATATTAAATTATTCGTTGTCTTAATTCAATTTTCTTGTGGTGGTTCATTCTAAGAATCAAGATCGATTTCTACATATTGTGTCGTAACCCTTCGATCTATTTGCATGCCGCTTCCAAAACTCGCAACTGAAGATGCTTCCAAAACTCGCAACTGAAGAAGATACTAGTCCACGGATATAAAGAGCACAAAGTGAAAAAGGCGAAAAAAAAGAGCTTCGGTAAGAGCCACGTGTCGAAGATCGTACCCCTCATCAACTTATCATGAGATGAGATCACAGCCGCACAACTCCACCTAACCTTCCCTATCTCAACCAGCAGCTCGGAAGATGGATCGCATTGTGTCCACAGCGGTCGTTATCTGGACCGTCGATTCTGACCGACGCAGTAGAGGGGACAGAGGAGAGCTGTCGGGGCCCAAAGCAGTGCACAATAATGATTAGAAAAAGGGTACGAATGCAATTTTACGCGTGAAAGTGTTTAGGGAGTGTTGTGAAGGAAGCCATAGAATAAAGGGCCTATATGCAATCTTTCATGTGTAGCCGCATGTGTCCATCTGTGCCATCTGCACCCAATGCGCCTTTCTCTGCTTGGCACATTTTTCCTAACTAGTGTGAAAATTTCGGTCCTAACCCTGTAGAATAATTTATGTCTACAACTCTCCCATTGGTTGTAATTGCAAAGGTGAGTCGAAGTCCAGTTGTTAAAATAACAGGGGCACTGACGCATGGGCTAGAATGCAATTATGTGCGTTTTTTACGGTGTCATTTATGCAAAGTTACTTTTAATTTGATGGAAGGGGCATATGTGCAAATATAACCTATTTATACCTAAATATACCATATACATATGTTTGAAGAGAAGGTTGTTTTTCCCCCCCAAAAAATATGTAAAAAGAGGGTTAAAATGCATGTGTATATATGTGCAATGTAATATAGGGTAAAATGCATAAAACAACTCAAAGTTTAAGGTAAATATTAAACAGTGTTCCCTTTAAAAGAAATTATAGTCTTTTCGAGTTTGAATTTCAGTATTGTGACTCTGAGGCAAAACCTAGCATCCGGTCGAAAACATAATAGCGAAAGGACAAATGTGGGGCAACAATGATCTAGGTGTCTGATCGGTTGTGAAGTTTTATTCATTTTTCTGATGTTCACTCTCAACATAACCTGTGCCAAGGAAAAACCAGGTACAATTCATCGCTTGTTGCTTGTTCGATCTGCAGACAATGTCGCATGCTTTCATAATATGGCATTTTCAGGACGTGTTGCAGTAGAGCGTGACAAAATAGATAGTGAATTTGATACGGATGAAAATACGATATCAGTATAGATTTCTTCTTCTTCTTCTCTTTGACCTAACCACAGTCGGAGAAAAAACTCCTCATAAAACTCGTAAACGATAATGAATGAGAACGAGGCCACAAATAGACATATATGACAACCAAGAAGAATGAAAATAAAATTTGCATAGTTGTGATTGTAATAAAAAGGGGAGGAAATCAAAATATCATTATTTTGTAGATATATAAAAAAGAGATAAATTTATAGAGAAAGTGAAGACAAATATCTATTCCACTTACTTAAAATGGCGAGGAATCAAAGTGAAAGAAATCAACTCAAAGGGATGAGAAATCACCAATACACTAAAATAGCTGATCAAATAAAAAAGCAATTTCCTTTCCATTGATTTCCAATAAATACTTAAAATACCAACCCTTTATAATTATACAAAGCCAATGCATATGACTACACCATATTTGCATATACTATAGAATATACATACTACAAGTGTGTCCAAAAGGAGACTTTAATGTAATAATAGGAGGGCACTACCAATTTGTCTATGCAAGTGGGCAATGTTGGGTGGTCCTTTCTTATTGTTAGCCATTAAATTTTGACACTTTGAGATAAGGGACATTCTCCTCCCATATTCATCATATATGTGTCTTTTGTCCCTTTTAATTCATCTCCACAATCCACTAACTTAACCACTCAATTGATAGATTGACATGCATTTGATTACCCTAATGTTAGTTTTAATAACATAATATCATAGGGAGCAAGATGTACTAACATTTGTTGTTAGAAGACACATTAAACCCTTTTGTTCTATCAACAAGATTTGCTTATTATTTTAAATTAAGAGCCTTTACAAATATACCCATTTAATATCATGTAATCACACACACACACATGCAAATGTTAGCATTGCCATTACACATATGACCTTGAATGATATACACAATTATTACTATCATGATCCAAGCCTTGTCTATGATCTTACCACTGGGTTATTTTTGATCGCTCTACGCATTGGGAAACACGCTAACATCGCAAGGACAAAAGGAAGTACTTACGAAGTACCATACATGGTATGTAAGTGTAAAAAAAACTCATTGCTTAGGCAGCTATGAGCAGTTAGGCTTACGCTTGCTTATAGTATCGGGTAGTCTGAATTTGATTCCATACATGATTTGCCTGACCTACTTGTACGAACTCAAGGTCCCATCACCTTGAAAGGAGGAATCCAGATCTCATCTTAGTCGGGTGTGTGTTAGTGCGATCCTAGATTCTGAATAAGAGTCGATCTTCCGACAAAGTTTGAAGCCATGAGAAGAGGTGTTGTAACTGAGTTGATGTTGGGTTAAAATTCTATCATTAAGATAATTAATATAATGTGAATAAAAACATCAACTAATCCTCTCAAGTATTTGTAGTGGTGAATGCATATGACCTTCCATCATATTGAGCATTAGTTAAAAAAATTACTTATCCCACTTAGTTTTTACAAGAAAAAGCACATATGGACCTACTCTATTATCAGTCATCCAAAGGATAGTAATTCAAAATTTTCCAATTAACCGTTGGTCAAAATATAAAAAAGTAAACTTAATGGTCACAAAGGACATATGTTGACCCTATTAAAGCATGGGAGACCAGCAATTAGTATCATGGGGTCATGGCACCTAATCAACCACATCGGATCCGGCCTTGTGGTGCCTCAGCCATCGATCAGGTTGTTCGCCTGATTCAACGGTCAGGATCGACTGGGGACTTGTGCGGAAGAGGACAGAGCTATCCTCTGTCGGCGCTCGCAGCTGAAGAGGGTAAACTTGTCTTTTTCTTGAGGTCAAGGCACAAAACGGCAATGTGCCAATATCTGTGCAATTTGTAGATAAATCCCTTTTGTATTCTTCTTGTATTTGTTTTATTCAATTTTTAATTGGGATATTTACACCTATAACGTTGAGTAATTTCATAATTATCTCAAAAACCTTCGATAATCACGAATTATACCCAACACGCTGAATAAATGCTCTGTTTTGCACCTATAACCTTCCGTTAGTTTAGTTGAATAACTCAACTACATAGTGAGTTAATCTAACTCATTCATTATCTAACGATTAGGATTAATCAAAACTAAAAAAAAAGAAAATTCTTGCTGGGGCGGTAGGGGTTGGATTCCACGGAGGGCGCGGATTGTCTGCTGTACCGAGAGTTGTAGCAGACACCTATTGCATCCTTTAGGGCTGCTCGATCACGATCGAGCGATTCCCACGAAATCCATCGATCTGGGCCCACAAAAGTGGGATTTCGTGGGAACTGCAGAGACATATATATTTGATGAGTAATATAATATGCCATGCCATGTCACCACGACAAACCGTTTGTCGCGCCACGTGGGCGAACGGCAAACAGTTTGCCGATACATCTCCATTCCGGGAAAAAGTTTCGATCTGTACTCATTTTAGGAAATAGTTTTCTATAAGTACCCATTATGAGAAATAACTCGTAAATATCAGTATCATGTATGCGTACTCCACTATTATTGTACGCTTGTTTAAATTTATGTATAATAAGAAGAGTTTTGCTACTCTTATGCCCCTGAGATCCTGCAATTTTAATCACGCCCCTCTATTTTTTTGCAATAACATTTGTTCCCCTGTATTCTTACAAAATTTACAGCTTTACGAATATAAGGGTACAAGTGTAATTGCAAAAAAAAAGATAGTGGTGCAACTGCAATCATAAAATCTCTGAAGGACACAAGGGTCAAAAATCCAATAAGTAATATACGGTCTGAGAAACATTTGAAATAATTATTTTAAAATAATTTTTTTAAAATAATTTTTTTAATTTGTATCTGTTGTAAGTCATCAAATATATACACTTAACTTTATTCATTCGCATTTTTTCTATTACGCATTAAGATATACAAATTTCATGTTGAACAAAAAGTCAAAATAAGTCAAATAAACAAACTACAATTTTTGGAAGTATTTTTAGTGAATTAGAGACATCTCTTTTAATTCTTTTGCTTTTTTGTATTTTGAATTTATAAAAAAATCCAAAATAAATATATACAATGGTTATCTATTTTTTGGATTTTTAATAAGAAGAAAATAGAAGAAAATAATGAAAATAAAAAGTGTTAATTATATGTTATAGATAAAGGATCAATTGTTAATATTAGTGAATTAAAACTATATTATATTGATTCATTTAATCAAAGAGAATAATTATTAATAAATAATAAATAATAAATAATATGATTAATCTCCTATTCATCACACATTGAGTCGGACGGTAATTTGGTAACATCTATATCCTTAATCATTCCGCACCCTTTCCGTGCTTTTACGAATTTTAGTTAAAATATATTGATTTTTTTTTCAAAAAAGAATGATCTGAAAATGAATGTAACCCAAGAAATCTTATTGTCATTATCATTGTTATTTACGCTTTTGACCTCGTACTTTTAGAGGATTTCTAAGTAGTACGAAAACACGATTTATTCTTCCCATACGTAAAAATACGATATATTTAATCAGACGTCAAATGACAAATCAATTAAATTGATGTGAGAAATTCGAGAGATCCGATTTTGGTGTCTCTTCAATGACTCTATTTTCTTATTTAATCGATCCATGAACGTTGTTCTCCATTTTTTTAATATCATTAATTAATCGAGTAGTTATTAGATATTTGAATAGTGGCTTAATGGCATTGATATTACTCTAATGGTCAAAGAATGGGACTGGAGGAAAGATGTGCCTTTTTATCTTTTCTATTCTAATACTCACGCATGCATTTAACGTTGCAAACAAAATTGAAAAATATATAATATTGACTTTATTTTATTTTCTAATACGTTAACCTATTCACGGAATATCCCATTAAAGCTCTAATTTGGAGCTTATATATATATATATATATATACCTCGGAAATTCTAGAATTTTCAAAATACCCATGTAAAATTTATATTATGGTATTTCTACCCAAGGAACTCTATAAACATTGTAAATTACCTTCTCGATCTTGTAAACATTGTTATTATCACATCGACTAAGTAAACTTGCTTCATCTTACCCCCAACAACCCTACCATTAATTTTACTTTAACTCAAGTCAATAACTTGGGTAGTGTTGAGTTAATCTAGCTAGACATGATACGGAGGCACGGGGAAGAGGGTTAGAGCATCGGGCGACGCGGGGAGAGGCGGAGGCCGTGAGGCGCATCAGAGGGGGATCGAAGTCGAGGTGGGGGTGGGGGAGGCGAGGTGAGGGCGGGGAGGCGTGGGGGAGGGAGATGGAGCTCGGGGGTGTGCGGGGGACGTTGTGGACACGGGGAGGAGGGGTGGGTTTGTGGGGTAAGAATTAGCAAGTTTACGAGGTCGAGGAGATAATAACGATGTTTAAAGGCCGAAAAGGATTTTGCAAAGTAATCTGGGGTCCATGGCCTAAATGGAAACTTCTTAGGTAGGTTACATGAATCTTTTTTATAATATGATTTTCTTTGTTAGCAATTCAACATTGTCATTATTCCAAAGTTTCAAGTGTGTCTATGTAAAAATCCAATTGGGCTCCGGGAGTGAAACCACGAATTTTATCAAGGAGGGGCTAGGCAAATGATTATTCTGTATGCTAAAAAAGCACAATCATTGTATTTTCAAATGATATTTTAAAGTAGAGTTAATATTATAAAAAGATTTTTTTAATTCGATAAACTTAGAATTTCAATCTATTATTAAGATTAAATAAATTATTATTTTCAATGATGATTTTTAAAATTTGGTAAATTTAATAATTTAAGCATCTCTAAATCATTCCCAAAAAGGCTAAATTATCAAGTGGAATTTTGGAACATAAAAAAACTTCATGTTTAAAGGAAACATTTTTATTTATACGGAGTGCTAGAAACATTTTTGAAAGATAATTGAACTCGAAAATAATTTTATATCAAATCGTACTTATAATTTTGATACTTTGGAAGTGATTGGATAAACTATATAAAAGGAATTAAAACTAAGGGAGATAAGTTTCGAACCTTGATGTCCAAAATAAAAATCATGTTACTCTGCCACTTAACTTAAATAACTTAACAACGTATCATTAACAATATTATTGATTATACAATTAAGGAGGGATCATATTAAAAAACTTAGTACATTACACGAGTGACATTATCAAATGAATGTTGCTTTGATTCCGATTCATGAGCCAATTGATATCTTGTCATTATATTTAATTGGCATTTAAAGGGGTTAAATGATCTTATTATTATTATTTTTCAATTTTAACCATCTTGAATTCTGCAATATTAGCTATTGTCCTCTTTTTTGCAATATCAATTCTTCCCTCTACTATCTTAAGCAATTAACAATTTTGCAATAATCATATAATTAGATCTGCAGTATCAGTTTTTGTCCATCCCCTTCCCAAACGGACGTTATCTGAAAGTACAAATGTAATTGGAAAAAAGAAGAATACAAGTGTAATTGTTGGAAAATCGTGTACAATTGTAAGAATTTGTTATTAAATTAGTCTTTGATTTATCTCACTAATGACACAAATAATCCAAGGGTACGATTATTAAATACCTAAGAAGGTAGGGACATAACTGATGATATTGAATCTAAGAGAGACACAACCATAAAAAAACTTGTTATTTAATTCACTTCATTGTGCAAATGAGACAAATTTTTGACGAATTATATTATGATTAGTCTAATTGGATGCAAATTACAAAGTTTAATGTCTTGAGCTAGAAATTAATACCGAAAGTTCCTAATCAGACACGTGACTTTCACGTGACTCATAACTCTAATTCTACGCGACCTCTCTTTTGGATCTCATTTTTTTACTTCTTGCCGTATTACCAAAAATACTTGGACAGTATCCGCAAATTATCCAAAAGGAATCGTTTTCTTAGAAAGAATAGGATCTCCAGCATAAAAACACTCAAGCCGACAGGAAACACCAACGATCACAGAACCTTTTTGTACACAACACCCTATAAATTTTATATTAAAAATCTCCTCGTGTAATAATATAAAGATATATATTTTTACACAAATACCCCTCAGATCATGCAAACACATGAATTTTGCTTTTTTTGCCCTATAAAATACCGAAAAATCGATTTTTAACCGCCTAAGAAATTATCACTTCCGTCCTCTCTTCACCTCTCTTGCTATCAATGCCGAGATCAAATAAAACGGATATATGCTCAAACACAAATCAACATTTTTTAGAGATGCATATGTAATTGCATTGAATATTAAAATAAATATACACTCTCGATGAAAACAGAGCCACAATTAAAATATTTGTTCTCATAATTTAATCAAATTACACATGCAAATTCCAACAATAAATAAATATTAAATTTAAAATATACAAATATATTGTTCTTGGTTCCACCTAAGTATGACTGCAAGCAGCAGAGGAAGAGTTGGGAGATAGAAAAGGAGAGGTGAGAAAACTTAGTTCCAGATCTGTCTCCATCCGACTCCCCACTCCCCATTCCAGTTGTTCTCACCACTCCAATGCTCTCCTCTACTTAGACAAAGATATACTCTCGAATCTCTGTTCTTATTCATCTTCCATTTGTGGGTAACCCAAATCAAAACCACATAATACACGAAGATCGAGTTCCGATCGAGAAAAAACCAATCCAGGCAATCTCAAGAGTCGATTCCTCAAACGTTGACATGTTCTAGCCGGTAGGAGGAAGAATGTTCAAGGCGAGATGGAGGAGCGACAGGAGCAAGAGCAAAGCTCTGTTCAAGCTGCGACTGGAGGTGGTGCAGGTGGGACTGTGGGAGCCATTAGAACAAGTGGGTCGATCCGAGTTCGCGTTTTTATCCAACACCTGATGTGGGTTTCCTTCAGGTTCCTCGATCCGGGTGGGAGAGCCTGGTGGTCTCTCTGGTACCCCTCGACGTGGGGAGGCCGAGCGCCAGATCGGAGAGGGCGCCTGTGGTGGAGGGGACGTGCACTTGGGGCAGGGCCGTCTTCGAGAACGTGAAGCTCTCGCGGGATCCAAAGACCGGAAGGATCCACGAGAAAGTCTACAGATTTCTCGTGTCTGGAAATGTGAGGATGGAAGATGGTATCTTTTTCCTGCTGTTGATTTCGTTGCTTGCTTGTGTTTGATTTCATCAATGTGGTCGTTTGGATTTCGTGCAGGAATTGCCCAAAGGTAGATTGTTGGGGGAGGCCACATTTGATTTTGCGGATTATGCCGAGAGCATCAAACCATCCGTGGTCTCCCTCCAGCTCAAGGGCTCCAATTGCTCTGCTGTTCTGCATGTAAGCTGTTGTTTAGAAATTTTTCTTGGGGATTTTGATGTGTGTTTGGAATTGGGATCTTGAATGAGCAAGTTGCAGATGCTTATTTGTTGGTATAAGTTTCTGAGATGTTCAATGCTTTCGAGTTTGCAGATCACGGTGCAGAGGATGCAGGAAGATGCCAATATCAATGGAAGGTAGGAAATGGACATTGCTTGTTGGGATCTGGGTAATGATCGATGGGTACCAATGAGGTTGTTGATCTTGCAGAGATAGTGAGGACAATGGGGCTGATCAGCAACAACTGACGTCGGATGATCGGTTGAGCAATGTCGGTAACGCAGAAGCAGATCAAGCTTCTAATGGGAACAATGGCAGAAGGGTAAGTCTCTGGAAAATATCCTTGAAAAGTTCTTGATTTTGATCCTGATGTTCGAAGAATGTCAGAGGATGATGTTGGTAATTTGTTGTTTTTAAGATCAAGTGACAAATACTTGTTTTGAATCTGACTGCGAGGAAAATTGCAGGATGATTTGCAGTTAAACGGTCAGTCCCAGCTGAGATTTCACTCGACAAGAACAATGGTAATGCACGTCGAGCAGAGCGAGAACATCGCGAGATCCCAAAGCTTCCAAGCGAGTTCAGCGATCTGCAGTGACGTTGGCTCGGAGAGAAACACTCCGGTAGACGTCCGATCAAGAACTACTAGATTCGAGAAGGTGCCTCATGGCTTCTTGTCTCCTCTTCGGAAGATCGCATCCAATTCCTCCGACGTGATCGCTGCCAACGGAGACCGTTGGGGTTCGAACACCGAGTGGTCTCTCAGTTCAGCTCCTGATGAAAGTCTGGACGGATCGACAAACAGTTCGGAGGATATCGGATTGAGAGAGAGGCTGCAAGAACCGGAGTCCATAGAGAAGTTGAGGAATGATGTCGTGAGCTTGTCTCGACAAGTGGAGGTGTCGGAGCTCGAGTTGCAGGCGCTGAGGAAGCAAGTGGTGAAGGAGCGAAGACATGGAGAAGATCTCTCGAAGGAGGTCTGTGCTCTGAAAGAGGAGAAGGATTCACTCAAGAGAAAGTTCGAGCTTCTGAATGCCTCTCGGTACGACACAGGTAAAGAAATCGCAAGCAGTCCACGAAATGGTGAAGATCTTAGCTCGATTCTGGAGGAGACGAAGAACGAGTTGCGACACGAAAAGAACCTCAACGCCACTCTCAGCTTGCAGCTGCAGATGATGCAAGATTCCAACTCCGAGTTGGTACTCGCGGTGAAGGATCTCGAAGAACTCTTGGATCGAAAGACACGAGAAACGCCATGTCCCAACTGTCAGCAAGGATCTAGAGAATCTAGAGAATTACCATCCCAAGATGATGGCAACACGAATGCGGTGTTTGTTGGCACGAGCTCCGAGCACGAGGAAGATGAAGAACTCCAAGTGCTTGTCATGGAGAGGGACGATACTGCGATGTCGTTCTCGCTTGGCAAAAGGATTGAGGACCTTACTGCGGAGATAGAGCTGTACAGAAAGGACCGCGAGGACTTGGAAATGCAGATGGAACAGCTCGCTCTCGACTTCGAGATCGTTAAACAGGAGCATCACGACATCTCCACGAAGTACGAGCAGTCCCAGCTGCGAGAACAGCTACGGATGCAGTATGAATGCTCTGCTCACTTATCTATCATTAGCGATCTCGAAGTCCAAGTCGAGAAGCTGGAGAAAGAACTCGAGAGGCAGGAGGAGATGTTCGAGGAAGATCTTGAGAGCATCACGAGAGCAAAGATCGAACAGGAGCAGCGGGCAATAAGAGCAGAAGAAGTGCTGCAGAAATCCAAATGGAATAACATTGCCACCGCGGAGAGGCTTCAAGGTGAATTCAGAACACTTTCCTCGCAGATGTCGACTTTATTCGCATCGAACGAGAAAACCGCAATGAGAGCAATAACCGAAGCCAGCGATCTGCGGATGCAAAGATCGCATCTCCAGAAGTTGCTGGATGAAGCAAGAGAAGAGCTCGCATCGGTGAAGAACCAGTTCAAGATCCAGCTCAAGGAGCTTCTTGATCAAGTAGATTTGAAGAGCAACGACGCTGATGAGCTGCAGTTAAAGCTCAAGAACAAGTCAGAGGAGCTCGAGAGCGAAAGGAGATCTCGACAAACAACCGAGAAAGCCATGTTGCAAGAGATCTCGAAGCTGAAATCCGAGGCAGATAAGCTGTCCTCGGAGAGATTCGAGCTTTCCAAAAAGATCGACGGTGAGCTGAAACTGATCAGTGAAATAGAAAATCTGAAGATAGTTATAGAAGAAACGGAGATGCACGTGCAAGATCGAACGAGAGAAAGAGACGCATTAGTTGAACAGCTCGATATCGTACTAGACGAATCGAAGAAGTCGAAGGAGGAGCAATACAAATTACAACTGATGATCAAAGACAACGAATCGAACAGTAGAAATCTGAAATCTGATCTTGCAAGTCTCGAGGCGCTGTACAATGGCCTGTCGAAGTCCTTCGTGGAGAGTCAGGTGGAGAAGGAGAACTTGAGGGCGCAGCTCAAGCATTCGACGCACCTTAGATCTTCTATCGAGGTATAAAACTCGCAATATGAAGTTATAAACATAAGCAAAATGTTGTGATCTTTGTTCTAATTACAAATCAGTGTTGAATATCCATTCTTAACTACTGTAAAAAAAATTTTGCATCACCTTCAGGATGACAGCAAGATCACAAATGTTGGCAATGTGCCGCGATCTGATGTTATAGAAAGCTCGGGTGTCGATACAATTACGAGGTACATCTTTTGTGTGTTTCGATACAAAAATGTGGTTAACATGGTCATCCTAAAGTGAACTGATTTAGCGAAAATCAGTGTTCTATTGTCGCTAACGCCACCTTTCTTTTCGCAGAGCCTCGTCTGTTTCAAATGAAGGAAAGGCAGATGAGTTGATGAGGGAAGTGGAAGCTTTGAAAGAAATGAACCGATCGATGGGAGACGAGCTGAATGAGATGCAAGAACGATACTCAGAGCTGAGTCTAAAGTTCGCTGAAGTCGAAGGCGAAAGGCAACAGCTCATCATGAGAATCCGCACGCTCAAGAACATGTCGAAAAACCGTAGCACTGCCTGAAAAGCGATCGTATTCTCTCTTTTCCATCCTTGTATAGAGTCTGCGTTGAGCTTCGATGGATCGCCACAGGGTTGAAAGATGTAGACTATCTCTTCCTTCTTTCAGGTATGTATATCGTATATGTTTGTTCTTTCGATTGTAGAGCTAAAATGTGATTGGAGTCAGTTTACATGGATAGATCATAGGCTTGTTCGCGAGCGTCACATACTGTATTTTTTGACTGAAGATCTTTCTTTCGATTACAAAGATTACTGTCGTCAGTTTTACGCGCATTACTTTGTGCAATTTGATCCAACTTGTCATATTTCAGTACCATCTGTTTCTGTAAAATTAGAACAGCGCGAAGTTGGCATTTAAACGTCGATGAAAAGGTATGATCATTCATCTTGAATGATCAAAACCGACGAAGCAAAGGCAGCGTGGAGCTCTCGACGTTTAGTAAACACCGTCTTAGGGTTGTTAGTTACATTGATTATCTTAGCAGTTTAGCTTCTTCCATTTCACAGGCAGTTGCGCATAAGCAGCAGGTAGTTTAACTGTATCTCAATGTGAGATGAAATTGGTCGGATACAGAATCGGGTATAGGTATTTTCATATAATGTATCGTCGCGTGTTTTTGTGGTGGTGGGTGATTGCACATCCGCATCTATATCTGGTGTTTGATCCCCAACAACCGCTATCCAAACTGGAGGCGCTTTCAGTTCATATCCCAAGCATTGGTATCAAAGTGAAGGCGATACCGGTTTGTGTCCCAACTGGTTGTTGGTCAGAGATCGATTTCTTTGCTTTAAATTTACTTACAAGTTGAAGCCATGACCGATTAATGGGTTGAGTATGTCCTTAACAGAGATTTGAGAGTCTGTAGCACGTAGCGGAAGTAGAACACGTATCAAACACACAACCACGCAAGAATGAAACAATCATAACATAGTATTTACGAGGTTCAACGTTAACTGGGCTATGTTCTCAAAAGCGGTCGTGGTCGTGGATTTCTCTCTATATGATGAAAGAACGACAGTACATAGGATATGTAATAGCCTTAACTCTAAAGGGATGAAACACTTTAAACAAAATTTCACAATGTATACTTACAAATTGTGAGAGTAGGTTATAAGTAAGCATGTTTGAAAATTTTCAAGTTCAATAGTCACTCAGATTCGATTTGCTAAAAATGCGATTCAGATTGTATTCGAAAATAAACAAGTTGAATCTAAATATAGGTTTAGGCTTGTTTTTGTAAACATCGAATTTGATAATGGTAGTTTCGCTCAGGTTCATTTCATTAAAAATCTAATAGACACAAATTTAGGTCACATACACATATATATAGAAATTCGATATACACGCATCTACACACATGAAAATGGGCATTTTCCAAGGAAAAGGAAACTTTATCCAAGGAGGAGTTATATCGGGATTAATGGTTACATCGTGACTACATCATCCATTATGTCTATGTCTAAAGTGTTTATCCCATCATCTCTCAAGGCAACCGGACAAGAACAAGGAATAAACCTCATTTATCCATGGTCAGTGATGGATTTCTTTAGGGGATGTATTGTGTGCACTACTCTTGTCCGCATATCTGCTGGATTTTTTCTCCTGTTATTGTTATTTGACAGGAGAGATGATTAGGATAAACTTTTTATAACAAAAAATACTGGAGAAATATTAAATTACTTGTTTATTTATGTGACTAATTATATTTTTATACTTCTAATTGACTTTTTTACAGTACACGAACACTCACTGAGAGATAAATATATGTTATGTATGTTCATATTTTTTTTTCCAATATAAATATTGTACGAGTGCAGAAAATATGTCGATAAATCCTTAAATTACATAATAGAGACCATCCATCCGGATACAATAACATATATTATGTATGTACGTATGTGCATATAAGCACGTATGCATGTAGGTAGGTACATATGTAGGTATTACATATGTAACCCTAGAGAGGGGGAGAGAGAGAGAGAGAGGAAAGAGATGAGAGAGCGAGGGACGCGTTCTATATAGTAATCTTTCTTCTCCGGTGGTCGCAAGAGGTGATCCACCATCGTTATATCTACTTGTTCTTTCTTCACGTGCTTCCATGGTGGCGATCGATTGCGCATCCACTTTCGCATTCGTATGGTGGTTCGTATTGATGGGTCTTGTTCCCATCAACTGGTAACAGAGCAGAGTTGATATCATCAGGTCATGTTTCCATCACACTCATGGTTGGATTTTGACTATAATCCAAATCAAAGATGAGTTGCACCTCTAGTGCATAAAATCTATGTGACCTAAAAGATGTTTGAAAGTTTTTTTAATGAAATGGATCTGTTAATCTATTCACGACCAGGAATCGAAACAGAACATGGGAAAAAAATAATTTCAACTCCTGATATAGATATTATTAGTCCCAAAAAAGACAAATCTTAGTGATAAAAAATCCAAATTGTGCAGTTAAGTGATACGCATACCGCACATTTAACTCATTTTATTTATGCTTTGTTGATTCATTTGATATCATTAGTCCTAAAAAGAAAAAATCTTGATGATAAAAAATCCAAATTGTGAAGTTAAATGATACATATATCGCATATTTAACTCATTTTATTTATACTTTATTGATTCATTTAGTGCCACATTTAAACATGATGCATCAATCAGCCTTACCTTTTTTACAATGAAAAAGCCCATCGATTCATGTTTTTCTTAGCATTGGGCATCAAGGTTTGAAAATCATACCGAACAGTCTGGTGAATCGGAGGGAAAATGGTCCAACGAACCGAACACGCCAAAACTAGTAAGTCCTACTTAGATCACTTGAACCCTGCTAAACCAAATAACCGATTTAACCATCCATTCGATGGAAAAATAATTTCTAATTATAAAAAATTCACTCAAAAATTAGATATATTGCAGCTCCTAGTACGATACTTCTTTGACCTTTGTCCTTCCATTTTCCCGTCAACACAGACAATTTCACCATTTGACATCAAAAACAAGCGTATCAACGACTAAACATCGCATCTTCCTTCCTTCTTCATGAGCATCACTTCTCCCTTCCTACCTTGTGCTCGATGCGGATTCCTTCCAACAATAGCAAAACGCCTCAATATCACGAAGAAGTTGCCATCATTACACTATGAGAAGCAACAAATCACTAACCCTTGTCAATAATTACTGTTTTGCGGTTATTTTTAAAATGAATAATTTTAGACATCGCATACACGCACATATATGTATGAACTTCACAAAAATACAATTAATTGCATAATGTAGCACAATCCATAGATAACTATATCAAATATTGATCGAATCTGATTCGACAAGGTTGGACCATACAAACCAAACTAACTAAATAATGTTTGACATTTTTCTCAATTTTTTGGAATAATTGATGTCATCACCGATTCGATCAATCAATCTCATTGGTCAGATCATAAAGACGGTGATGGATCCAAATAACCTGTGGTTATATTTCCCTTTTAAGGTGTTAGTATCATCAACTAAACAATCGATAAAAGGAGACCATCACTCAATGTTTTCAAACTGAGAGAAGCGACGATTGTCGTCGTCTTCTATTTCACCATCATAGATCTACAAAGACTGAACCTATCTCACAAGATGAATTCACAACTGTTCAAAACTTCAAATTAGAAGCTGGATATAATTATCCCATTAAAATTTAATCAAAACCACTCTAAGTGTAAATCGCACAAAAGTTCGCGGAGATTCGATTTCGAGTCACAACTGAATCATAATCGATAACAATGTGATATCCGATCTCTAAGATTTGTTTCTAAAGCATTTTGAAGCTAACAAAAAAAGGCTGACCACCTCTCTCCAGAACACTGTAAGAACAGTTTGGCACATTGAAACAACTATACGCGGGCCATCAAGTTCGATCAAACAAGGGTTTGTTGCGGACCCGCGGTAATTACTGAAACAACTCCAGTAAAAAAAAGACAGTTTCAGTCAATAAACAGATTACCTCTTCCATATAAATCAGACGGCCACGAAGAACTAGCAATATTTTGCCGGCCTGGAAAGTAATGACATCGGTACAGAGGCTTTGCGATTGTAGGCGTGAGCGGACCGGATTCGAACACAAAGCAAAATGTCAAACAGGAAGGCATACAAGAGCCTCAAGAGTAACTGCTGCAGGGGGAGGGTAAACAAAGGCTATCCTGGAGGTAAAAGGATTTTACACAAAAAATGAATGAAGGGCAGCTATCAAAAAGGGGATTCTCGATTTTCGCAAAACTCTACACTCTACGCCTTTTGTACAGCTATGGTTTCACAACTACAAATACAACGTTTTCCCGGATAACGAGAGAAGGATGACATACTTGATGGCATCTCGATTCTCGTATTCCTGATGACAGTGTGATGCGATCCCGCGAGAGCATCCGTGTATTCTGGCTGCAGCTAGTCGTGTCCTCTACGTACAATTTTGGACTCTGGCCCTTCATTTCATGAGGGGTGACAGCCCGTCGCCTTCCCAGCCAAGGCGTAGCATCTGATCTACTTCCTTCAAGCTCAGCTGCAAGCAAAGCAGCAGTATATTTGCATATTTGAGAAGTCCGATCGCAAGGTGAAGGTTAGAAGTGTTTACTATCACATCAAACTACGCAGCATTCCGCATGCACACAACTTTATCGCGCACTATAAACGTGCTGTTCTACTTCCCCAATTCCCAACGATAATGACAAATTTTAAAGCCGCCCGTAGATTTTCGACATAACTTTGTTGAAGCCAGTGTTCACTAAATCGGCCGCACGGGCCGCATATGCGGCCGCATATGCCCGTGCAGCGTGCAGACGCACCGATTACTTGAATCAGTGCATTATGCGCCCTCCCCGCATATGCCCCGCATATCCCGCATATGCCCCACATACTACTCCAAGAGCTCTAACTTTTCAATCTTCTCATTCAGGTCCTTAATTCTTTAACTATGCCTCTTCATTCAATTGTTAGAATATGACATGCATTTCTATACAATTACAATGCATTATACCATTATGTATATGCAATGTTTTATGTTTTTCTCATGTATTATTTTCATGAGTATATGCAATGTATCGTCGAATATTTTTTATATATGCCGATTCAGGTTTTGCTCATGTAGTGCATGTATGTGTATTGAAGTTTTGTTATTACGAATCCTATAATATAAATTTTTTATGGAAAATGTTTTTTTGTGATTAAATATGAGGCAATTAAAAGTATATATGCACAACCATCTAACATGAACCATTTTTCTTAGATCTTCTTTAACTCCACTTAGATACATAACTTCATCGGTGATGTCATTCATAGATATTTTTATTTTTAAATTAAAAATTAGAAAACCGCTTAGAACCGCATATACCCCGCATATGCCCCCGCATACCGCTTAATCAGTATTCTGTGACCAGTCCGAACGCATACGCATACCGCTTTCTTGAACCTTAAGCACAAAACAAATTCAAGCATATTGATGAATTAGTTATTGTTTTATATGTTTCGTACTTCTTATCTGACGCCTTAAATAAGATATTTCCTGTTACTTACCTGGATAAACAAAATTCCTAAATATTTGAGATATATATTCACATTTGGTCTGGATAATTAAGAATCAGAGAGAAGAGATGAGCTGAATCACTATTTATACAATAACATACGTACCTTAGGGTCTGTGAATACTATTAGCTGTTTATCTGCAGTTGAAACTATAAGATTGGTATGGTCCTTGTTCAGAGCTACAGCAGAAACATCTTGACCTTCTTCCAGTTTCACGGTGTGGAACAGCTGCAGAAGAACAATTCAAGTCATCAGACATGGAGAGGTAATTAATCACATAAATAAATCAAAATACAGCAAATGTTCTGTTCGTAAGAAAAGCCGCTTGTTAGCGATCGTATGCGTACTTTTAAAAAACGCGCATACCTTGAGATCATGAAGATTTAAGAAGCAGATGGAAGGCACATGGAACGTCAACTGATTCCTGGTTGCTGAGGTCGGATTTTGTTCGTCGTTATTTTCATCCTTATCGTAAAAATGCGGAGTTTCATTGACCGGTTGTCTGTCCCCAGTTTTGTCACTCGACGAGGAACTGGTTCCTATGAGAACACTTTGTCCATCAAGAGAAATTTCCAAACAACTTATTCTGCCAGAGAAAGGGGATACATGTGCCTTGGAGATCGGAATTCCATTAAGGGTGAATGTGCAAAGTTCTAGCTCGGATTTGCTCCAAGTAATAAGCACGCCCTGAGGAGATAAGCATATCGAATCTGCCTCCCTAACATCTACCCTTCTGATCAGCCTACCCCTCCGTATGGAATGCATAAGCACCCCAGAAGAGTAAGAGGAGGACGCAACCACGCCTAGATCAAACCTAATGCTACAACAAACTATTTCTCCTAGATGACCTCTTAAAACTTGCATTGGCCCTTCGATGTGACGTCTTCGGTTATCCAGCAAGTACGGTAAACCGTAGCTAACTTTCAATGGACTACCAGGTGCTGTTACTGGTTCAGCCAAAGTATCCGGAATAGCATGACTACGAGACTGGGTGAAATGATGGATTTTCCACAGTATAACGGTTGCATCCCGAGATCCTGTCGCCAAATAGCTACTGTCTGGAGAAAGTGCAAGACAGGTAACGGGGGCGCAATGTCCAGATGCACTTTCAATTGTTTTTGCTCCATCAGATGATATCAACTTTATTGTATTGTCAGCATGACCACCTATGAAATAAAAGCACCAGAGAAGGTTTGTATGATATAAACATGAAAACAGAAAGAACGAAGTAAACTCGCATGCTCGCACTCACCGGTAACAATTTCTTTGCCACTCGTGAAAGCGACAATTCCTGAACTTCTGATCCCAGAAGCGGGAAATGCTAACGCTCGAGGAAATTGCCACTCCTCGTTGCCAGGCCCACCAGGCCCTTTGAACATACGAATGAAGGCTCCACCTGCGGAACTTGCAGCATTCTTCCCATGCTGAAACAGGAAAGGTGTCCCTTGCCCATCAGGAGTATTTGGCTGCCACTTGTGTGATGCAACGGTTGCTGCAGGAGCGCTCATGTCAACAACTACAATAGAGTCTTGAGTTGCAAGCATAGCAGTGGCGGGAACATTGCAGCGCTCAGGATTGGAAACATTGTAAGGTTTTATCTCTTTGGGATTTCGAAAAACAGTCTGCAATAGGAGCAAAATATCAGAGTTTCCCTTGTTCATTTTCCTTCTAGAAAAATTTTACACGACTCAAATTTAAAATATAGCATGCAAAAATTCCATGAGAATCTCCCACCAACAAGTGCAAGTCTTCTATCAAGATCAACATACCTGCAGGTGCAATATGTCTGCAAGAGGTCTCTTCCTAATATGTGGAGAACTCAATAGCTGCGATGGTGTCTGGCCAAAGTAGGCAATCTGATCTTGTGTGGCCCGTTGTTGCACCTTCAAGTTTTTTTTTTTGCAAATATAAGATGACAAAATACGACCAGAAAAAAAATCAATGCAACAGACTTACCGGATCGGAAATTTTGTCAATATCCACAGTCCCTTCATATGTTATATAAAAGAACATGTTGTTAGCTGCAATTGCTTCTTTCCCTCTTTGTTTGTAGCTGGTAGAAATTTGATCCAGGTCAGAATAAAAAAACAAACAAATAGTTTCTTGAGAATCCGACAGCATATTAAATGCAATACTTTTACACACCCAAAAATTAAATCAATCCATTCATGTAGATGGGCTGAAACGTGCTCGCTTTCAAGGGCCATACGATGTTTATGTATAAAATCGACAGGGCTATCAGCCCATGGAGGAAGCTTGACAGAATCTGCTTCAGAAAACAAGTTCAAAATTTTGAATTATCAATCTTTCAATAACTACAAATCCTAAAAAGCATACCAAGGCGCTCGCCAAGCTGTGTTGTTCCAAAATTAATGGAGTTTCCGTTGGTCAAAATTTCTGGGAGATAGAATAATTCTGGAACCTACATTTGTGCCAAAAAAAAGATAAAGCAGGTGATAGAATTCATTAGCATTTAATGGTTTCACTGCAAAGAAGAAAAAAAGACTAAAATACCAATTCTTTGACATCGCTCATATCTTCAAGGACACCATTCCAAGTAGCACCCATGTCTGAGAACATACGATCAGCATGATCGAATTGCCCACCTTGTAGTTGAATGGAGAGAGTTGTGTAAGGTTCCACCCTGACGAGATAATATAACACCTGTAGAAAGAAGGTTGTACTTGAATCAAGAATCAACACATCAAACAATGCCAGCAGCAGCAGAAATAACAAGTGGAAAAAAATATTACACTTCCTAACTAAAAAAATGACTCATGTTTCCCAAAGAAGAGGAACTTATATGTGCTAATAAGTACAAGTAAATTAAATAAAGTAGAAACCTACAATTCCAGCACTTGAATAGTGGGAACCATAATGAAATTTTGGTATGACAGGATCCTCAAAACTTGAGTATCGCTCTTGGAATTTTTGAAGGCGATCAGCATTCAAAGCACCGATTGGCTGTAAGTAGTCAATTTTCAAAAGAATAAGAAAAACAGATTAATGAAGAAACGTATGCATTCATAAAAGGAATTTGTACCTTAGAAAGGTCCCTGAATGTCGATGGGTCCCCAAGATTCAAACTTGTGGATTCATAGTCTGCTAGAATCCAAGGGAAAACGGGATACTGGGACAAAAAATAGGAAATGAGAAGACAACATTACCCCTAGAACAAGCATAACATATTCGTAACATCGCACAGAAATATATTTACTATAATATACTTGTGTAATGTCGTTGTAACTACGTCCAGCAAGGGTGTTGAGCTCCATTAGATACTCAAAATTGCTGATCTGAAAGCAAATTGCCTAATTAGCTATAGTTATATAAAAACAAAAAGGTATAAATGACCGTGTGTGGTAGAACTTGCCTCCCACCTAGACCACCGTTCCATAAGCTGAGCTCTCTTGAAAAGTTGGTCAGGTCTCTACATAAATTAATATTCTCAATCACAAAGGTCTCCAAAAGAATGGAGAGAAAAGAAGATGCCTCAAATCCAATAATCCAGCAGACTAACCTGAGTGGCCAGGTAGATGTTATTTAAATGAGGAGGACGAGCCTGGACAATTGCACGGTATGCTATTTTGCGGCCTTCAATAGTCTAGATGTTTTAAAATAGCAATTTGTTCACAGTAAGCGCATAATGCTACACTTTACCCTCTACCTAAATATTAGACAGATGAAAGGAAGACAACTTACACCAAAGTCAAAAAAGAAGTTTGACCGGTCCACCATGAATAACTCTAGGGCACTTTTTCTTAAAAGGTACCTGCAATTAATAGAATTTAAATATGTAATAAGTTGATGCCAGACAGTCGTTTAACACTTTTTTTTTTGCAAGGCACGAAACTAATGTACATGTGAGCATGAGTTAAGAAAATATAAGTAGTTTCGCTCATGTTACACTTGTAGACACACTACCGACATTTAACAGAAGTTATCAAGTAACTATGCCATGGATGCAAACTAATAGCAGAAATGAGCAATTTAACGAAGAGAGACAAACACGAGTCACACTAAGAAACAATATTATAGTTTAACAGAAGTTTGTATTGAATTATGTCTCGGAGAAAGGTGCATTGTATAGGAGAGACTGAAGAGACAAAGTTCCATTTATATGGAAATGATGGGAAGTGCATTGTATAGGAGAGACTGAAGAGACAAATTTCCGTTTATATGGAAATGATGGGAAAAGATAACTTCAACCAAGAAAGCAGCAAACTTGGGACTGAAATCAATGCATGGATAGTTTCGATTTTATGGAAACATGCGAAAAAATCATACAACTTTAGAGAATATTGTTTGCAGTTATTTAGGAGCAAAAGAAAAACTCTTGCGCAATTAGACAGAACATAATTTATGGGACAAAGATACCAACTAATACTACAATTTAAAGATTTTTTATCAATTGTGTTCCTCCGAGATATTGTATTATCAATTATGCCCCTCCCTTTTTTGGAATATCAGTTGTGCCCCCGACTTCTTGCCATTCTATCACTCAATTAGCCATAAATAAGTTGAACCTAACTATGGTTTTTTTCAAATCATGGTTAGGTTAAGAGGGGCATACCTGTCCAAAGCCTCCCCCCACACATCCTCCTCCGACCCATCCTCCTCCGTCGGATGCGACCTCCGGCCTCCTCCTTCATCGTCCTCGTCAATGCACGGAACATCCACGAGGGAGGCAATACTTCGCGGGTCCGACGGCTTCTTCTGCCAGGAGGAGGGGGACGAAGAAGGAGGAAGCACTGGAGGAGGGGGCAGAGGAGGGGGCAGAGGAGGGGAAGCTGGAGAAGGGGGAGGACGAGGATGAGATTGGGGCAAAGAAGAGGAGGGAGAGGATGAGGTCGGGGCGCTGGGGAGGAGGCGGCGGAGGAGGAGGGGGCACTGGAGGAGGGGGAGGAGGACGGGAGTACCCGTCAAGCATGAGTTGTTGTTGCACCTCCTTGAGAGCGAAGTGGTCGTTCGCGAGCAGCGAAGACGGTGACAGCATCAGCATCGTGAAGCGTGCCTTCAATGCCTCCTCCGCGAGCATTTGCATGCACTTGACAATGCTTTCCCTCAACGATCCCAGCAGCCCCTTGAACCGTCGCAATTTTGCCATGTCCATCACATGGTGGTCGGGCATCGTCTCTCGGAGGCTCTGCTCTAGGTGGTCCCACCTTTGCTTCTCGAGCTCCACCGCCGCCAACGCCTCCACGTGCTTGATTCTAAACTCAATCAACATGTCATTATTGTCCTCCCCATGCGACATCAGTGCAGGGCGAAGGAGGGGGAGGAGGTTGGAGGAAGAGGAAGAGGGGAAGCTGAAGGGGGCCGAGAAGGATGAGGCCAAGGCGGAGGAGAGGAGGAGGATGAGGCCGAGGCGGAGGAGAGGAGGAGGAGGCCGTTGCGGAGGAGGGTAGGGGGGAGGGGGAGAAGTTGGTGAAAGAACATTCAATCCCCCTTTTTAAATTTAATTCCACCCAAAGTTAACGTCTATATGCCTTACGGATAGACGACAACAACCCGAGGGTCCAAAGTGATAGAATGACAAGAAGTCAAGGGCACAACTGATATTCTAAAAAAGGAAGGGGCACAACCGATATTGCAATTTCTCAGAGGAGCACATTGATAAAAACCCTAATTTAAAATTATCTATGTTTTTGAAAGGTACATTAGTAAACATTAGAAACTGTTGGGAGAAAAGAATTGCATATTCGTGAAGAGACCTAGGGCTCTCTTATATAAGAGAAAGCCATGGGTTAATTACATAAAAGGTACATGAAGAAAATAGAAATAAGAAATGAATATAAAGAGATACAAATATCTCAAAACTCCCCATCAAGTTAGAGCATATATGTCTATCATGCTCAGCTTGGAACAACATCTCTGAAAGGGACCTCTAACAAGGGCTTTTGTGAATATATCAGCAATCTGATCTCCAGTAGAAACATAGGAGGTGGATATGATATCCTTTTGGATCATGCCTCTGGTATAGTGGTAATCCACCTTTATATGTTTGGTTCGTTCATGGAATAAAGGATTATTAGTAATAAACATAGCTTCTTGATTGTCACATAGAAGTCGCATGGGAAGAGGTACCTCCACAACAAGATCGGTCAAGACAGATCTAACCCACATCATCTCTATGCTCCCCTGAGTCATGGCTCTGTACTCAGACTCTGCACTGGATCTAACAACCAATGTTTGCTTCTTACTTTTCCATTACACAAGTGAGCACCCAACAAAAATAGCAAAGCCAGAAGTAGGCTTCATGTCTATAGGGTATCCTGCAAAATATGCATCTCCACAAGTTGTCACCTCAAAAGATGTACTATGCTGAATAGAAGACCAGTGTCTGGCATAGTCTCCAAATATCTCAGAATCATATAAACAACATCCATATGAACCTTCATGGGCTGCTCCATAAACTGGCTCATCATGCTTATATAAAAGGATATGTATGGTCTGGTGATAGTAGCATAGAGGAGCTTCCCAACAAGCTCCATGTATCTCCTCTTATCTACCTCCTCAGTGTCGCCATCATAAAATCTCATGCTCGGATCCATAGGGGTAGTAGCAGGCTTGCACCCTGTCATACATGTCTCTAGTAGAAGATCAGTCATAAACTTCTTCTGGGTCATCACAAGACCACACTGGTTCCTGACGAACTCTAATACAAGGAAGTATCGAAGATTGCCAAGATCCTTGACACAAACTGCTGACCTAGGAAATCCCTGACAGCTTGAATGTCCTGCTCAACATCACCCTTGACAATAATATCATCAACATAGGCAAGAATAGCATCAATACCTCTCTGTGCCCTCTTACGAAAAATGAGTGATCTATAGTGGACCGCGCAAACCCCTGGTGTTCTATCAACTCTAAAAGTTTTTGGTACCAAGCTCTCGAACTCTATTTCAGGCCATAAATAGTCTTGTAGAGCCTACACACCTTATGAGACTCCTCCTCAGCAACAAATCCAGGCGGTTGCTGCATATATACCTCCTCGTGTAGATCTCCATATAGAAACGCATGCTTCACATCAAGTTGGTAAAGAGGCTAGTCCCATGAAACAACTGATAGAAGAATGTGTAATGTCGAATATCTGCCCACTAGGAAGAAGGTATCCTGATAGTCCACCCCATAAGTTTGGGTGAACCCACATGCTACAAGCCTTGTTGTAGCCATCAACACTGCCATCTGCATGATGCTTTACCGTAAAGATCCATTTGCACCCCACAATAGAGGTACCTGAAGGAGCTGAAACAACACTCCAGGTACCACGAGACTGCAAAGCGGCCATCTCCTCCTCCATGGCAAGTCTCCAACTATTATCATGTATAGCCTCCTGATATGTTCGTGGGATAGTAATAACTAGGAGTCCCATAACAAACCTCATGTACTCCTTTGAAAGATGGTCCAAGGAAACATGCATAGCTTCCTCAAGGTGATAGGTACCCCGAGGCTCGAGGTCGTCAGCCTCTCTACTCTCTGGTATCAGCTCCTCATGTATAGTATCTTGTATAACAAGCATATCACCAGTGCCATCAGTTGAAACAATGTGTTCATTACATACCTGAGGCGTGCTAGATGACAGGGAAGACGCACGAGTAGAGGGGCGAGTAGAGGACCTGTAAATGTAAAATCATGGTAGGAATTGTGTCAGAGTAAACAAAGGTGGAGATGACTGAGACTCAACATGGGTTGTTGTTTGTGGAGATAACAGAGGTGGTGGAACAAAGACATCATCGCCAGAGTCAGCATTAGACAACCTTGCTACCTGAAAATACACAATAGAACCAAATATGTGACATCAACACTCACATAATATTTTCTCCCTACACGATCAAAACATTTATACCCTTTTTGGGTACGAAAGTAACCAACGAACACGCATTTGACAGCTCTAAGAGAGAGCTTGTCACGACCAAGGGTAAAATTGTGGACAAATGCCACAAACCCAAAGACCCTAGGAGTAAGAGAGAATAGGTCCTTGGGAAACACAATCAAGAAAAGAACTTCTTCTCCAAGGATGGTAGAAGGCGTGTGATTCACCAAGTAACATGCAGTGAGAACCACATCACCCCAGAACAAATGAGGAACTCGACTCTGAATCAAAAGAGTCCTCGTGACATTCAAAAGATGACTGTATTTGCGTTCAGCAACACCATTCTACTGCGAAGTGCAAGCATAAGAAGTCTGATGAACAATGCCAAAAGATCTGAGAAAGTCAAACAATTGTAAAGTAGAAAACTCCAAGGCATTGCCAGTGCGAATAAACTTCACATTAGCAGAAAAATGTCCTCAATCTCAATAAGAAATGATTTAATAATAGGACCAGCTTCAAACTTATTCTTTAACAAGAAAATCTAAGATAATCTAGAGAAATCATCTACAGCAACCATATAGACTCAATGTCCCTGATGATCGGGAACACGACTAAGACCCCAGATTTCAAAATGAAACAACTCAAAGTAACTATTGTGACGACTCTGACGACTCGGAAAAGAAAAATGATGGTGCTTCCAAAGCTGACATGCCTCACACTCCAATGTAGTACAAGTAGAGATCTGATGGAGAACATGGCAGCGTCTTCAGAGGAAGGTGTCCAACGCAAAGATGCCACATGAAAGGAGAAACAGATCCAGACGGAATAGTAGTAGCACCAGCACACGGAGGTTGCACTAGTCTGTAAATCCCTCTCTGTTTACGGCCACATCCAATTACCATGCCCGTGAGTATGTCCTGAAATACAAGAGAAGAGGGTAAAAAATGGCACGACAATGTAAATCTTTTGTAATCTGACTAATGGATAAAAGATTCATCTGAAATAACGGAGCATGTAAGACATTCTGAAGACGCATCGAGGGAGCTAGGACAATATCTCGTTGACCAACAATGGGTAGATGAACCCCATTAACAATCACCACTAATCTATCAGGAGGGATAGACCTGTAAGAACTGAACTGTGCTCGATCGCCATATATATGATGAGATGCTCCAAAGTCTAAGATCCAATCAATCATACCAGAACTGCTACTAGTGGTAAGTCCATAAGCAATACCTGACGAACTCGAAGAAGCTCTGGCAACATTTGCGACATCTGATGAACCTGTAGCTGAAGTGGTTGGAGTAGTCATCATCTCTCTCAGTCTGAAAACAATATCATCAAACCACGCATCATAAGATGGAGCTGAAGTAGGCTCTGTCTGCTTCATAATACGGCCAGATGTAGGATACCTATGCTTCAGATAACATGTCTCTTGTGAATGACCTGGACGGTGGCAATGTGAGCATGGACCACGCTGACATCCTCCTGCTCGACCACGGGGTCCGCACCCGCGAAATTGTGAAGTACCCCCTCTGCCACGAGAAGCTGCTATAACAGAGGGATCCTGGGTCATGGTAGTAGATGAAGTAGGGATCATGCTCAGCCTCTTGTATACCTCCTCCATCGGAGGTATCGTCTCTCCAGTAAGTAGTTGAGCATGTGATGCATCGTACTCAAAGTCAAGGGATGACAGAAAGACTCCTGTCATAGTGGTATTCCGGTATGTATGTTGCTGCTCAGTGATGATAGTAGTATACATAAGGCTATGCAGACGCTTAAAGATGATTATAAGATGTGAGAAGTGACCATGAAAAGGTTGATCATTCTGCTTGCTCGAAAAGATATCATACTGCTATTGTAGAATCTCGCTCTCATTCTTGGTCTGCCCATATGTATCTGCTAAGTTGTCCCACATAGCCTTCGTTGTGGGTTGATTGACGATGTCATTGGCAATCTCCGTGGTGAGCATCTCGGAGAGCCAAATTCGAGTATAGGCATCATCTTGTTTCCAAGAAGAATTAGTCTCGGTCTTGTCCACCAGCTCTGAATCCATCAGAATTATGCTTCTTGTTACGGTATTGCATAAGGGTGTGAAATTGCATGAACCACAACTCGTAGTTGGTCATATCCATCTTCACGATGGGAGCTGGGCCCATGAACGCACCGAATGTGAAAAAATGCCACCCTTGTTCTCGGACATGGTAAAAAGAACATCGGTAATCTGGAACAAAACTGAGTAAACTACTCTGACCAAGTCTGCACAATCATATGGAGGATTGGTTATACGTGTAGACTAATACAACCATCATCGTCACTCCTTGTTGTAGTCTAGGGTTGGAAGACGTGATTTATAGGTTTGAATCACGAAATCCGAACAAATACAGGTATCGACCTGCAGAAACGGCTAAACTGTAGCCCGCGGAATGTGGTATGACTGACAAAGCAGTTACGAGCAGCATGGTCATGAGGAGGAGGGAACCGACAACTGGGAAGGTCGGTTCGACAGGCTATGGCAGCTGCCTGATGTGCGGCGGCCCGGTGGAGGCTACGCCGGCCTGTTGGGCTGTCGGCGATGGAGAGTGGTGTTGTCGGCGGTTGAGCGGTACAGACGTGGGGGGTGGGCGTGTAGGGTTAGGGTTGGTGGGATATGGGAACCTCGGTCCAGGACCGTTACTCCGATATGATGTTGGGAGAAAAGAATTGCCTATTCATGAAGAGAATCCATGGCTCTCTTATACAGGAGAAAAGCCATGGATTAATTACATAAGAGGTACATGAAGAAAATAGAAATAAGAAATGAATATAAAAAGATACAAATATCTCAACAAAAATCGAATAGGCATTCTACATATATATCGTCTACAGTAAATTTTTAGAAGATGTAGCTAGATAAAAAGACTTCATGGGAATAAAAATGCGAAGAAATAGATATGTCATATTGTTGATGTGCCTTGAATCCTAACCATCTAACAGGTTAAAGAACCCCATATGCACGTACCCCCTCCCGTCGCAACATAGCAGTTCTATTTGTATTAGGGTATATGAATCCATTTGTTTCAGAGATACATCTCTACAGAAGTACTATATAAACCCCCTAGGGTTAAGGCTCTCAGCATCCCCTGTACTCTCTCTTCTTTCTCCACATAATGAAAATCGATCGTTGTCACCCAAGGATGTTAACCTTGAAAATTGGTGTCTCCATGCTTGCTTGATTGATCTCATTTGTGAGTGCTTCCGCGATTAACAAGACATGTATACCAATTAAAATGGTCAATTGGATTTTTATTTAACCCTGTTGAAATTAAATTATTATTATTTATTCATTTTATATTGAATGAAGGGAATATGTAGCTGACAATCGATGTAACAAATAGTCTGATCTTTCAATATCGATTTAAGCAAGAATACATGTAGCCGAGCATACTTATAGTGGGAGAAGGCTCCATCATTTTTTAAGGGAATAGAAATGAATATTTATAATTTTTATTCCATCACTAGGTAGAATACAAAGATAAATATACAAGATTACTGCAGTTCCTCATTGAGCAGCTATTGGATGGATTGCTGCCTACAGATGGTAGGGTAGGATGGACGGTAGCGCAATTAGATAAATGAGAATCCAAACCCTTTATGGAATAAAACTTATGCATTATTTTGGGAGAGGAAAACTGATTACCAGCCATTGGTGGCCATCTGACTTTATTTAGATAGACAAGCAAATGTACATACCATTTTTTACATAAATAGAACACAAATAATTGTTATCCATTTACCTTCTGCTAAAGATTTGATGAAGGGAAGACATTAACCAGCTCCTATCTTTTTTTTGCTCCGGATATTTGCGTGAGGATGTCACACCATCAGCATATGTCTCACCATGATGCTCATCTACTATGAAGTTAATTCGCCTAGAAGTTACCTGAAGACAATTGTCAAAATAACCAATAAAGTGACATCCAGTTGGCCCAGAAATTTAATAAAATCGGACTGTGAAGCAACAGACAATGCATGAATACGGAGAAATTTATAACAGACATCAGCGTCCAATACTGAAACCTGATCGAATCTAAAAAGATTTAGGTTCAAAATGCAACACCAATATTGGCACATAACGTATCTCTTATTTTTATTTAAGTAGACCTTAACAGATTGAGTAATTAGCTAAATTTTATCTTATCTTTCAGCAGCTTATAAAAATTATCTTAAAACCAAAAAGAATAGTAATAACTAATTTGCACAATTATACCAATGAAAGGCGTCTTCAAGTTGCAGCTCAAACTGCAAACCATGAATCCTATGGATGTGTCTTGAGACAAATCTCATCGAGACAATACAAGTTTTATGTCCCAATCTCTCTCATTGAAAGTATTAGATGCGCATTTCTCCCCTTACCTGTCTATTGACAAAGCTCTGGAAACCATATAAATGACTTCGATCGATCAAATTCAATAACAGCAGATTATCAATGTAATTACATTGGGTAGGAATTACCATGAGAAGAAAACAAACATAATTTCCCTTTCCAGTTCCGTACTTTTGGTCATCATCTAGAAATTGGGTTTCACCAAGACAACCTCCAAGTAAGAACTATATATAATCATGATCTGTGTGGGATTTATAAACTTAACAGAAACTGAGTAGGACCGCAATCTGCTTGAGGTTTAATTTTAGCAGAAACTGAGCCCAGTCAAAAATGATAAACCGAAATTAATGGTAAATGCCAACAATTTTAATACGTATATATGTATGAAATATGAACCATGACATGATTTTTATTTGTTTCATCTTTTAATGGGCCGTAGTCCATAGATAACTACAACGGAGGCAGTACAATCTGGTCCTTACAGAGACCGGCCTTTGTTCTTATCATTCCTAAATGCTCCTGTTATCAAATAAATTCTGCAGCTCCATCTCTGTTGGCACAAGTGTCACCTAAAATTAACTTCCATGGCATCCTTTAGATTGTTTGTTACTACTCTAGCCTAAAAAGGTCAACTGGCAGCACAGTTGGGCACAGAAATAGCTCGATATAGATTTTAAATAAAACTACCCAAAGTATTAAATATAAAGACTGCCTCAACAAAGAAAATTCAAGGCTTCGGGAGATGCAACTATTGTTATTACCTGGAATGTCCCCTTGACAACTTTGAGTGGTTGGACAATTGATGAAGAAAGCTCAAGAAATATTCTTTCATCGGATTCACTCGGGACATAACCAGGTGCAACAACTGCGGCCGATTGTAATAAAAAATGATCAGCAGAATCATCAAAACTTGAACGACCAACAAGCCCCTGAATCGATGACATATCTGTGCTTGAAAGCCGATTCTGCATATTTTCTATACTATCACTACCACTATCAATTTCCATTGGTTCATAATCTTCATTTTGTCCTTCCAATGAGATGGCCTCTTCTGTTAATATGGAGGCAGTGGAGGGGATATTAGTGTTGAACGGATTTTCAGTGTCATTTATAACACAAACAGAGGCTTCCTCGGATTTAGAGTCTATGCAAACATCTGTTTGGTCAGCAGCTGCTCCCATGTGATTAGATCCTTTGTAATTTTTTTTGAAACATAGCCTCATCCTTGAAGAACTTTCCATTGAATTCAACTTCCAAAGAATCTGCAGATAAATATAACAATAAAGCACAATTCAAGAAATGGGATGAAGTCCCTGCCATAAGAAACATGCATAAATAATACTATATCTAAGGATTTGTGAAAATGAAAGAGTGAACATACACGCTGAGGATTACATTGCTCAGTAAAGGGGGCAAAAAGTACATTCATTTCCATAAGATAATGAATGAGCTTCCGCCATGTACGAATTCCGATAGAAGCACAGTGCCGATCTATTACATTGACATGAGCACGTCTATCTATCTGAAAGTAAAAAGAACCATTACTCAACTGTGATACTAATCTTTCCAAGTAAAAGAGAAAGGGAAGTATTGCCCATCTGATATATACCTCCAATCTCTGCATGTTTCTAGCTAAAGCAAAACTCGCCACCAACACTGCAACATATTTGTAAGAAAGTGCAGAAAAATCTTTCCCAGAAACGGATTTTGTATCAACGGACTGTAGACATTCAGTCCATGCAGTTCCCATGGCTTCTGAAATGTTCCACCTCTTTGCTCGATCCATGTCACTGGCGCTTCTCCTTTGACCAGATGTTGCCATAGCAACAGCACTTAGACCCCTACCAGTACCAATCTTAGCTAGTCGCTCAAGATCTCGGGCGGCTGCGAGGGCTGCCGCCTTTGCAGCAGCCTTATCCTTTGGAATAGAAGCTGCACTCTTAGCAGGTTCAGGAGGTTTTGGAAAGCTGGAAAATGTGTGCAGTCTAGCATTTCTTGTTTCACGCCAGGAACTGTCTCGTCTAAATGGTGTATTTCTTGGTGGTGGTGCAGTTTCTCCCCCTGCAGTTCCTGCAGCAATCATTGCCAATGCCATTGCAGCAGGCGGTGAAGCAAACGCAGCAGCCCAACCAGGAGAGATCATAGAAAGAGCAGCCTAACACAAATCTAACAAAGTATTATCTCGGCGACACAAAAGGTGAGAAAAAAAATAACTGAGAATTGCAGAAACTATGATATTTCTCATTTCAATATCAGTAAATCGTGCTCTTCAATAAAAAGTACAAGTAAATGGTATACATGGCTATTCAAATAATACATTTACAATATTACATTTGTATAGAAACCATATTACTAACAATATATCCATGAAAATGCCAGGTGATATGATGACAGGGTGCAACATAAATAGACAGACTAAAATCTGTAGCAATTACCAGATGCATCATAAATAGACAGCCGAAAATCTTTAACAAGACAAAAGAGTTATGAAAGGACCAAATCACAACTAAACTTTATTCAACAAAAGTGGGATTATCTATGAATATTCATTGCCTAAAGTAACAGAGGAAGGACGACAACAACCCCCTCCCTACTGCAAATGACTTAGCTACATGTCATCACTACACCTAAACAAGACAAATTGGGCCATCCAGACCTGTACCACAAGAGGACATATCATTCTAAATTCATCCTTCCAACATTTCTTTTGTCATCTCAGATACATCTTGCAGGCTCTTTTTCAACTCCTCACATATTCAACCCAAGACATCGGATGGTCTCTATACATTTGTTCACACCTGTAAGTGAGTTTCTCTCATTTTATTTTCTATCCATGGAGAGAACTGCCTGAAGTCAAATGCATGGGAAAATGGGGATTGCCAGGAGAGGAGGAGCCACTTGAAGTCGAAGAGGAGCAGGCATGGCAAGAGTTGACGCTGTGAGCAGTCATGTCTGATAGCATCTAAAAAAGGAATGGTTATTAATGGTTATATGGAGCATGTCTAGCATCTAAAAAGGGAATGATTATTAATGGTTATATGGAGCATGTCGGTGGAACATGGAAATTCTGATCCTCGCAGCTGGTGTTATCCAATCGTTTCAAACATTTTGCAGTCGGAAGCTGAATGCAACAGGTCCGTCATTCTATAATATTTAAAAAAATAAAAATAAAAAACATTCTTGCAGCTGGAATCAACCTATATGAAACCACTAAATGAGCATGTGCCTTTACATGCAAAACAGTATTTCAAACACAAAAGTTGCCTTTCAAATGTAAAAAATGTCAGATTCTTGCCCAATTGACATTTATAATGTAATAGGGCCAACATTTGAACACGCATTTTCTAGACCAACACTAAATAAGACCAAGGTTGCATAAAGCGGTAGTCGGTACTCGGTCGGCGGGGTCACCTACTAAGGATTAGTCGGCAGTCGGGCGACTAGTCGGAATTAGTCGGTCATTAGTCGGTTTGGAATTTTTAAATTATTTTAAATATATAAATCAGTTTTTATACATATATTCGTATATATATACCGCTCTTTACATGGGCCCATCATAGGGGCGGGTCCTATTGCGGATGTGCTTCAAGATCCTCCTTCTGTTCCGGCCTTGTCTAGGTCAGTCCTTTCTTCGGTTGATGGCATGACTAAAGTGGCGGGATCTAATTCGGGGTCCATTCTGGGGCCTTATTCCAAAGCTGATGAGGGCTCGCCTCTCCTCGCCTTGCCGAGCCCTGTGGTGTGTGCTTCGGATGCGGTCGATGATGTCGACCTGGGAACACGCTCTGATAAGAAATCGGGGAAAAGGTACCGTAGGAGGAGCAGATCCCGTTCGGGGTTCGCGCCAATTCTTTCTTGTGCGTCGTTGAGAGACACGGTGGCGGAGGCGGCTGGCCTTTCGCATACTGGAGGGCGTCGCCATCTTTTTTAATGAAGGTTCTATCCTGGAATGTGAGGGGGCTAGGGGAAGATGAGAAGAGAAAGGTGTTGGGTGCCAGGTTGTCGGAGTGGGGTTGCGATATTGCCTTGATCCAGGAATCGAAATTGAGGGGGATGGATGATGCTATGTGGCGCTCCTTTGGTGCGGGGGCGATGGATGGTTTTACGGCCTTGGATGCGGTTGGTGCGGCGGGGGGCTTATTCATTGCTTGGAGGTCGGCGGCTTTTACGTTCGATTCTTCTATTCTGGGGAGACATATGGTATCGGTGGTGCTGGTGGGGGGTGCGACGGCCTCTCCGATCGCTTTTTCTTGCATTTATGGGTCATGTTGTCATATTAAAAGAAACGAGCTCTGGGAGGATTTGCGTGCCACGGGACTTGCTTTTGTGGGACTCCCTTGGATCATTGGGGGAGATTTCAATGTGACCCTTCACTCCTCTGATCGCCCACGGGCGAGGGAGGGCCAGGACCCGGGGTCCTCAATTTTTGCGGAGCTTGTGTACTCCTTGGCTTTGGAGAATTTGGTGGCTTCTGATATCAAATACACCTGGAGGAGCGGCAGTTCCCGATCTCGGATCGATCGGTTTTTGGCATCGAGTGGATTGATGGAGATGTTTCCTTCTTGCTCGGTTCCTTCTACGCCCAGGGCTTTCTCGGACCACTCGCCAATTATGTGGGACTCTGGTGAGACCCATTTACTGAAGGGCCTCTTTAGATATGAACGTTGCTGGCTCCTTGAGCCTCGTTTCAGGGACGTTGTGGCCGAGCTGTGGGCTTCTTCCTCTGTGGAGGGGTCTGCGGCATTGCGGTTGGGCTACAAGCTAGACTCTTTGCGGAAGAGATTGGCGCTCTTTAAGAGGGAGTCGCGGGAGTCGAGGGTGGCAATAAGATCGGAGGCTGAGGAGATTATTAGGAGGCTTGATTCTATTGAAAACGAGAGGGATCTGAATGCGGACGAGCTGTATGAGCGGTCTTCTGCGCAAAAGAAGGTGGCTGAGGAGGACAAGAAGAGAGCTATCGAGTGGCGACAGCCTTCTAAGCTGAAATGGCTCAAAGATGGAGACGCAAACACGGCATTCTTTCACCGGGTGGCTAGTGGGAGGAAGCGTAACAATTCACTACGCGCTATTTCTGTTGATGGGGAGTGGTTTGTGGGGGATAGCGCGATGGGGTCTGCTATTGTGGAGCACTTCAGGGGTGTCATGTCGACGCGCTCCACGAGATCTTGGAAGTGGTTGGGGCTGGGGGTGCCCAAGGTTTTCGAGGAGGACTGCGCTATGCTTATTAGGCCGATTTCGTTGATGGAGACTAAGGAGGTTGTGTAGGAGCTCAATCACGACGGGTCCCCGGGGCCTGATGGTTTCTCTGTGGCTTTCTTTCGGGACTTCTGGGATTTGGTGGCCGACGAAGTTTTTGAGGTTGTTGTGGAGTTTTGCAAGGGGAATGCGGGATTCGATAGGCTTAACAGGGCCTTGTTGCTACTGATCCCCAAGAGGGCTGCGACGGATGATATTGGGGACTTTCGCCCCATATCGATTTCAAACGTCATTTACTTAATTGTGGCTAAGGTGTTGGCTAGGAGACTTGCTAGAGTGCTGGACTCGCTGGTTTCTCCCGTTCAGGCTGCTTTCATTCGGGGGAGACAAATATCTGATTGTATTGCGGTAGCTTCGGAATTGGTGGCTGATTGGAGCTCGTCGGGGAGGCAGGGGGTGCTATGGAAAATTGATTTTGCCAAAGCCTATGATAGCATTGATTGGGGCTTCCTTTGGTCGGTCCTCAGAAGGCGGGGGTTTCCGGAGCTGTGGATTTCTTGGATGCGGCGTTGTGTGACTACAGTATCATTCTCGGTATTGGTTAATGGTGGTTTGGAGGGGGGGCTAATCCAGCCGAGACGGGGCCTGCGCTAGGGCTGCCCGCTGGCCCCACTACTTTTTGTTTTAGCTTCGGATGTCTTGGCTCGTATGGTTGGCCGGGTTGTTGCTGCTGGCCTTTCGAAGGGCTTCTCCAAGGGTGGTGTATCCGTGCCGCTATTACAGTTTGTGGATGACACCTTGTGTTTCATTGAAGGTGGTGTTAGTGAGGTCGCTGCCATATCGGTGACTCTTAAGCTCTTTAGCGAGTTGTCGGGGCTGCTCATTAATGGTGTCAAGTCAAAGGTTATTCCTTTTGGCTTGTCGGTGGATTTGGCGCTTGAATGTGCGAGGATTTTGGGGTCTGGTCCGGGGGTGTTGCCGATTGACTACCTTGGCCTCCAGTTGGTGGTTGGGAGGCCCAGACTTAGGGACTGGAGTGTGGTTGTTGAGAAGGTCGAGGCGAGACTGGCGGGTTGGCGCGCGGTGCTCCTTTCAAAGGGCGGAAGGCTGGTCCTTCTTTGCTCGGTTCTTGTTGCCATTCCGGTGCATTTTTTGTCTACTCGTCGTTTGCCAGCTGGGATTTGCCGGAGACTTGAGTCTTGTTTCAAAAGGTTTCTGTGGGGGAAATCGGGTGCGGAGGGGAGGGGGTTTCACCTGGTCGCTTGGGAGGAGGTGGCGAGGGGGAAGCAGGAGGGGGGGTTGGGTGTTAGGCACCTCAAGTTGGTCAATGATGCTTTCTTCCTTAAGTGAGCGAGCAGGGTTTGGGGAAGGGGTGGGAATTTCTTTGTTGGTGTTTTGAGGGAGCTTCATGGGGTGGAATGGTCTGGGGAGGACAGGTTAGGGGTGGTGCGTGCGCGTTCTCCTTTCTAGCGTGGTGTTCAGGAGATCTTCTTGAGGAATCGGGCGAGTTTTAAACCTTTGCAGGGGGACGGTCGTGCCTTCTTATTTTGGAAGGACAGCTGGTTGGGGGGGATCCCTTTTATGTCCGCTTCCCGCGGCTCTTTGCGCTTGCGGTGAACAAGGATGCCTCAGTAGCTTGTTGCTGGGAAAATGCTTGTTGGTGCCCTTGCTTTGGGGGGGATTTCTCGGATCAGAGGTTGGCTGACTTTCTTGCTCTTCTGGATGCCCTTGCTGATGCAGCTACGCCTTCCGAGGGCTTGGATCATTGGGTTTGGAGGGACGGTGGCTTTTCGATTCGGAAGGCCTATCATGGCTTACTTGAGGTTATGCCTGCTCGCTTTGAATCCCTGGTGAGAGACTGTTGTTTTTTCTGGAGGATGGGCCTGCCCTTGCGCATTGTTTTCTTCTTATGGCTGGTCCGCAGAAAGAGGCTTCTGACGAGAGATCGCTGCTCAGGATGATGCATTCTGTGTCCAATCTCTGCATGCTGTGTGATTCGGATGTGAAATCCCTTGATCATATTCTCTTTGACTACCCTATGGTTCATGGGCTTTGGGAAGACCCGCTTGTGGATTGGGTGTGTGCTTGTGATGTGGAGGCCTTCTGTGATTCACTCTTCCTGAACAGGAATACGGATAGAAGGCGGCTCTTGACACCGGTGGCAAGATTATGGTCGATATGGCTTAGTCGTAACGAGGCCATTTTCTCAGCGCAACATTTCTACAAGGAGAACGTGCTCATTAGCGCGGCTGGGTTGGTGGACGACTGGAGTAGTACCTGATTCTGCTTTTTTTGTTTTTCCTTGCCCATATCTGGAGGCTATATCGCTTCCTTTTGTGGGATTCACGTTTTTTTGTACCTTTGACCCTCTTTCTTTTAATATATTGGGGTGAACACCACTGAGTGTATCCCTCTTTTTCTTGGCTTCAAAATATATATATACATATATTTGTACGTTTTATATGACATCATGATGAAATAAAAGAAGTAATTGACTTTAAATATAACATTAAGCATATTAGAATATGTTTGCTTTAAAAAAATGAAAAACAAAAAAAATAAAAAAGGTTGTTGTAAAAGTCGGCCGACTAGTCGGGTGGACCGACTAAGGGCCGACTAGGCCTAGTCGAGTCGGCTAACCCCCCCCCCCCCCACCCCCCGACTCGACTAGTCGGGCCGACTTTTGCAAGCTTGAATAAGACAAGTTACAGGAAACTTAAAAGATCACAGTTTACTAAGTTGAGAAACAAAGATTAAGCAAGGTTGCTCTACATTCCAGAAAGTATATGGGTTCTACAGGAGAACGCCTCAAAGGGAAGGTTCTTCTATTTCAGTCTTTCAATGAGTACATGGGAGTGGGGCTCTTTATATAGCCCCACTGACTCTCAAAGTCCCACCAATAGATGATGTGGGACTATTCTTCATGGTGTGGTAATTGAATCCTGGAGAGATCCAATTACCCACCAAGGTCATTCACCAACAAACCCCGCCGACTTAATGCACCAAAAAGCATAAAATTTATCAAAATAACGCACAAAGGAGTTATCAATAAACAAACATAGGCATCAAGTTTCAGTGATGCGCAGAGAAAAATGGAAAATGTAAGCTAACAATGGCAATATTTTAAAATCATCCGGCATTTTATCCTTTGAAATGAAATCACCTCAAGTGGCAGTGCATCAGCTGCCAATGCACGGTCATCAACAACTAGTGGATTTTGACCATCCGAAGAAGTGAGCTCATGTATACCAGCCAAAAGAGGTCTCCATCGCCTCAGAATAGCAACAAAGGGTGGTAAGACCATCTCTACGTACTGCTTTCTGAGGGGTTTCCTGTCCCTTCCAACAGCATGCCATACCTGCAACATAAGCATATCAAATAAAAAATACATAGTAGAAAGAAAAATAACCACTCTAAAATTATGCACTGCTTGTGATCTGAAACAATTATAATTCTCTCTTGGACTGTTCTTAGTATGTTTTCTAACTGCATGTGAAGGCTGCCAAGAGTGTGTCAGTTCTGTTGCAAGGTTACCTCATGGTAACGCCTAAGACCTTCAACAGAGACAAGGGCATTACTTCACCGCAAAAAAACACACAGAGAGACACACAAGCCTTGTTCTACTATTAGATTCATCACATTTTTCCCTAAATCTACTCATAATTTGTTTTCTAACTGCATGCAATTGCCTAAATCATGTGAGTTCGGTTGCAAGGTTACATTGGGTTACGCCTCATACTTTCAAAGGTGACGAGGGCACCACCCCCCACCTCCAAAAAAACACAAACACAAAAGTCATGCTCTAGGATTATAATTTGCTTCTACTATTAAACTTATTGCATTTATCCCTTGGACTATTCTAGCGGAAAGAAACGAATGAATTGTATATTCCGAGGCCACGAAGCTCCTTTATATAGAGGACAAACCCTATAAGGCAAATAACCAACGTGAAAATCACATAGAAAGGAAATAATAAATACATAAATATTATTTCCTAAAACATTCCCCCTCAATCTGGAACATAGATATCTATCACACACAACTTGGAAAATACTTGTAGAGCGGCACCATGGCTAAAACCTTAATAAATATATCTGCACTCTGTTCCCCTAAGCGGACATTGGATGTAGAGATGAAGTTTTCTATATCACGTCTCTAGTATATTCACATTCTATCTCGATGTGTTTTATTCTCTTATGGAATGCCAAATTATTGGCGATGAATAGTACAACATGACTGTTACATAGTAGCTGCATAGGAAGATGTGTGTCAATAGCCAGGTCAATCAAGACGGGCCTGACGCACATTATTTCAACGCTTTCTTGTGCCATAGCTCTATATTCGGATTCAACACTTGATCTAGCAATCAAAGTTTGCATCTTGCTATTCCATTAAACAAATGAGCTCACAATAAACACTGCAAATACACATGTTACATCGTGCATAAACAACATTTGCACACGATCGCGACCTCAAAAGATGACACTTTCCTGAAAAGTAACCATGTACATGGCAAGGCCTTTGTTACCTTCTGATCATGGAAATCATATACATATGAGCCTGAAGTGGTTGCTCCATATATTGTTTGTCTTTGCTCACAACAAAGGAGTTGTTTGGTCAAGTGACAATCGCACATACGAGCTTCCCATAAAGCTCCATATATCCTCTCTTGTCCACCTCGTATGTATTATCATCATAAAGCTTCATGACGGGATCCATAAGAGTAGTAGTAGGTATGCAGTCTGCCATCCAATCTCTAGAAGGAGATTAGTAACCTACTTCCTATGCTTCATCACTAATACTCTTCGACTCCTGGAAAATTCAAGCCCAAGAAAGTATCACAATTCTCCAAGATCGTTGGTGAGAAACCATTGTCCCAAGAACACCTTTGCCTCATCGATTCCCTAAATTATCTCATGTAATAAAAATGTTGTCAACATAGACCATAATGACAACAATACCACATGATGTCTTAAGTACAAAGAGCGAGTGACATTTGACCTCTTGAAGCTATGTTACACTATCAGGTCAGAGAGCTTCTTGAACCATACTCTTAGCTTCAGCTTAAGGCCACAAATAGCCTTATGTAATCTGCATATTTCTTATACTCTCCCTCAGCAACGAACCCAAGTTATTGTTGCACTATACAGAAAGGCATTCTTGACATCAAGTTGGGAGATCATCCAGTCTCTCACTACTGCAACGAAAAGGAGGATCTATAGAGTAGAGTGACATGCCATGGGAGAAAACATCATGATGGCTCACCCCATATATATGAGTGAATCCACATTGTAAAATCCTACAACCAACCACAAAATCCCCTGTATAACTATCATGCACAACCTCATTTCTCGGAAAACATAGTCGAATAAGGAACCATTCTTCTAATACGGAATACAGCATACGGTTGATGAGATAGAAAGCAATGATGACAACATCTCACTGGTAAGATCGGGAAGCATAACTCTGTATCAGGAGAGTCATGACAACATTTAAGAATGACGATGTTTATGTTAGCCAACATTGTTCTGCTAGGAAGTATAGGCACTTGAAGTATGGAGAATTCCAAGAGACTAAAAAACTGAGAATTGACAAGTGTGAAATTTGAAAGCATTGTTAGAGGAAACATACTTAAGAGTGGTTGAAAATATATTCGTCATTTAAATAATAAAAGTTTGCATAATGAAACTAGCTTTACTTATTTTTCTTGCAGTTCTTGATCCTACATGGCCTACATGGTATGAAAAGGTTGTGAGGCATGGTTGTGGTATTCATGTAGGCCGTCGGTTGCTCAAGATTAGAACTCAGGGGCATGTAGCTATGAAGCTTCTCAAACATGCCTCTGTCAGGAGTAGAATGCATGAAGAGGGCGACCATCATGGTTTGCAGTAAAGATGTCATACAATGCATAATGTCATCTCATTCTTTGCCTAGGAGTATGTGGTGGCGAGAATGTCACACATCACCTTGGTAGTCTGTTGATGTAAAATATAGTAGGCTACCTCTCTCGTAAGAGGGTCAAAGATCCAAACGTGTTCCCATGCATTGTATAGATTCCGTAAAGCATTTACTCCAATCTTGTCAGCTAGCTTTACGTCAGGATATACTCTTTGTCGTTACCCTCCATAATACTTAAGAATTGCATTGTCCATAATGCATAGTTGGTCCCATCAATCTTGAAAATAGGAGTGGGGGCCTTTGAATGCCTCGGAAGCTAAAGATAAATGTATATCAACATTGTCATCTACCATGACGAACGAAGGAGATCAGGAATGAGTCGACTGAGTGATGTAAGGATCTGATTTTTGTTTCCATACAAACATTCTCAAGGGCAACGTAGCACATGATATTATATACAACAAAGGAGGATATGGCAGGAAAGGCTTTCCTTGTTTTGTAGACCACATTTATGGTGAGAAAATTTCATTGCTACTCGATTAAGGTCTTTATGCTCTGCCTCCAAGCCCTCACAACGGAGTACACCTTCTCCCTCTAGAATATATACCCAATGCAAAGTGACATTTTATGCTTCAACAGAGGATGCTCGTTTTTTTCGAGTTGTGCTTTTCTTCTTGATCTGACCTTCCCTTCTACGTAGAGGAGTAACTCTCAAATATACCATGGAGCGAAACATCCACAAACACAATAACGAAGGAGGTCATGAACATGGAGCACACGTACATCAACTATACTAATTAGTTATGATTCAAAGCATTTATCAATACTACTTCCAATAATGCGATTATAATTAATATGATAATTTTATGAACTTGATGGAACTCTGATTATATATGTAATAAATGCTCGTCAAGAGGGGGCAGCACCGCTAAAGGGCGGGTGCGTCGCCTGAAGCATGGAGGAGGTGATGTCGACTGGAGGAGGGGGAGGCTACCTGACAGTGGGGGTAATGCCTAAAGTCTGGAGGGGGCGATGACACGAGGACTGGCATCGCAAGGAGAGTTGGCTCCTGTTAGGGTTATAATCTCTAAAAACAAAATAATCGTTGAGATCACCAATAGAAAAAATTGAATCGAAAGAACCCAAAATCAACCCATTCTAATAAAATGTGAAAACATAAAATGCGGAAGAAAAATCGATAATCAAAGAAACACATATATGTAACTCTAGGGTTTTACATACTCCCCAAGGAATGGGATGAAACCACGAGAGAACATCTCACAGGATTGGATATTTCATTCTCTCTCCAAGTACAAGGGATGTGGGGCTTCTATATAGCCCGACCAATGTGACTAAGTCTTACCACTCCATGATATGTGGCTAAACGACATCTAAAGAAATACTCGAACATATTTGCATTCCAAAAGTTTCTACCTTTTATTTTTATGATATATAAGTACTTGGAATAATAATTAATTGTCGAGATATTTCTATGTATCTGGTATTGTTTATTTATTCTCCATTTGTACAATCCATAGTATGAAATTTACCCATTAGGACTCTCCTCTATATAAGAGATCCCTAGGGTTTCATGAATGAAAAAAAGAATCATTTTCTACCAGTGTTCAGGAAATCGGCCGAGTATATCGTATACTCGGCCGCATACCCATACTCGGAAGCCTTGGCGCTCCGAGTATGACCAGATCGGCATCTAGGCAGGTCTGACCGCATACTCGGTCGAGTATGTGGTATATGCGCCCGAGTATGCGACCGATTTTCAAATAAACATTTTCTAAAACCCTAACATAAACTTAGACACCCAACCTAACGCTTTTTCAATAGATGTTTTTGCTCATTTGACTCTATATTACTTTTTATCCCAATAGTTTTGTTCCTTATACCTTCAATTCTTTATTATGATATTCAAGAGATATAATATTTAGACGATGTTAACATGATATTAAAAATATATTTATAATTTTTTTATAAAAACATACCAAATCGCATAAAACTGTATACTCCCTGCATACTCTCCCGCATACCGCATACTCTCTATGCAATGACCCCTCCGACTGAATACCGCATACCGCCTTCCTGAACGTTGTTTTCTACCAACATGGTATCAGAGCGACGGTCCTAGACCGGAGTTCTCATACCCAAAAAAATCCTAACCCTACCTACCCACACCCGTCGCCACCGTCGTTCAGCGTCGTCGGTGCCGCCACCGCCCATCGTTATTCGTCACCACTACCATTCAATGCCATCAGTGTTGTCGTTGCTGCTCGGGACAACTTCCACGCGACATTCTCGTGTTGCTCAGCCTTCCCGCAACGGTTCCTTGGCCCCTATCTCGGCTAGGGTTGTGTTGTGACGTCATTAGGTGTTCTAGGGCATCATATTCGTGATCGAATGATCACATACGATCTGATTTGATATTTTCACGGTGATTTCATATTGATAAATCATCCTCTTGTACCTAGGACATACCTCTTATTGATGGGAATGATCGTAGTTTGAATCTACACATACAATCGATTCCCCTTAAATCAGACAAGTTTTCCTTTGACTTGTAAGTCCCAGTTTCTTGGATTCGACATCATGACAGAAAACAAGATTGATATTTCTTCCACAGGTGCCTTTCGGGGCCCAACGCCAATAGTCAAGATGGATGGAACGAACTACGAACTATGGGCCATGTAGTTCATGAGCTTGATGCAGTCTATTGGTAAGAAGCATGTTCTTACCGATGAGGAGCCGATTGCCAAGACTTTGATGAATGCCTAGTGGGAGGTTGATGATGCATATGCACGCGTCTGGTTGACTAGTACGTTAACGATATAGATCGCCAATGATGTTCTACATTACCCATTGCTAAGGCAATGTGGGATATTATTACTGCTACTTATTCACAGGCAAGAAATGAGACAAAGACCTTACAGTTACAACATGACATATTCACTATCAAGCAGAACGAGTGGCCTCCGCACTCTCTATATACATCTCTCTGAGGCATGTTCGAGAAGTATCACAGCTTCAAGCCTCTTGTAGCCATAACCGAGCAGCAGAAGGAGTACACGAATGCCATGATGGTTGGCATCTTCTTAGCGGCACTTAATCTAAAATATGAAGCCGCTCGATCACAGATTCTTACAGATGCCACTATTCCTCCTATGGAAGAGGCATACCGTCACCTTAGCAGGATCATTGTTCCTTCATCCACTTCATCACAGACCTCCTCTGTGATGGCTGCATCCCATAATAAAGGAGGTACTTCACATCATAGAGGCTGAGGGTTCCAAGGTCGAGGAGGCGGTCATCGTCCTCGTCCGCAATGTACTTACTCATTGTCCTGGCCACTCTGAGGATACATGCTACTCCAAGCATAGTTTTCCAGTCTCTGCTCATGTTGCTGAGCAAAGTGAGACCCCAGCTGCTTCTACTTCCGATCAGAGATTTGATGACCTAGTCTCTCGTCAGAGAGAAATCATGCCTCCCACCGTGTCTCCCAAGTCCACGAGCACCTCAGATGTGGATGCTTTTGCCTCGACCAGTACTTATGCTCTTACCAGTTGTAGTAAGGCTGACATTACATAATGGATTACGGATTCGGGAGCCTCTCATCACTCGTATGGAGATATAGATAATATTACATCATACAAACAAATAGCTCCTATTAGATCAGTGAACACAGCATATGGGGCTCATTCTCCCATCACAAAAAAGGAGGAGATCAATTTAATGACATCTATGTGTCTTCAGAATGTGCTTCATGCACCAGACTTTACGATGAGTTTATTATCAATTAGTCAATCTACTAAAGATTTACATTGTTGTGCTATTTTTGATCCATCTTCCATTGTGTTTCAGGGCATACTCACGAGCATGGTGATTAGATGTGGCAGCGAGTAGAGAGGCCTATATCGACTGATCCATACTCCTCTGTTGGTGCTTCATCTAGTTCTGATGGATCGGTCTCTCCTTTTAAGTAGCACCATTGTTTTGGTCATCTACCCATTCAAAAGATGTGTCATGTACTTCCTCAGATTTCTCCTCATTCTACTTTCCAGTATGAAGCTTGTCAGCTAGGAAAGCACCATCGATCTTCATTATCGAGTTGTCACGGTCATAATAGTAGTTCTCTTTTTGAGTTGATTCATCTGAATATATGGGGTTCGAGCCATGTTCCCGACCATCAGGGACATAGATTCTATCTTGTTGTTATCGATGATTTTTCTAGATTGTCGTGGATTTTTCAGTTAAAGAATACATCTGAAGCTGGGAATGTAATTCAATCTTTTATCAATGAAATAAAGAACCTGTCAAATTTGTTCACATTGAAAATGTGCTAGAATTTTGTATCTTATAGCTTTTACATTTCTGTTGATCACATGGTATTCTACATCAGACATCATGTGCCTACACGTCCTAGCATAATGGTGTTGTTGAACGTAAACACCGTCATTTACTTGATGACACATGAACTCTGTTGATTCAGAGTCGTGCTCCTCACTCCTTTTGGGGTGATGATGTACTCACCGCTGCCTACCTTGTGAATCGTATACATTCCATTGTCTTGGGTGAGAAGATTCCTTTCTCGATTGCGTTTCCCAAGAAGGATATGTTCTCTCTTACTTCTCGTCTATTTGGATCTGTTGCGTGACATCAGTTGTTACATAGACTTGACAAACTTGCCCCTAAAGCTGTCAAGGGTGTTTTTGTAGGGTATTGCAAGACATAGAGGGGATATTGGTGTTACGATCTTGTTCATCGAAAGTATTACGAAATATGATGTCACCTTCTTTGAGTTTGTGATGTACTTCTCCCCTACAGGTGATCAGTTTACTCCATCGAATTCTGGAAAGGAGGTTTACATGTTACCACCTACTTCCTCTTCAACACCATCTATTTCAATACCACCTACAATTCCACCACCACCACCTCCTCATCCTAGTCCCATATCTTGGTTCTTCCCACGCTTCTACGTTCACAGGGCGCCTACTGCTCATGGGCATCTCCAATCATCCAACACACCTAAAGTATGTTCTGATCACAATATTTCTACTGATGGAAATGGTGAGTTATCTCTAGAGGATGCTACAGTATAGGACGAGCAGGTTCCTTCCCATCAAGCTAGTAAGCACGTAGAGGTGGTTGTGGATGATCTTGAGGTGTCTATTGCGCTCAGGAAGTAGAGGCGTACATGTGCTTCATATCCTCTTACTTCGAATGTTTCTTTGGACCACATGTCCGCAGATTTCATGAAGTTTGGTGTTGGCCCATCTGTCGTGGTGATTCTATGGTCCTATCATGGAGTTATACAAGACAGTCAGTGGTGTCTCGCAATGGAGGAGGAAATGGGTGTGTTACAGTCACGTGGAACGTGGAGTTTAGTCTCAGCTCCTCTCGGGGAATATGTTCTCAGTTGCAAATGGGTGTTCACTGTAGAACACCGAGCAGATGGCATAGTAGATCTTTATAACGTGAGGCTGGTTGCGTGGGGGTTCACTCAGACATATGGGGTGACTATCAGGATACCTTCTCCCCGATGGCTCGCCATTATACACTTCGGACTCTACTTATTGTTGTTGTGGTGTGAGATTGACAATTGTTTCAACTTGATGTAAAGAATGTGTTTCTATATGGTGATATACAGGAGGAAGTCTATATGCAGCAAGGGGAGTGTCAGCATATTTGTAGACTTCAGAAGGCTATTTATGGCCTTAAACAAAGTCCAAGAGCATTGTTTCAGAAGCTCTCGGACTTGATTGAGCAGAAAGGGTTCATAAGGTCGATCGCATGTCACTCGTTGTTTGTTCAGAGAAGCCAGGGAGGTACGATTGTCATTATAGTTTATGCCGATGATATTCTTGTTACAGGAGATGATGTGCAGGGGATTAGCAAGGCTAAGGAGTTCCATGGACAATAATTTCTTACCAAGGACCTTGGTCCTTTACGATACTTCTTAGGATTAGACTTCACCAGGAACCAGCAGGGTCTTGTGATGACTCAAAGGAAGTATGTTACAAACCTTTAGCAGAAACATGCATGAGCGGGTGTGGACCTGCAACTACTCCCATGGACCCCAGTAAGAGACTGTATGATAATGATACAGGGGAAGTGGATAAGAGGAGATACAGAGAGCTCGTTGGGAAACTACTTTATGTTGCAATCGATAGACCAAATATCTCATCTGTTGTCAATCGAGTTAGCCAATTCATGGAGCAACCTAAAGAAGTACATATGGATGTTGTTCGCATGATTATGAGGTACTTGAAGTCATCTCCAGGTACAAGACTATTTTTCAAGAAAAGGACATTAATGGATGTTAAGAAGTACTCATGTTTTCATATGTAGTCACACTTACCACATCACATATTGTAGAATGGATCAATTGCAAAAGTTCTTTAAACGTTGTGCCTTCAAGAGAATGGTATTCACATGTCGATATTCTCTTCTAATGCTATGTAACTATGTTCCATATTTGGTATATTAACTAGTTGATCGATAAGATCTTTTACACCATGACCCTTATAAACTTTTACAATTACACCACTACCCATGATATCTTCATATTTACCCCACGATTCATGAAAATTTACTACTTTTGACACCACGACCCTTGTAGTTGACTCCCATCCCTTTTATACTTAAAGTCAATGAAATCCATTAAAAATATACAATCCTTCCACCCTACGCTGTCACCTCCCCCTCCTCTTAAACGTGTTTAATGACATCGCTCTCGTATTAATGAACCTCCACTACACCTATCGATTCTCAAGTAACTGCAAAGCGTGGACAACCCCATATCAATTTACTACCACCTTCTTCCCATTCTTATCATCGTTAACTCCCTTTTGATCTGACTTGAACAATGATGCACTTTTAACAATGATGGAGAACTTCATAGCACGTAACTAGACGCTTGCCAACTCAACAATGCTACATTCAATGAATGATTGCACGCAAAAGGGGTATTAAATGCACTACCATCTCCCATGGTCATATCCACCACCCTACTTGGAGGACTCTCACACCGCTCTCCAAGGCTTCCAATGCGGCATGTTTTCAATCCTTTAAACTCCCAAGCTAGAATTTTCTGAGGATTCTTGATCCAGACACCATCATCAACATCTTCGACACTCAATATGTTTGGATTCTTAACATTGTAGAGTTTCGCGCTCACATTCTCAAGAAAAGATGCCACCTTTATGGACATCCAACTCACGTTGAGGCTCTATACCCCTAAAGATTCAAACTTGGAGTGGCATGGGGCGTATGGCGAGGGACCTGTAAAGATACTACACCATCAAAGCCTAAGGCCTAGCCCTTTCCCTCGCAAGAGGCCGGTCATCCTTAGATATCCCGGACATGGCATGCCTCCTTAGTGGGTTGGGACAATACTTGTCACAAAAGGCAAGGGTCACAGAATCAAAATAGGTGGCATCCGAAGGAAATGCGTACCTCCTCAAGATATTGGAGGGGATACAGAAATGGTGTCATTCTCATCCCCGAAAGGGGGGGCATTAAGAGAAGGTCGAGGCCACCCCTTCATGGATAGGGAGCATGTAGTGGGACTCCTGAAGGTGGTGGTTCTTGGTAATAATTGCATGGAGGGGAAGGGAGTGAGGATTGTTGGAGGGGGAGGAGGAAGATCATGCAACACGAGCTGACCTCATGGGCATGTGGCGATCCTTTCAAGGTCTGTAGAGATGGGTTTATAACCTCGAGATGAAATATGGTGTTGGGTAGAAGAAGACCTAAAGGGAGAGAAAGAGAGAGAAGGGTGGCAAGGAGAAGGAAGGAGAGAGGAAGACACCCGAGTTGCACTTCATTCGCCATAAATTTAGCCTTGTCCAAGCCTTTGCATTCTTGTCAAATGAAAACTCTCATCTTCTTCCCCCATTGAGACATGACCTTAAAGTAACAAGTTCTCATAATAGCAAGAAGCACATGGTATCATTTTTCCATAAGAAACTACATGGTATCTTTCCAAGCTCCCTTGAATATAGCCTTGAAGGATCCCAATTGCATCTTATGTTGCACCATGTTTAGTTCTTTATATTCAACAACAAAAGACCTTTCTATTCTTCCATTGATTAAAGGTGGAACAAATAGTGATCAAATGAGACAAGATACATGAGGTAGCCTAACAAATGAAGAAAACCAATTGGAGATGGCATCGAGGAAATAGAGTTCAATACAACGTGGGTGTGGATAAGCATGAATTTTCAACAATTGTGGATCTATGGCAAGAATGATATGAAAAGGCTAGCCTCAAAGCGACCGAGGCGCACGCCTCAAGTTGAGGTGATGCTTTTTAGCCTCAAGGTGATCACTTTAGAAGGTTTTGATAAGGCATGCGCCTCAAAAGGTCGAGGCAGTCTTGAGCTGGTGAGGAGAGGCGAGGCGAGGCATGCGCCTCAGATTGGGAATTTTTTTACTTTGTTCCCTCTTCCGCGGCCTAAAACCTTGATATAACTATTTTCCCTTTTAGCCTCAAGGCAGTCGCCTCATATAGTTTTGATAAGGCGTGCACCTCAAAATGTCGAGGCAGTCTTGAGGTGGTGAGGCAGTTAAGCAAGGATGTGCCTCAAATGCAAATTTTTTCACTTTTTTCTCTCTTCGACCTAAAATTTTGCAATTACTTTTCTCAATTTCATTAAAGAAAGATTATATAATTTACAAAATAGGAATATTATCGAATTCAAGAGGATGCTTGGTATGCTTAGATCGAATATAGTGTTAGCTTCTAGGGATTTATTTCTTGCATTTAATAAATGGGTAATAATAAATATACTACTTGTACTATCTCGGCACAAGTTAGTTGAACGATGGTGGGAAACGAGATATATTGAATCGTATTTTTATGGAAACTAGAGAGGATAAAGAAATTTGTAGTATAACTAACATTCAACTTTACATAGGTGTGGCTTTTTTGCAAATCTTTGCAAGAATGTCCAATTTAATCAACAAATGAAGGCCATTTGGGAAAAATAGATTTGAATTTCAAACTATTAGCTTCCTGTAAGTATGATATATGATATTAAAAAAATAGTAAAAAAGTTAATTGTTGAAAACAGACTTTAGGGATTCCACTGAGGCACGTTGTTGACCATACAAGTACAAATAAAAAAGTCGAGAACAACATAGTATATTTTCACATGAGAGAGTTTAATGGTCACAAAAAAAGTCCCAAGCACGGTGTATTCAATCCTTTATTCCTTATTTGACATTGAAAAATTACACTAAAAATCACTTAATTACTTCGAATATCTTGAGATTTGTGTACAATATAATTTTCTTAATATCATATAATATTTTTAATAAAAGCATATTTTTTGAAGAAAATCGAGGCTTATGTCTCGACCGCCTCTCCTCGATTCATGTGAATACGCCTTGTTACGCCATTCGTTTTTTAAAATCGTGATGGCAAGGTGAGGATCTATGATAATTATGGATCAAGTTAGATGAAACAAGGACTAAAGATCAGAGACCAAGCGAGGCTACATTAGAATGATCAGGCATGAGGTAAAAGCTGCACTGCCATTTGGAGACCTCAATCAATAATCACGGGAATCCCGGAGTTAATTTCAACATATGTTCTTCACATGTGCAGAAAAACCAATATTTAGTGCTTTCTTGGACTTGTATACCACATATTTAAACCTGTCCATGAATACCAGATTCCCTACCTTTAAACGGCGTGTCGTTGCAAAGATTTATCATGTTTAATGCTATTAACACAGAAATCCATTGGAGATCATTAAATTTTATAACAGTCCAACAGTGTGTTGGAGATTGCATTAGCAAGGAAGTACATGTTCTCTGCATCAGCAAAATCGACATAAAGAACAATTTATCAACATATTTCCTCTCCTTGAGTTGTAATCGAGGCAGCCCATCAATAATTATATCCAGTTAGAGAGAAGAGTATGTATCTCTCATTCTCTCTAAACAGGACATTCATATCTAGGTCTGTTCTTTGAACCCAACATACAAGGATATTTGATAAGTATAACGATGGCTTTGGTATAAAGTACCCAGTCACTCCCTATCGGCACTCTTAAATATTGTAACATCCGGAAACCATCAAACCCGAACTCGTCCGATTTTGGATCCAATGAACCCAAAAACGTTGTTGGTCAATGCCAAACAACCTAAAACGGTCAATTTATTATGAATCAAAAGTCGTTCGGGCGAAATCAACCGAAAAACGGTCGCATCGTAATGCGCGCCGCGAAAAAGCCGCGACGCAAATTCAGAAACCGTGAAACAAATCGAGACCATCATTAGATCCGATTCGACGAAATAAGACCAACGGAATCGACCGTTCGTCAATCGGAGGTCGTTTGATATTTTTAGTTCACAAAATTTAACCCCAAACCGAAACCGTATCTCGGAAATTCGGGTATTCAAAACTCGACCAAAAGTATATCAACATTATACTCATTTTGATCGTCGTTCAGAGACGATCAAATCAAGATATTGCGCGTCGAAATCCAAGATCCGAGGTGCGCGTACGGTGGACTTTTAAGTATGTCATATAAAAAAAAAATAAATCAATTCTGTTACTGTGTTAACAGACAGCAGTCGTCTATATTTTATTCTCTCCACTTGGCCTTCTATTTCATTCCACTTGTCATGGTAAAGACTCCATTTGGAAATTTACTAAACCTTGCTACTCACTATAAATAGAAGCCAAAAGCCCAACGGGAGAAACCCTCTCTCCTTTTTCCCCTTATTTCTCCCGAAAAGAATCACCGTAGGAGCCAATTCCTCTCCCTTTCATCTCCCTCTTTTTCTCCATTCACGTTACAAATCTAAGACAAGAGACACTACTTCGTCTCCTATTTCCTCTCCAATTTCTTGCCTTCCATTTCTTTCCACCGTGAATGCCCCAAGAAATATTTGAAGCTCCAACCAACGAACTTGGTTCCTCCACCTTCTTGTTTCACGATTGCTGGAAGTGAACTGATGCTCCTCAATTTCAAAGAACTGCAACAGCTCCTGTCACAAACAAGGCCTGGAACTGCACCAAAGGGACCCCCTGCTGCTGTTGCTGCTCTATTGGAGTCCATAGCCACTGCATGTTGGAGATTTATCTCCAAATTTAGGGGAAATCTCATTTGGTACAATCCCTAAACCCCCCCTTGCTGCCATGCATGTTCATTTCACTTAGATTATATGTACAATCCCCTACCATTTCTATTGCTGCCATACGTGTACAATTCCCTCTTTTCTTACTTCCCTCCTTGTATTTTCATGCCATTTTACCATCAAATTATTTCTCCTCACTGTAAAATGGAGTTTTAAATTTTTGTGCATGAAAATGGGTCGTGATTTAGGGATAACATTGAGAAGCTATGTTGATCTTATCTCCATATATCATATAAATATTATTATCGGATAACAGGCTTGGTGATTGGTTTGAAAGAATAAATTTCTGTTTTGAATATCCAGACCTGGGAAGGGTTGATGCATCATAAATTAAAGATAGTAGATAGGTTTGATATTGGAGTTAGAATCTCCAACAAATAATGAACTTAATACAAATATGAAAGATGGCTCTTTTCCTTCTAATTCCAGGATGTTGAGCTTTTCTTCTATAGTGTAGGAGGATCAAAGTTCATGCAAGATTGTCTAAGGCCATGGAATGATTGTCCAGTCAAGAAAAAAAAATCAGTGGGAATTTCCAGATGGCATCAATATGGACTGAGTAGCCTGAAATGTATAAAAAGGGGCATGCTTCACCAATGTATAATGACGACTTTGATGATTGGGAAATACAGACTGTGAGCATTATTTAGATTCAAATAACTCGGACTGAAAAACCATTGATCAATCTGTATATTAGATCATAAATTATCATCAGAAGTACTGTTGCGTGATTCAAAGATCACCTCCAACAATTGTCCTGCAGTTGCAAGGCTAGAAATACCCTGCATGTATTCTGGATCTGAACTCAAAACCATTTTCAAATTGAAAATCTAAGGTACAAACCCTAATGCCATCTCTTGCTGCCATACATGAACTTTTGATCTCTGTTTAAAAAAAAAATTCTTTTGAATCTACATTTGATCTCTCTTGGATTCTGAAATGAGAGATATAAGTTCTTAAATCAAAAGAATATGTATTTAGAAATTTTATTTAAAAATCTGATCTCTGTTTGTTTTTCCATGAATATAAAATTTAGAAATATAAGTTCTTAAAATTGGAAAATTTTTTTAGAAATTTAAATTTAGGAAGTCTGTATCTGATCTGATCTCTAATCAGATATTCTATTCTCCTGGAATATTGAATTAAAAGATTATTTAATAAGAAATTTATTCAAAAATCTGTGTCTGATCTGTGGATTTTTACTGGAATATGAAATTCAGAAATATAAGTTCTTGAATTATTTAAGAATATATATTCAAAAGTTTAATTTAAGAAGTCTGTAGCTGATGCTGGATCCCTGGATCCCTAATCAAATTATTTTCCTGGAATATGAAACTTCGATATCTGAGTTTTTGCTTTCTCAAGTTTAAGGGATACTATAGTGTAAAGACATCTTCAAATACATCTTTCAACTATCACATCTTCTAATTAATCATAGGTGTATATATATAATAATACTTTATGTAGAGGCATTGTCGTCATTCAAATATGACTTGTGAATAGCGCATCTTCCATTTAATACAAGGAAACCGAAAATTAAATATGTATACCTGCAAATGCTTAAATAAATGATTGTATTAGAACAAGTCTCTCTCGATATCTACTAGTTAAGCAAGCATCAGGTTCAGCTTATCTTTAACTCATGTTGCTACGTGATAAATTCTGTCCAACTATATGCAATGGTTGATGCACATTATCTATGAAGATATAGAAATCAGAATCACCCTAGTTGCATAAAATTAGAAAACAATCCTTCAAAGAAGAATGAAGTGGGCATAGGATTGAGAACTTGATGCATCATATGGAGAGGCCGGCTATAGGTTTTACAAATAAAAAAAAAAAGAGCGTTTTGAAGAAGTTGTAGAAATTTGCAAGAATGGATCCATGGAATCATCCCTTTAAAATTTCTCTGCCATCTATAAATCATTATCAACAAGGTAGTTGACCAAGATGTCTAGATCCGCCAATTGATCGCATAAAAGATTAAGAAAGGATTGAGAAATCAAATAAGTATCATAGTAAATCAATGGTGACAATAAATTATGCCGGTCATGATGAACTTTACACCTGACCGTGCGAGGGCGCGGTGACCCTCAGCTGGGCGGGAGAATAGGAAGCCCAGTTTGGGCAGCGGCCGCCAAGTGCGCGGGTCTAGGATCCCAGTCCCTTTTCGGTTTTTACGTGAGCTCACAGTGTTTTTACGCCTCGTTGGGATCCCGACTCTAGACCAGTTCCGCTGACCCTGTTTTAGGATACCCAGGCGGGGGATCCTTGGTTTTCAGTTTTACGTGCGAGCTCGGTTGCCCGTTACCGGTCGGGCTGTTTTCTAGAGCGACTTTTCCGGGAAGTCCCTCTCACCCGTCTCAGTGGCGTAGTTTGGGAGTGTAGACCTATCCCTCTATTGGACCGTCCTTCCAATTAGAGGGCGAGACGGAAGAGCCTTTTGTTGGCTTCTTCACCGCTTGAGTTTTTCTTTCGCCAACAGACTTGGCGATTCTACATCCAGATCATCCATATCTATATCTATATCATTTAGAGTTACATTTGAGACTGTTGCACTAAGGTTTGAAGGGATTGATTTTATATCCAGATCATCCATTTCTACATCTACGTCATCCAGAGTTACATCTGAGACAATTACACTTGAGGTTTTAAAGGATTACAATTAAAGTTGAATAAATGGAAAAGACTATAATCTAATTCGAAATCTCATTAAGCTAGTGGACGTGTTGGGAACTTAGTTAGGATGCATTATACAACACCGCATGCCTACGGAGGCACCCCAACCCTAAGACATTCCCCTAGTCTTAGAGTCATAGTGTGAGGTTTCACAAGAGCCAAGACCACAGACTATCCACTAGACTTAAGAAGTTAATAAATCATTATATCTTCTCATCTTATCTTTTCCATCATCAAAATCCACAAATATGACCTCTAAGTAATATGGGAATGAAATATACTTACTATGATCAATTAGTTATAACATAAATATGCTTATGTTGGGATAATGGCTGATCATAAGAGGTGCTTGCTAGAAATTTGGAAACCTTTTACAATTGCAAGTAGAAATAAATTTTAAATTTGAGTTGCTCATGCCTCTCTACTTGCTTTCTTTTGTAAATAATAAATGCCTGTTATTTTTATATAAGTTTTTGGGAGGTACCAGCAACCGCTGACGCCTTTTCTTCCTTGCACGCTTGGCAGGAAAACGGCCTGCAGTTCAGTAGCTATACATGGGTTCAGAAGATAAATTTTATACCCAACGGTATGGTTTATTTTGTGCCAGTTTTGTAGAATTTATAATGTATTATGTTTTCTTTCTCTTCAGTCAGATTTTGGGATATACTGTATGTACTGTCAGACTTTGTACAGGTAAAATATATGGAAGTTAATGAAATGAAATAAGATTTTGGTGACCATTGTTCTATGTGTTTGTGGTTATAAATGTTGATTGTGAATGTCACATGAAATTATTTCATTCGCGAAAAATTTCCCCGTACTTTCAGTTACTTAATGCGATAGAAATGAATGTTGTAATGCAAAATGTGTGATTAACGGGTACCCGGATCCTAGGGGGTTCACAGTTTGGTATCAGAGCAAATGGTACCCCGATACGCACATTCGCAGTATTTCAATTCTGATCGCATTGAGTTCTCGGATAGCGGTAGTCTTCCGACTTGTCGTGAGTCCGAGAAGGGAAATATGACATTCAGATTCAATCACCACAATTGTCACCAATTTTCATTAATCTTCATATTATATCCCAAGAAGAGAAAAAAAAAACATATATTATAAGTATCTTCAAGTGGTACTTCTATGGTCCTCATACAGAGCCATGTCATTCCGACCAGACCAGGAGATGATTAACAAACTAGCACACATACTGACTACTCGTATCGACCTTTCCATGTTCTAATTGATTCTAGTGTGACGCATTCTTTTCTTCTTTTGAAACTACTAGTTCTTTAGGTAGAGTCGCAGAGACTCTCTCTCTTCTCCGTATCACATTCGAGGGCCAGGTGGCCAGTTATTTGTCATATCCCTGATAGTCAGGCAATTGCCCATACTTATTGACGGACACGAGATGCTCGCAGATTGTCTACTTCTACAGCTTGATGAGTTCGACTTGATTCTAGGCATAGATTGGTTATCCGCTCATCATGCACTTGTTGATTGCTTAAGGAAGACGGTTGTCTTCAGAATTCCAGATTTACCCGAATTCACTTTTGAGGGTACTACACACGACTCCACCACGGAGTACATCTCGATGCTGCGAGAACAGCGACTTGTTGATCAGGGTTGCGATTCCTACCTTGTATTTATTCGGAAGGTATCTGATCAGGAGCCAATGATACAGGACATTCAAGTAGTATCAGAATACCCAGACGTGTTTCCAGATGAGCTACCAGCATTACCTCCTGAGAGAGAGATCAAGTTCGAGATCACATTGCTACCAGATACGCAACCGATCTCTATGGCACCTTATCGCATGGCACCAACCGAGTTGAGGGAGCTGAAGGTGCAGTTAAAGGAGTTACTTAACTTAGGATTCGTGAGACCGAGCACTTCACCTTGGGGTGCTCCGGTTCTATTTGTCAAGAAGAAGGATGGATCCAAAAGACTGTGTGTCGATTACAGGCAGTTGAACAAGAGAATGGTGAAGAACCATTATCCTTTGCCACGTATCAATGATTTGTTTGACCAGCTCCAGGGATCTTCGGTGTTCTCGAAGATTGATCTTCGCTCAGGCTACCATCAGCTGAGGATTCGCGAGTCGGACATTCCGAAGACAGCCTTCAGGACTCGCTATGGACACTACGAGTTTGTGGTGATGCCGTTTGGGCTCACCAATGCACCTGCAGCATTTATGGATATGATGAACAGGATTTTCCGTCCATACTTGGACAAATTTGTGGTAGTGTTTATAGATGATGTGCTCATCTACTCACGGAATGAATGGGATCATGCGAATGATCTACGAATTGTTTAGGACACATTGCGAGAGCACAAGCTATATGCCAAGTTGAGCAAGTGTGAGTTTTGGTTATCTCAGGTCTCGTTTCTCGGGCATGTCATTTCTGGAGCAGGCATTGCAGTTGACCCTGCGAAGATAGATGCAGTCATGTCTTGGGAGCAGCCCAAGACTGTCAAGCAGATTCGGAGCTTCCTTGGGCTAGCAGGTTATTACAGACGCTTTGTCAACGGATTTTCACGCATCGTTCGTCCCTTGATACGGTTGATACAGAAGGGAGTTCCATTCATTTGGGACGATTCATATGAGCAGGCTTTCCAGACACTGAAGGAAAGGTTGACTACAACACCTATTCTCGCTCTTCCTTCAGGCACTCAGGACTATGTAGTCTACACAGATGCATCTGGAGAAGGTCTAGGAGCAGTGTTGATGCAGAAAGGACAGGTGATTGCTTACGCATCACGACAGTTGAGACCGCACGGGCAGAACTACTCCACACATGACTTGGAGTTGGCGGTAGTTGTCTTTGCCTTGAATATCTGGAGTCACTATCTTTATAGGGTGAATTTCGAGATTTTCACGGATCACAAGAGCCTAAAGTATATCTTTGATCAGAAAAAGCTGAATATGAGACAACGCAAATGGCTCGAGCTACTGAAGGATTATGATTGCACGATCTCTTACCATCCCGGTAAAGGAAACGTGGTAGCCGATGCACTTAACATGAGAGTACATGCAGAGGGTATGGTGAACTGGCTATACACGTAGGATATGCTCGCATCTTTGACTGATTGGCGTCCTCAGGAGAGCGCATCCATTTCTACTGCCGTGCCTCCTCGAGTCAGCAGTTTGTGGAATCGTATCGTCGACGGCCAAAAGACAGATCCTTTGATTCGAGACAGATACATGCGCGCCGTCAAGGACAAAGTTGATGATTTTATTGTAAAAGAGTCTATTTTATGGAAGGCAGGACGGGTCATTGTAACCAATGACGAGCAGCTTCGCATAGACATTCTCGATGAGATACACAGTTCAAGGTTATCTATCCATCCAGGTAGTACGAAGATGTACCGTGATCTGCGTCGACATTTCTGGTGGGATGGAATGAAGCGCGATGTGGCGCTACATGTCAGTAGTTGCATGACCTGTCAGATGGTCAAGGCCGAGCACAGGAGACCACCAAGATTACTGTAGTCTCTCCCCATCCCCGAGTGGAAGTGGGAGAGCATTTCTACGGATTTTGTCACGGGATTGCCGAAAACACAAGGTGGTCATGATTCCATTTGGGGTCGTTGTTGATAGGTTGACCAAGTCAGCCCATTCCATACCTGTCAACACGACTTACATTCCATCCAGATTGGTCAAGCTTTATGTGCAAAATATCATTAGACTCCATCGTATACCACGAGAGGTGGTGTCTGACAGGGATTCGAGATTTTCATCGCACTATTGGCATCAGTTCATGTCAGCACTACAGACAGAACTGAAGATGAATTCTGCATATCATCCGCAGACCGACGAGCAGAGTGAGCACACCATTCAGACACTAGAAGATTTGCTCGTGTGGGAAAGGTTGCATACCGAGTAGCTCTTTCTCCACATCTATCAGCTATTCATGATGTCTTCCATATATCCAACCTGAGGAAGTATCTCCACGGTCCTCGGCACGTCATCCGTTACGAGAATCTTGATGTAGAGCCGGATCTGACTTATGAGGAGAAGCCAGTCCAGATACTTGACCGTGCTGTGAAGAAGCTTCGCAGCAAAGAAATATCATTGGTCAAGGTTTTGTGGCACCGTCACGGAGTCGAAGAGGCGACATGAGAAACCGAAACTGACATGCGGGCACGATACCCGCAGCTTTTCTGAGGTAAAATTAAAACAAGCTTTTATAATTAAATATATGATGAAATATATGCCTTGTTTTCTCTTTGAGGTTTTTATGGGTTCAAAATCCTTTGAGGTTTTTATGAACATAGGAAGTTCCAACAAGACACCTAATAGCCTTAACTCGAGTCTCGAGGACGAGACTCCCTTTGAGGTTTTTATAATTGTAACATCCGGAAACCACCAAACCCGAACTCGTCCGATTTTGGATCCAATGAACCCAAAAACGTTGTTGGTCAATGCCAAACAACCTAAAACGGTCAATTTATTATGAATCAAAAGTCGTTCGGGCGAAATCAACCGAAAAACGGTCGCATCGTAATGCGCGCCGCGAAAAAGCCGCGACGCAAATTCAGAAACCGTGAAACAAATCGAGACCATCATTAGATCCGATTCGACGAAATAAGACCAACGGAATCGACCGTTCGTCAATCGGAGGTCGTTTGATATTTTTAGTTCACAAAATTTAACCCCAAACCGAAACCGTATCTCGGAAATTCGGGTATTCAAAACTCGACCAAAAGTATATCAACATTATACTCATTTTGATCGTCGTTCAGAGACGATCAAATCAAGATATTGCGCGTCGAAATCCAAGATCCGAGGTGCGCGTACGGTGGACTTTTAAGTATGTCATATAAAAAAAATAAATCAATTCTGTTACTGTGTTAACAGACAGCAGTCGTCTATATTTTATTCTCTCCACTTGGCCTTCTATTTCATTCCACTTGTCATGGTAAAGACTCCATTTGGAAATTTACTAAACCTTGCTACTCACTATAAATAGAAGCCAAAAGCCCAACGGGAGAAACCCTCTCTCCTTTTTCCCCTTATTTCTCCCGAAAAGAATCACCGTAGGAGCCAATTCCTCTCCCTTTCATCTCCCTCTTTTTCTCCATTCACGTTACAAATCTAAGACAAGAGACACTACTTCGTCTCCTATTTCCTCTCCAATTTCTTGCCTTCCATTTCTTTCCACCGTGAATGCCCCAAGAAATATTTGAAGCTCCAACCAACGAACTTGGTTCCTCCACCTTCTTGTTTCACGATTGCTGGAAGTGAACTGATGCTCCTCAATTTCAAAGAACTGCAACAGCTCCTGTCACAAACAAGGCCTGGAACTGCACCAAAGGGACCCTCTGCTGCTGTTGCTGCTCTATTGGAGTCCATAGCCACTGCATGTTGGAGATTTATCTCCAAATTTAGGGGAAATCTCATTTGGTACAATCCCTAAACCCCCCTTGCTGCCATGCATGTTCATTTCACTTAGATTATATGTACAATCCCCTACCATTTCTATTGCTGCCATACGTGTACAATTCCCTCTTTTCTTACTTCCCTCCTTGTATTTTCATGCCATTTTACCATCAAATTATTTCTCCTCACTGTAAAATGGAGTTTTAAATTTTTGTGCATGAAAATGGGTCGTGATTTAGGGATAACATTGAGAAGCTATGTTGATCTTATCTCCATATATCATATAAATATTATTATCGGATAACAGGCTTGGTGATTGGTTTGAAAGAATAAATTTCTGTTTTGAATATCCAGACCTGGGAAGGGTTGATGCATCATAAATTAAAGATAGTAGATAGGTTTGATATTGGAGTTAGAATCTCCAACAAATAATGAACTTAATACAAATATGAAAGATGGCTCTTTTCCTTCTAATTCCAGGATGTTGAGCTTTTCTTCTATAGTGTAGGAGGATCAAAGTTCATGCAAGATTGTCTAAGGCCATGGAATGATTGTCCAGTCAAGAAAAAAAATCAGTGGGAATTTCCAGATGGCATCAATATGGACTGAGTAGCCTGAAATGTATAAAAAGGGGCATGCTTCACCAATGTATAATGACGACTTTGATGATTGGGAAATACAGACTGTGAGCATTATTTAGATTCAAATAACTCGGACTGAAAAACCATTGATCAATCTGTATATTAGATCATAAATTATCATCAGAAGTACTGTTGCGTGATTCAAAGATCACCTCCAACAATTGTCCTGCAGTTGCAAGGCTAGAAATACCCTGCATGTATTCTGGATCTGAACTCAAAACCATTTTCAAATTGAAAATCTAAGGTACAAACCCTAATGCCATCTCTTGCTGCCATACATGAACTTTTGATCTCTGTTTAAAAAAAATTTCTTTTGAATCTACATTTGATCTCTCTTGGATTCTGAAATGAGAGATATAAGTTCTTAAATCAAAAGAATATGTATTTAGAAATTTTATTTAAAAATCTGATCTCTGTTTGTTTTTCCATGAATATAAAATTTAGAAATATAAGTTCTTAAAATTGGAAAATTTTTTTAGAAATTTAAATTTAGGAAGTCTGTATCTGATCTGATCTCTAATCAGATATTCTATTCTCCTGGAATATTGAATTAAAAGATTATTTAATAAGAAATTTATTCAAAAATCTGTGTCTGATCTGTGGATTTTTACTGGAATATGAAATTCAGAAATATAAGTTCTTGAATTATTTAAGAATATATATTCAAAAGTTTAATTTAAGAAGTCTGTAGCTGATGCTGGATCCCTGGATCCCTAATCAAATTATTTTCCTGGAATATGAAACTTCGATATCTGAGTTTTTGCTTTCTCAAGTTTAAGGGATACTATAGTGTAAAGACATCTTCAAATACATCTTTCAACTATCACATCTTCTAATTAATCATAGGTGTATATATATAATAATACTTTATGTAGAGGCATTGTCGTCATTCAAATATGACTTGTGAATAGCGCATCTTCCATTTAATACAAGGAAACCGAAAATTAAATATGTATACCTGCAAATGCTTAAATAAATGATTGTATTAGAACAAGTCTCTCTCGATATCTACTAGTTAAGAAAGCATCAGGTTCAGCTTATCTTTAACTCATGTTGCTACGTGATAAATTCTGTCCAACTGTATGCAATGGTTGATGCACATTATCTATGAAGATATAGAAATCAGAATCACCCTAGTTGCATAAAATTAGAAAACAATCCTTCAAAGAAGAATGAAGTGGGCATAGGATTGAGAACTTGATGCATCATATGGAGAGGCCGGCTATAGGTTTTACAAATAAAAAAAAAAAGAGCGTTTTGAAGAAGTTGTAGAAATTTGCAAGAATGGATCCATGGAATCATCCCTTTAAAATTTCTCTGCCATCTATAAATCATTATCAACAAGGTAGTTGACCAAGATGTCTAGATCCGCCAATTGATCGCATAAAAGATTAAGAAAGGATTGAGAAATCAAATAAGTATCATAGTAAATCAATGGTGACAATAAATTATGCCGGTCATGATGAACTTTACACCTGACCGTGCGAGGGCGCGGTGACCCTCAGCTGGGCGGGAGAATAGGAAGCCCAGTTTGGGCAGCGGCCGCCAAGTGCGCGGGTCTAGGATCCCAGTCCCTTTTCGGTTTTTACGTGAGCTCACAGTGTTTTTACGCCTCGTTGGGATCCCGACTCTAGACCAGTTCCGCTGACCCTGTTTTAGGATACCCAGGCGGGGGATCCTTGGTTTTCAGTTTTACGTGCGAGCTCGGTTGCCCGTTACCGGTCGGGCTGTTTTCTAGAGCGACTTTTCCGGGAAGTCCCTCTCACCCGTCTCAGTGGCGTAGTTTGGGAGTGTAGACCTATCCCTCTATTGGACCGTCCTTCCAATTAGAGGGCGAGACGGAAGAGCCTTTTGTTGGCTTCTTCACCGCTTGAGTTTTTCTTTCGCCAACAGACTTGGCGATTCTACATCCAGATCATCCATATCTATATCTATATCATTTAGAGTTACATTTGAGACTGTTGCACTAAGGTTTGAAGGGATTGATTTTATATCCAGATCATCCATTTCTACATCTACGTCATCCAGAGTTACATCTGAGACAATTACACTTGAGGTTTTAAAGGATTACAATTAAAGTTGAATAAATGGAAAAGACTATAATCTAATTCGAAATCTCATTAAGCTAGTGGACGTGTTGGGAACTTAGTTAGGATGCATTATACAACACCGCATGCCTACGGAGGCACCCCAACCCTAAGACATTCCCCTAGTCTTAGAGTCATAGTGTGAGGTTTCACAAGAGCCAAGACCACAGACTATCCACTAGACTTAAGAAGTTAATAAATCATTATATCTTCTCATCTTATCTTTTCCATCATCAAAATCCACAAATATGACCTCTAAGTAATATGGGAATGAAATATACTTACTATGATCAATTAGTTATAACATAAATATGCTTATGTTGGGATAATGGCTGATCATAAGAGGTGCTTGCTAGAAATTTGGAAACCTTTTACAATTGCAAGTAGAAATAAATTTTAAATTTGAGTTGCTCATGCCTCTCTACTTGCTTTCTTTTGTAAATAATAAATGCCTGTTATTTTTATATAAGTTTTTGGGAGGTACCAGCAACCGCTGACGCCTTTTCTTCCTTGCACGCTTGGCAGGAAAACGGCCTGCAGTTCAGTAGCTATACATGGGTTCAGAAGATAAATTTTATACCCAACGGTATGGTTTATTTTGTGCCAGTTTTGTAGAATTTATAATGTATTATGTTTTCTTTCTCTTCAGTCAGATTTTGGGATATACTGTATGTACTGTCAGACTTTGTACAGGTAAAATATATGGAAGTTAATGAAATGAAATAAGATTTTGGTGACCATTGTTCTATGTGTTTGTGGTTATAAATGTTGATTGTGAATGTCACATGAAATTATTTCATTCGCGAAAAATTTCCTCGTACTTTCAGTTACTTAATGCGATAGAAATGAATGTTGTAATGCAAAATGTGTGATTAACGGGTACCCGGATCCTAGGGGGTTCACAGTTTGGTATCAGAGCAAATGGTACCCCGATACGCACATTCGCAGTATTTCAATTCTGATCGCATTGAGTTCTCGGATAGCGGTAGTCTTCCGACTTGTCGTGAGTCCGAGAAGGGAAATATGACATTCAGATTCAATCACCACAGTTGTCACCAATTTTCATTAATCTTCATATTATATCCCAAGAAGAGAAAAAAAAAACATATATTATAAGTATCTTCAAGTGGTACTTCTATGGTCCTCATACAGAGCCATGTCATTCCGACCAGACCAGGAGATGATTAACAAACTAGCACACATACTGACTACTCGTATCGACCTTTCCATGTTCTAATTGATTCTAGTGTGACGCATTCTTTTCTTCTTTTGAAACTACTAGTTCTTTAGGTAGAGTCGCAGAGACTCTCTCTCTTCTCCGTATCACATTCGAGGGCCAGGTGGCCAGTTATTTGTCATATCCCTGATAGTCAGGCAATTGCCCATACTTATTGACGGACACGAGATGCTCGCAGATTGTCTACTTCTACAGCTTGATGAGTTCGACTTGATTCTAGGCATAGATTGGTTATCCGCTCATCATGCACTTGTTGATTGCTTAAGGAAGACGGTTGTCTTCAGAATTCCAGATTTACCCGAATTCACTTTTGAGGGTACTACACACGACTCCACCACGGAGTACATCTCGATGCTGCGAGAACAGCGACTTGTTGATCAGGGTTGCGATTCCTACCTTGTATTTATTCGGAAGGTATCTGATCAGGAGCCAATGATACAGGACATTCAAGTAGTATCAGAATACCCAGACGTGTTTCCAGATGAGCTACCAGCATTACCTCCTGAGAGAGAGATCAAGTTCGAGATCACATTGCTACCAGATACGCAACCGATCTCTATGGCACCTTATCGCATGGCACCAACCGAGTTGAGGGAGCTGAAGGTGCAGTTAAAGGAGTTACTTAACTTAGGATTCGTGAGACCGAGCACTTCACCTTGGGGTGCTCCGGTTCTATTTGTCAAGAAGAAGGATGGATCCAAAAGACTGTGTGTCGATTACAGGCAGTTGAACAAGAGAATGGTGAAGAACCATTATCCTTTGCCACGTATCAATGATTTGTTTGACCAGCTCCAGGGATCTTCGGTGTTCTCGAAGATTGATCTTCGCTCAGGCTACCATCAGCTGAGGATTCGCGAGTCGGACATTCCGAAGACAGCCTTCAGGACTCGCTATGGACACTACGAGTTTGTGGTGATGCCGTTTGGGCTCACCAATGCACCTGCAGCATTTATGGATATGATGAACAGGATTTTCCGTCCATACTTGGACAAATTTGTGGTAGTGTTTATAGATGATGTGCTCATCTACTCACGGAATGAATGGGATCATGCGAATGATCTACGAATTGTTTAGGACACATTGCGAGAGCACAAGCTATATGCCAAGTTGAGCAAGTGTGAGTTTTGGTTATCTCAGGTCTCGTTTCTCGGGCATGTCATTTCTGGAGCAGGCATTGCAGTTGACCCTGCGAAGATAGATGCAGTCATGTCTTGGGAGCAGCCCAAGACTGTCAAGCAGATTCGGAGCTTCCTTGGGCTAGCAGGTTATTACAGACGCTTTGTCAACGGATTTTCACGCATCGTTCGTCCCTTGATACGGTTGATACAGAAGGGAGTTCCATTCATTTGGGACGATTCATATGAGCAGGCTTTCCAGACACTGAAGGAAAGGTTGACTACAACACCTATTCTCGCTCTTCCTTCAGGCACTCAGGACTATGTAGTCTACACAGATGCATCTGGAGAAGGTCTAGGAGCAGTGTTGATGCAGAAAGGACAGGTGATTGCTTACGCATCACGACAGTTGAGACCGCACGGGCAGAACTACTCCACACATGACTTGGAGTTGGCGGTAGTTGTCTTTGCCTTGAATATCTGGAGTCACTATCTTTATAGGGTGAATTTCGAGATTTTCACGGATCACAAGAGCCTAAAGTATATCTTTGATCAGAAAAAGCTGAATATGAGACAACGCAAATGGCTCGAGCTACTGAAGGATTATGATTGCACGATCTCTTACCATCCCGGTAAAGGAAACGTGGTAGCCGATGCACTTAACATGAGAGTACATGCAGAGGGTATGGTGAACTGGCTATACACGTAGGATATGCTCGCATCTTTGACTGATTGGCGTCCTCAGGAGAGCGCATCCATTTCTACTGCCGTGCCTCCTCGAGTCAGCAGTTTGTGGAATCGTATCGTCGACGGCCAAAAGACAGATCCTTTGATTCGAGACAGATACATGCGCGCCGTCAAGGACAAAGTTGATGATTTTATTGTAAAAGAGTCTATTTTATGGAAGGCAGGACGGGTCATTGTAACCAATGACGAGCAGCTTCGCATAGACATTCTCGATGAGATACACAGTTCAAGGTTATCTATCCATCCAGGTAGTACGAAGATGTACCGTGATCTGCGTCGACATTTCTGGTGGGATGGAATGAAGCGCGATGTGGCGCTACATGTCAGTAGTTGCATGACCTGTCAGATGGTCAAGGCCGAGCACAGGAGACCACCAAGATTACTGTAGTCTCTCCCCATCCCCGAGTGGAAGTGGGAGAGCATTTCTACGGATTTTGTCACGGGATTGCCGAAAACACAAGGTGGTCATGATTCCATTTGGGGTCGTTGTTGATAGGTTGACCAAGTCAGCCCATTCCATACCTGTCAACACGACTTACATTCCATCCAGATTGGTCAAGCTTTATGTGCAAAATATCATTAGACTCCATCGTATACCACGAGAGGTGGTGTCTGACAGGGATTCGAGATTTTCATCGCACTATTGGCATCAGTTCATGTCAGCACTACAGACAGAACTGAAGATGAATTCTGCATATCATCCGCAGACCGACGAGCAGAGTGAGCACACCATTCAGACACTAGAAGATTTGCTCGTGTGGGAAAGGTTGCATACCGAGTAGCTCTTTCTCCACATCTATCAGCTATTCATGATGTCTTCCATATATCCAACCTGAGGAAGTATCTCCACGGTCCTCGGCACGTCATCCGTTACGAGAATCTTGATGTAGAGCCGGATCTGACTTATGAGGAGAAGCCAGTCCAGATACTTGACCGTGCTGTGAAGAAGCTTCGCAGCAAAGAAATATCATTGGTCAAGGTTTTGTGGCACCGTCACGGAGTCGAAGAGGCGACATGAGAAACCGAAACTGACATGCGGGCACGATACCCGCAGCTTTTCTGAGGTAAAATTAAAACAAGCTTTTATAATTAAATATATGATGAAATATATGCCTTGTTTTCTCTTTGAGGTTTTTATGGGTTCAAAATCCTTTGAGGTTTTTATGAACATAGGAAGTTCCAACAAGACACCTAATAGCCTTAACTCGAGTCTCGAGGACGAGACTCCCTTTGAGGTTTTTATAATTGTAACATCCGGAAACCACCAAACCCGAACTCGTCCGATTTTGGATCCAATGAACCCAAAAACGTTGTTGGTCAATGCCAAACAACCTAAAACGGTCAATTTATTATGAATCAAAAGTCGTTCGGGCGAAATCAACCGAAAAACGGTCGCATCGTAATGCGCGCCGCGAAAAAGCCGCGACGCAAATTCAGAAACCGTGAAACAAATCGAGACCATCATTAGATCCGATTCGACGAAATAAGACCAACGGAATCGACCGTTCGTCAATCGGAGGTCGTTTGATATTTTTAGTTCACAAAATTTAACCCCAAACCGAAACCGTATCTCGGAAATTCGGGTATTCAAAACTCGACCAAAAGTATATCAACATTATACTCATTTTGATCGTCGTTCAGAGACGATCAAATCAAGATATTGCGCGTCGAAATCCAAGATCCGAGGTGCGCGTACGGTGGACTTTTAAGTATGTCATATAAAAAAAATAAATCAATTCTGTTACTGTGTTAACAGACAGCAGTCGTCTATATTTTATTCTCTCCACTTGGCCTTCTATTTCATTCCACTTGTCATGGTAAAGACTCCATTTGGAAATTTACTAAACCTTGCTACTCACTATAAATAGAAGCCAAAAGCCCAACGGGAGAAACCCTCTCTCCTTTTTCCCCTTATTTCTCCCGAAAAGAATCACCGTAGGAGCCAATTCCTCTCCCTTTCATCTCCCTCTTTTTCTCCATTCACGTTACAAATCTAAGACAAGAGACACTACTTCGTCTCCTATTTCCTCTCCAATTTCTTGCCTTCCATTTCTTTCCACCGTGAATGCCCCAAGAAATATTTGAAGCTCCAACCAACGAACTTGGTTCCTCCACCTTCTTGTTTCACGATTGCTGGAAGTGAACTGATGCTCCTCAATTTCAAAGAACTGCAACAGCTCCTGTCACAAACAAGGCCTGGAACTGCACCAAAGGGACCCTCTGCTGCTGTTGCTGCTCTATTGGAGTCCATAGCCACTGCATGTTGGAGATTTATCTCCAAATTTAGGGGAAATCTCATTTGGTACAATCCCTAAACCCCCCTTGCTGCCATGCATGTTCATTTCACTTAGATTATATGTACAATCCCCTACCATTTCTATTGCTGCCATACGTGTACAATTCCCTCTTTTCTTACTTCCCTCCTTGTATTTTCATGCCATTTTACCATCAAATTATTTCTCCTCACTGTAAAATGGAGTTTTAAATTTTTGTGCATGAAAATGGGTCGTGATTTAGGGATAACATTGAGAAGCTATGTTGATCTTATCTCCATATATCATATAAATATTATTATCGGATAACAGGCTTGGTGATTGGTTTGAAAGAATAAATTTCTGTTTTGAATATCCAGACCTGGGAAGGGTTGATGCATCATAAATTAAAGATAGTAGATAGGTTTGATATTGGAGTTAGAATCTCCAACAAATAATGAACTTAATACAAATATGAAAGATGGCTCTTTTCCTTCTAATTCCAGGATGTTGAGCTTTTCTTCTATAGTGTAGGAGGATCAAAGTTCATGCAAGATTGTCTAAGGCCATGGAATGATTGTCCAGTCAAGAAAAAAAATCAGTGGGAATTTCCAGATGGCATCAATATGGACTGAGTAGCCTGAAATGTATAAAAAGGGGCATGCTTCACCAATGTATAATGACGACTTTGATGATTGGGAAATACAGACTGTGAGCATTATTTAGATTCAAATAACTCGGACTGAAAAACCATTGATCAATCTGTATATTAGATCATAAATTATCATCAGAAGTACTGTTGCGTGATTCAAAGATCACCTCCAACAATTGTCCTGCAGTTGCAAGGCTAGAAATACCCTGCATGTATTCTGGATCTGAACTCAAAACCATTTTCAAATTGAAAATCTAAGGTACAAACCCTAATGCCATCTCTTGCTGCCATACATGAACTTTTGATCTCTGTTTAAAAAAAAATTTCTTTTGAATCTACATTTGATCTCTCTTGGATTCTGAAATGAGAGATATAAGTTCTTAAATCAAAAGAATATGTATTTAGAAATTTTATTTAAAAATCTGATCTCTGTTTGTTTTTCCATGAATATAAAATTTAGAAATATAAGTTCTTAAAATTGGAAAATTTTTTTAGAAATTTAAATTTAGGAAGTCTGTATCTGATCTGATCTCTAATCAGATATTCTATTCTCCTGGAATATTGAATTAAAAGATTATTTAATAAGAAATTTATTCAAAAATCTGTGTCTGATCTGTGGATTTTTACTGGAATATGAAATTCAGAAATATAAGTTCTTGAATTATTTAAGAATATATATTCAAAAGTTTAATTTAAGAAGTCTGTAGCTGATGCTGGATCCCTGGATCCCTAATCAAATTATTTTCCTGGAATATGAAACTTCGATATCTGAGTTTTTGCTTTCTCAAGTTTAAGGGATACTATAGTGTAAAGACATCTTCAAATACATCTTTCAACTATCACATCTTCTAATTAATCATAGGTGTATATATATAATAATACTTTATGTAGAGGCATTGTCGTCATTCAAATATGACTTGTGAATAGCGCATCTTCCATTTAATACAAGGAAACCGAAAATTAAATATGTATACCTGCAAATGCTTAAATAAATGATTGTATTAGAACAAGTCTCTCTCGATATCTACTAGTTAAGCAAGCATCAGGTTCAGCTTATCTTTAACTCATGTTGCTACGTGATAAATTCTGTCCAACTGTATGCAATGGTTGATGCACATTATCTATGAAGATATAGAAATCAGAATCACCCTAGTTGCATAAAATTAGAAAACAATCCTTCAAAGAAGAATGAAGTGGGCATAGGATTGAGAACTTGATGCATCATATGGAGAGGCCGGCTATAGGTTTTACAAATAAAAAAAAAAGAGCGTTTTGAAGAAGTTGTAGAAATTTGCAAGAATGGATCCATGGAATCATCCCTTTAAAATTTCTCTGCCATCTATAAATCATTATCAACAAGGTAGTTGACCAAGATGTCTAGATCCGCCAATTGATCGCATAAAAGATTAAGAAAGGATTGAGAAATCAAATAAGTATCATAGTAAATCAATGGTGACAATAAATTATGCCGGTCATGATGAACTTTACACCTGACCGTGCGAGGGCGCGGTGACCCTCAGCTGGGCGGGAGAATAGGAAGCCCAGTTTGGGCAGCGGCCGCCAAGTGCGCGGGTCTAGGATCCCAGTCCCTTTTCGGTTTTTACGTGAGCTCACAGTGTTTTTACGCCTCGTTGGGATCCCGACTCTAGACCAGTTCCGCTGACCCTGTTTTAGGATACCCAGGCGGGGGATCCTTGGTTTTCAGTTTTACGTGCGAGCTCGGTTGCCCGTTACCGGTCGGGCTGTTTTCTAGAGCGACTTTTCCGGGAAGTCCCTCTCACCCGTCTCAGTGGCGTAGTTTGGGAGTGTAGACCTATCCCTCTATTGGACCGTCCTTCCAATTAGAGGGCGAGACGGAAGAGCCTTTTGTTGGCTTCTTCACCGCTTGAGTTTTTCTTTCGCCAACAGACTTGGCGATTCTACATCCAGATCATCCATATCTATATCTATATCATTTAGAGTTACATTTGAGACTGTTGCACTAAGGTTTGAAGGGATTGATTTTATATCCAGATCATCCATTTCTACATCTACGTCATCCAGAGTTACATCTGAGACAATTACACTTGAGGTTTTAAAGGATTACAATTAAAGTTGAATAAATGGAAAAGACTATAATCTAATTCGAAATCTCATTAAGCTAGTGGACGTATTGGGAACTTAGTTAGGATGCATTATACAACACCGCATGCCTACGGAGGCACCCCAACCCTAAGACATTCCCCTAGTCTTAGAGTCATAGTGTGAGGTTTCACAAGAGCCAAGACCACAGACTATCCACTAGACTTAAGAAGTTAATAAATCATTATATCTTCTCATCTTATCTTTTCCATCATCAAAATCCACAAATATGACCTCTAAGTAATATGGGAATGAAATATACTTACTATGATCAATTAGTTATAACATAAATATGCTTATGTTGGGATAATGGCTGATCATAAGAGGTGCTTGCTAGAAATTTGGAAACCTTTTACAATTGCAAGTAGAAATAAATTTTAAATTTGAGTTGCTCATGCCTCTCTACTTGCTTTCTTTTGTAAATAATAAATGCCTGTTATTTTTATATAAGTTTTTGGGAGGTACCAGCAACCGCTGACGCCTTTTCTTCCTTGCACGCTTGGCAGGCAAACGGCCTGCAGTTCAGTAGCTATACATGGGTTCAGAAGATAAATTTTATACCCAACGGTATGGTTTATTTTGTGCCAGTTTTGTAGAATTTATAATGTATTATGTTTTCTTTCTCTTCAGTCAGATTTTGGGATATACTGTATGTACTGTCAGACTTTGTACAGGTAAAATATATGGAAGTTAATGAAATGAAATAAGATTTTGGTGACCATTGTTCTATGTGTTTGTGGTTATAAATGTTGATTGTGAATGTCACATGAAATTATTTCATTCGCGAAAAATTTCCCCGTACTTTCAGTTACTTAATGCGATAGAAATGAATGTTGTAATGCAAAATGTGTGATTAACGGGTACCCGGATCCTAGGGGGTTCACAAATATTTAGAACAGAAAGGAATATCCTGTAAAGTTAAGGCCAGTCAGACTTATTAGCTGCAGTTTGCCTTTCAACTAAAACTTCATATTTAGTACTCCAGATAAAATTACTTCAAGATGTCAAATGAGATGACAAGTTATGTATTTTGCATATCAAAAAAAGTTAAATTGCTGCTCTGAAATAGATAAGCACATATGGAAATAGGTAATAAACAAACAAAACATGAATGTGAAAAAAGACGAACCTCCGAGTAAAGAACGCATGAAGCAACCAACACCCTTTGTCTCTTGGATTCGGAAATTGGCATGTTTAGAATAGGAGCAAGGACACTGAATGGAATAAATACATCATTAGTATGATTGTTGGGATTTCTACAAGAACTTTTACCAAGAGAAAAAAAAGTATCAAGCGATCTAGTTAAAACCCAAGCCAAAAAAAGGTATTTTATGTTCACAATTAGTTTGGTTAGGCCACCAGTTCCATCATAAAAAATCTACAATGACATGTTACTCTGTATTTAATGACTTACGAAAGAAAAATATGAGAACATATATATTTACAAAATGGAACCAGTTACCTATTACAAACAATGTTCTTGATCAATCGACGGTGGCCAGTAACCTCAGCGCATTTCTAAGCTCTATAGGAGAGCAGCATTTACAATTGTTTTCCGTGGGGTTGATCGTCTTTAAGTCCGCACTTACCTATCCTTATGGGGAGAAGAAGCCTTCTAGCTGCCCCCCCCCTCCCAACCCAGTGAAAGACTAAAATGAGGCAATCAATCATCATTACAAAGGAATGCATAAGTAGACAATCCATGATGTGATTAATTACAAAGGGATACACATATATTCAGAATCTCCAAAATTACATGCCTCTGTAAACATCCTTCATTGTATACACATGCACATCATCATGTTCCCACTGCCAACACCATTAGACTTAGCATTCTCTTCTTTTTTGAATGAGAAGAGGGTGTACTACCAATTAGGGACCCACCACAAAGTATTATATCATATCATAAAGGTAAGTAGTATAATCATGTATGTGACCAGTCCAAAATGAAGGCCCCGAAATGTCCCAGTATTTTCTCCAGATAAAAACGTTGTCCCTAAAAGATACACTCATTTCTAGGAGCATTCTCTTACAAAAAAATTATAACACAATAAATATTCATAAACTTCTCCCCTCTTCCTTTTTATTACTCTTTCCCATGTCCACATCCATCATCCTTTTTTGTCATTAGCTCCATTCACTGCTCCTTGTTGGAAACCTTCGATCACGCTGACATCCATACCCTCCACTAATAACCTATGCCCCTTATGCGACCTCCCTCATCAACATTGTTCCTCCTTCCCTCACCTTCAATCATGTTTATTGCCATCTCTTAGCCCCAACTAGGGATGAAAACGGATACGGATATATCTGAATATCCGCTTACCGTATTCGAAAAATTACCGGATATGGATATCCGTATCCAAATATTAATCGAATACGAATCGGATATGGATGTGTTGTAAAAAATTTCCAGATACGGATATGATAATGGCCTGAATATCCGGATTCGGATCCGGATATCCGAATACAATATTTAATATTATTTTATATATTAGATAATATAATATAAGCCCCAACCCTATGCTATTATATTAGTATTATACATTATATAATATAATATATTAATGATATTAATAAATTCATGTTTCTTTGGGGATGAGCACGAACAAAACTTATGAAATCCCATCCCCTCTTTGCTTCCGGTTAAGAATGTAGGTCACCTCGACACTTCCTTTTGTCAGGATGCAACTTATTTATATCGCATTATCATTTTTTAAAATCATTATGAACTTTGATAAAAAAAATCAATTAATATTCGTATGTGGTCTTTATTCGATCTATATTCGGATTCCATGTTTATTTGATTCATATTTGGATTTCGCTCTTTATTTGATTCATATTTGAATTAGCTCTTTACTTAGTTGATGATATTATGTTGATTGACGAGACTAGAGATGGGGTAAATGAGAAGCTTGAGGTCTGGAGACATGCTTTGGAGACTAAAAGATTTTGCATAAATATGGCTAAGACGGAATATATGGAGTGCGCTTTTGATGGAAGCAATGGTGAAGGAATCGAGATGAAGATTGGTGACGATAACATTCGAAAGCGAGATTTTTTTAGATATCTAGGATCTATTTTGCAAAATGATGGGAAAATTGATGGAGATGTTACTAATAGAATAAATGCAAGCGGGCTAAAGGGGAGAGGAGCCTCTGTTGTTCTTTGTGATAAGAAAATTTCTTTAAAAATTAAAGAAAAGTTTTACAAAGCAGCCGTGAGACCTGCTATGCTCTATCTGAATGTGTAGAGAATGGTTGTAGCAGAAATGAAAATGTTAAGGTGGATGTGTGGACACAGACGTAAAGATCGGATTCGGAATGATAGAATCAGAAAGAAAGTTGGTGTAGCTCCGATCGATAAGATACGAGAAAAATGCTTAAAATGGTTTAGTCATTTGCAAAGAAGATCAGTTGATGCACCAGTTAGGAGATGCGAGTGTTGGGATGTTGAGCTGGCTAAGAGAGGGCAAGGACGGCCCAAGAAGTGTTGGAAAGAGACTATATGAAGGGTTCTTAGTTTTTTGGATATAAGCCCGAGATTGACCCAAGATAGATCTGAATGGAGGTGAAGAATCCATGTAGCCGACCCTACTTAGTTGTGGAAAAAGGTTGTGTTGTTGTTGTTGTCAAAAAACAAGGGTGATATCTTTTCTTCATCTGGTACCTTCAAGGGCCCGGCTCTCATCTTGACGATGGACAGAACCAACTATGAGTTTGTGGTCCATGCAGATTCCGGCCGTTATGCAGGGCAATAATAAGGAGCACATTCTGACGAAGCTAGAGTCGACGGATAAGACTAGGAAATTGCTTCGTGGAAGCAAGATGATGTGTATGCATGTATTTGGCTCTCAGGGATCCTCACTACAGGGAGCCAATGATATTGTTAACCAATCCACCGCTAGGGCAATGTTGTATATCCTAGCATCTACCTATGCCCAAGCAAAGAACGAGGTCAAGATTCTTCGTCTTCAATTTGACATATTCAGGGTAAAGAAGAATGGTCGCAAACTGCACATGTTCTACTCCTCGCTTTGTGGTATGTTCGAGAAGCTTCACAGCTTCATGCTGATTACGACCTCCACAGAGCAGCAAATGGCATACAGGAACTCCACGATGGTTGGAATTTTCTTGGTTGCGCTTGACCCAGAGTAAGATGCAGCACAAGCACAACTCCTTACTAGGGTTGTCTCAGCAGACTTTTTATTCCACATGCTGCCACCACACAACATTCCTCAACTATGGATGCTTCTCGCAACAGAAGAGGTTCTGCTACTGCCATATATCTGCTTTCTGATAATGCCTTGGAGTTTTGCACCTTACAATTTTCCGAGTTTCTCATGTCCCTTGGCATTGTACACCAGACCTCGTGCCTATACATCACAACAGAACGGTGTCACTGAGCGCAAACATCGTCATTTACTCAACGTGACCAGAACCATGTTGATTCAGAGTCGTACTCACTCTTATTGGAATGATGCAGTTTTCATTGCAAGCTACCAAGTGAACAGTATGCCTTCCTATGTTTTGGGAGAAAATGTCCCTTTCTCGATTGTGTTTCCAAGCTATGTTCTCCCTTACACCCAATGTTTTTGGATCTGTCGTCTTTATTCATAATCTTTCGTTGGTCGTGACATGCTCTCTCCAAGAGCTCTCAAGTATGTTTTTGTTGGCTACTCTCGTACCCAAAAGGGTGACGTTGCTTTGATCCGCTTTGACAGAAATGCTTTGCCAAAGTTGATGTTACATTCTTTGAGTCTGTAATGTATTTCTCTCCTATAGGTGAAAAATTGGCCCCATCTAACTCTGATGAGGAGATCTACAGGCCTCCACCTCCTGCACCTGCCCTACCACCAGCGTCGTCGCCATCTCCACCCCCATCTCTGGTACTTACACCTGCACATGTGGCTGCCCCTAGACCGCCACCCACCTTAACTCGATTTTTGCCACGTGTGTTTACTCGCAAGACTCGCTATGTTCCCCCTGCTTGCAAGCCTTCCCCATCATCCAACATGCCTTGGATATGTAATGGGCACATAGTTTCTACTGATGGCACTATTGAGTTGTCTGTGCAGTAGGATTCCTTATAGGATGAGAAGATACCTCTCAAAAGGGAAACTTATAGGTTCAAGAGATGGCAGATGATCTTGATGTGTCGATTGCTCTACGAAAGCAAAGATGTACTTGTGCTTCATATCCTCAGGCAGCACATGTTTCTTTAGGAAGACTTTCAAAGGATTTCAGGAGATTTACCTTGGCACTGTTAGCGGTGGAAATTCCACAGACATATCAAGAGGCTATCCAGGACAGTCAGTGACATTTTGCCATGGAGGAGATGGTCGCACTACAATCGCGTGGCACTTAGAACCATGTTTCAGCTCCAATTGGTGCATCCATTGTTGGGTGCAAGTAGGTGTTCACGGTGAAGCACAAAGCGGATGGCAGTGTAGATCGCTACAAGGAGAGACTTGTGGCACGTGGGTTCACCAAGACATATAGGGTAGACTATCAGGATGCATTCTCTCCGATGGCTAGACATTCTACTCCGTGTATCCTTGTATCAGTTGTAGTGACAAAGGATTGGCCCCTCTATTAGCATGATGTGAAGAATGCTTTTTTTCTATGGTGAGCTACAGGAGGAGGTTTACATGTAGCAACCACCTGGGTTCGCTAGTGAGGGGGGTGTCAGAAGGTTTGCAGTCTTCACAAGGCGGTTTATGGCCTTAAGCATAGTCCAAGAGCATAGTTCCAGAAGCTCTCAGACTTGATAGAGCAACATGGGTTTACGTGATCGACTGTTGATCACTCTCTGTTTGTTCACAGGACTCAGAGAGGTACGATTGTCATTCTTGTTTATGTTGATGATATCATTGTTACAGGGGATGAAGAGCAGGGTAATCAGGTTGCTAAAGATTTCCTAGGTCAACAGTTTGTAACCAAGGACCTTGATAGTTTACGCTACTTCCTTGGACTGGAGTTTTCCAAGAACCATCGAGGTCTTGTGATGACCCAAAGGAAGTACATTACGAATCTTCGTTCTGAGACAGGCATGGCATATTGCAGACTTGTAAATACTACAATGGACCTGAGCATGAAGCTATATGACGGTGGCACTGAGGAGGTCGCCAAGAGGAGGTATAGGGAGCATGTTGGCAGGCTACTGTATGTGACCATCACCAGGCCAGATAAATCCATCGTCGTAAGCAAAGTGAGTTTGTTTATGGAGCAGTCCAAACACATATGGATGCAATCCATATGATTATGAGGTATCTGAAGGCCTCACCCGACACTGCTCTTCTATTTAGTAGAGGTACATCCCTTGCAGATACAGCATGTGCAGATACAGATTATATTAGGTGTCTCAAGGATAGGAAGTCTGTTTCTGGCTTCGCAGTGTTCATAGAAAGTTCTCTGGTGGCATGGAAGAGCAATAAGCAGACTGTGATTGCCAGATCTAGTGTTAAATAAGAATGCAAGGCCATAGCGCTAGTACATATTTGATGTGGGTTATATCAGTTCTTACTGACCTGATTATTGAGGTGCCTCTTCCCATGAACCTCCAATGTGAGAACCAGGTTGCTCTTTTCATTGCAAACAACCATGCCTTCCATGAGAGGAGCAAGCACATCGAGGACCGTCACGACACTTGTGACATGATATAGAAGGGTCTCATTGCCACTACTCATGTCAGCTTTGGAGACCAGACAACAGATGTACTTACCAAGACCCTGGCCAGAGGGCCTTACCAGATATGCTGCTCTAAGTTAAGCATGATAGATATCTATGCTCCAGCTTGAGGGGGAGTGTTGAGATATTAGTTATCGTTCATATATTCTATGAAATATTTATTTTTCTTTGTCTCCTTTATGTAATTTTCCCAACAGGTTACTCTTCTATATAAGAGAAATGTAGGGCTTCATCAATGCGTAAGTATCGAACGTAGAGGCAGAATACGGGGCGATGGCACATGCTACCTATGAGATTACTTGGTTACTCTCTTTCAAACAGGAACTTAGTATTGTTGGCACTACTCTTATTCCTTTGTATTGTGACAACAAGACCGCTACATACATTGCCACGAACCCGATTTTCCATGAGCAGACCAAGCACATTGAAATTGACTGCCACTTTGTTCATGATGTTGTACGAGAAAAGATCATTATTCCACACATCTCCACCAATTTTCAGCTTGCAAATGTATTCACGAAGGCGCTACCAAAGAAACGCCTATCGTAGATAATATCCAAGTTGAGCATGATCGACAGATATGCTCCAACTTGAGGTGGGGGGGTAGAGATGGCTTTGTTTTATTCTATTTAGTTGTAACCATTAGAGGTACTTTTACGTAATTTCTTGTTTATGAGTGCTATAGGGTTTCGGTCTATATAAGAACCCTAAACATCTTGTATAAGACAATTGATTGTGTTCTATCTTTCTTTTTCCATAAGAGAACAAGGAAATAAATAAAAGAGGAAATAAACAACTGAAGAATATGGCTTCGCCAATAACGCCAATAAGGAGGATGAGAAGGAAGGGGTGACAAGAGCTGGAGAAGAAAGTAAGGAGGAATGAAAGATCACAAGTTTTGTATATCAAACATTTAGATAGAGAAATGGAATCAATGTAGCTATGGAAAACATGATGAGAGCATACATGTAAGATGCCACAAGTTTATAAGGGCTGGCATCTAATTTTAAATATTTGCGGATATACATGACCATCAAAAGATCACATGTGAATACATAAATATCCCTACTATAAACTGTTGTTTTTAATGACATTCTGAATACTTTATGCCAGCAAACGTCATAAGCACCAAATAGAACTAATTACTAAAACCTGAACAGAAAGAATATGCTATTTAGAAGGAATATGTGAGAAAGTAGACTAACTGCATTAACCCAAATCAAGCAAACCCTGTCCAAGGACAACCTCTACATAAAATGCCTCCGATTTTATGTTCTGTTCTGACATGATGTGCAACACATTATAATCTAAATTTCTTTCCAGGTTTTATTTAAACATTCTCTCCAGGTTTTATGCACAAGTACAGAACCAAAGATTTCTACAATCCACAGATAAAGATTGGAAAAGAACAGGTATCTAGAGGATAGAAGTACTGAATCCGGTGAAGCATACAATTGGTGTTTTCTTATTTACTTGGTTGTGTCATAGTTGCTCTTGTACTTCTCGACAAGGAACGTAGGGAAGCTGTAGATCTAACATGGAGGATTCTGGGAAAAATCCTAAGCCTAAAAGCATCCTATTATTAAATCAATTTAGCTCCTATCAGAAACGGGACAAAAATCATAAAATGAGCCACAAAAGTGCTATATCCAGTCAGCACATACATCAGTTCGATGTGTTCTATCTGATTTTAATTATTTTGAACATGCAAGTTAACTTCATCAGCCATTCATTGCTAAAAGAATGTGTGGAATTTGGAATATTAACTTCAAAATAGTAAGCAAGCATGCTTTTCAAACGCCAAAGGCAAGGTGCACGACTGAAACTTTCTTGCAGATAACGTGAAAATTAAAAAAAAGAAAATTCTGAAAATAATTGAAAAGGAGTCAAACAATAGTAACTAGTGATTTTTTGGGAAATGCCATAAACCATCACACCTCCAAAGCAAAGCTGAACGAGGCTTTCTTGTGGGCAACCGAGCATGATTATCTAAAGGAGTGGTGCCTCCAACCTGCCAATGTAGTCCTTCTGATATACCTTCCTTGATGCTTATGTTTCTCATAAATATGTCATCATCTCCATTATCATCTTCTCTCATTGAAACAAGCACCATGCGAAGCATGCATAGGAACGGCTGATCGCTATCCAACAGTTGATAAAGAGCAGTCATTCCACCCATTCCAGTGCCAGAACCGCCACCTATTCCCAGTCCACCACCGAGACCAGATTCATCTAATAACAAAGCTTGAAGCACTGCAACTGACTTTTTTACTAACGGGAGTTCTATCCAGTTTCCACTTGAATCTTTTTCCAAAACAGACTTCCAAGAATCCCAACCACTCCCACCTCCACCAAAAACAGTATCTTTTGAGGGAATCCCAACTCCATACCACATTCGAGTCCTGGACTTCCAACCTTCAGCAAGATCAGCACCACAGCTTCCATAAGAAACGAAAGCACATCTGACAGATTCGTAGGGCTCAGCTGCAGCTGCTGCAGTAAGCCGCTCCATAACCACTGCAGAAATTTGCCCATTTGCATCAGCCATGGAAGCAAGAACCTGATTAAAGCAAAATAATAATCACAACTGTAAGGATCTAGAAAATGATCTGTCTGGATGGAAAGCAAACACCAAGTTGGAAAATGCAATCATGTTTTACAAAGTTCAATGTGCAAGTTCCACAAATGAGGCAATACCAGATCCATGGAACTACTTCTCATCCCCCCCCCCAGTCTTACTGGAGTGCCATGAGAACCTCTGTTTTTCGTTCCTTACAGGTCACCCTCCATTGAAATAATTGTCCATTTGTGGTTTAGCATCCTCCACCATCCTGAATATAGTGAGATCCTAACATCTTTGATTTATTTTCTTTCTTAATCCCCCCCCCCCTCTCCCCATGCCGCTTCGGAACCTCCCCACTTTAATTCCCTAGTGGGAAATGAAGCTTCATCAAAAAGACCAAAAACCAATTAACTCCTCGGATCAGGTAATCATACCACCTGACAACGTTGGGGAGAAAGTTAACCAGATGGAAGGAAGATCCTCCGTTTTTCTACTTGGTTGGGAATGTAAAAAAAAATAGCAAGAATAAATCAATGTAGCACATGTTATTGACGACATTCATCTTACATTTATCAGGACATTGCATAAATGCGTAGGAAACAAGATACATTCTCAAGTTCCACAACACTTGCATTTAAAAATAAAAATTGTTATCAGCTGGCACATCGGCAAAGAACTTCCATTTTCAAAGGCAGGAGGCATAATTGCATATTAAGATGTGGGCATCACTTATAAAATAGTGCTCCGGGCATAGATTATATATTTGAATAGAAAAGACATGCATCCCCATCATTAAAACTATCATCAGAAATTTTTTTGAGAAGAGAAAGGGTGGCATCCCAGGTTCAAGACCCAACATGCTTTTATTCAACTAAAACATAAAACAGAGTAACAGAGCGCTATGCTGCAAGATTAGCACTATGCTACACGATTCCAGGAGTCATATAATACCCTACAATGCTCAAGAACATTTTCAGAATAGAACAAGTGCCCATGAAAGATTGTCTCGTGTCTACCACACCAAATTGCCCACAAAATGGCTAAAGGGTACGAACTATCAGTCTGACCATTGCCGCACACCGCTCTTACGCAACTCCAGAAGTTGGACCCACCATCCGCCCTAAGCCACGGAATATTTGCCCTGCTCCAGACCAGCGTCAAGTGTACACAATAGAAGAACAAATGATCCAAGTCTTCAACTGATCCGCACATGCCGCATTTGCGATCTTCAACACCCAAAAAAGCCCCCAACAGTTCTTCGTAAGAACCCTGCCAAGATAGAACAACTACAAGAAAACCTTGACTTTGTTGGGCACTTTTCTCCTCCAGATGATTCCCACATCAAGCATGGCATCTATATGCACCAGCCCAACATCATCGGTGAAGAAGCGGTAGGCCTTCGTCACAGTGAATCTACCATCACCCCAAACGAAAATTATCTCTGCTAACCGATGGCCCTTCAACCTCCACTAACTCTCGCTGCAGCCTAACTAAGTCACCCACCCTACCTTCAGATAACCCTGAGGAGAACTGGAAGGCTCATGTACCATGTTCCCACATATGGCTAACCAACGCAACTCTACCACAGGCCAGGATGAAGAGTCTAGAGAACCTCTCCCTCAAGACCCCATAAAAACCTTGACTTTGTTGGGCACTTTTCTCCTCCAGATGATTCCCACATCAAGCATGGCATCTATATGCACCAGCCCAACATCATCGGTGAAGAAGCGGTAGGCCTTCGTCACAGTGAATCTACCATCACCACAAACGAAATTATCTCTGCTAACCGATGGCCCTTCAACCTCCACTAACTCTCGCTGCAGCCTAACTAAGTCACCCACCCTACCTTCAGATAACCCTGAGGAGAACTGGAAGGCTCATGTACCATGTTCCCACATATGGCTAACCAACGCAACTCTACCACAGGCCAGGATGAAGAGTCTAGAGAACCTCTCCCTCAAGACCCCATCTCTAATCCAGTCGCCATGCTAAAATCTGAACCTCTCCCCATCTCCCGACGTAGACTGCATCTTTATCATCATCTCAGGTAGGATCTTCGCGATCGTTTGCCACATCAACGAGGGGGCACGTATAAGTGTGGCCTCAAAGGGCAAACAAAAGGCATATATCCTCCTCATGAACAAACACACCAAATCTTCTGAACTCCCCGAAGTCGAACCGCCCACTTTGCCACAAGTGCCATGTAACATCGCCTCCAATCTCACTACCCCCAAACCTCCCTTCTTCTTTACAGTTGTGACTTTGCCCCAGTCAACCAAGTGGACCAGCTTCCTCGCTTGCTTCCCATCAGACCAGAAGAACTGTCTCATCAGTGCCTCCATATTTGAGCGAACTCATGTTGGTAAAAGCCTCGTGGAACAAAAAAAGATAGGGATGGCCTAGAGAATGTGCTTCAAAAGAATTAGTTTTTCCACCTTAGATAACATAGTTGCCTCCCATCATGCCAATCATCCTTCAAGCGTTACAATCATGGGTCTCCAATCACAGGATCGCAGCCGCCCTGCCACCAGCGAAGGCCCCATATATGTGATAGGCATACTTCCGATTGGGCATTCCAAAATAGCTGCAACCGCCTTCGCCTCCTGATCAGATACCCCAAAAGGTACCACGATCGATTTCTCTCCATTGATTTGCAACCCGAAATGTCCCCAAAGATGTCGACTATATGTGATGTCCACCGAATCTTATTCAAATCTGCCCCCAGGAACATCATAGTGTCACCAACATATTGGATCAGAGGAATCGAGATATCTACATTTCCATATCCATCACACCAAGCTGCATCTGTCGCCCGTCGCATCAATACTTGCCAAAGTATCCGCCATAATGACAAAGAGTAAAGGGATAAGGAGGCATCCCTGCCTAATCCCCTTCCATGGTTGAAAATAACCCCTTTTCGGCTAGCCATCGGTAAGAACCACATAGGAGGCTGTTGTGATGCACCACTTAATCCACGCAATCCTAAGCTTAGGAAACCTCCTCTTCTCCAGAGAGGTCCACAGGAACCGCCAGTTGACATAATCATATGCCTTAACAAAATCGACCTTCCAAAGCAAGCCTTAGGCCTTGTTCCTTCTCTTAATCTGATACCAGTTCAGACGCCATCACTAACCCATCTATCATGAATTTCCCAAGAACAAAAGTTGTCTGTTATGGAGAGATGATGGTAAGCAGCACTCCCCGAAGTCAGTTGGCAAGAATCTTTGCAATGGCATTGGAAAGAGCTATAGGCCGATAGTCATCCACTCTGCAGAGAACCTCCCTTTTTGGCAAAAGAAACGGGAGGGCTTTATTCTGCTTTTCAAACCCCATATTGCTAGCATGAAACTCTTGGATCACATCAATAACATCAATCTTGATCACGTCCTAGAAATCATGTAGAAAAGAACGGGGAAACCATCCGGCCCATGCGCCCCCATCAGCGTTGAGCTGGAATAAGCCATTTTTTATCTCCACTTCCGTGAACTCCTGTAAAAAGGGAGTCCGCCTGAACCTCTGAGATTCCCGAGGCCCCCCTTCCCCTCCAACCCCAACCAGCACGAACATCCCTTCTACTAAAGACATGAAAGTGAGATTAAAATGTCATTCCTACAACTTGGTCATCATGGATCGCGGTATCTCCAACCACAAGGGAGTAAATAGAGTCTCCATGCCTCCAGCCACTCGTCACGACATGGATGAACGTATGTTGGCATCGCCCTCCCTCAACCAATAATGTCTGGACCTCTGCCTCCAAGCTAGCTCCTCCTTTCTATCCTCCAGATGGATCTCATCAAGGGGTTTTCCCCTTTCAGTGAAATCATCCACCATTAGTGTTCTCTCATCCTCTAATCTATCTAGCTTGTAAACCTCCTCCTGGGCCCTCACCCTTCTGGAATGCCTCTGCATCCGGGTGTTCCTGTGGAACTCCACCAAATGCCACCTCAAAGCAGTCAATTGCGTCGCTAACTGAGAAGTAGCAGACCCCTACGATTTGCACCCATTTCCGAAGGCAGTCACAGATTACAGGAACCCATCCTCTAGAAGCCAAGCTCTCTCAAAGCAGAAGAAAGATATAGGCCGCACATCTTTACCAAAGGACCAAAGTAGCGGAGTATGATCAAAGTGTGCTTTTGGCAACGTATATGCCCTCGCCAAAGGAAAAGCATCCACCACCTCCACGAAAAGTAAGAACCTGTCAAGCCGAGACCTCGATCTAGAATTGTGCCACGTGTACTGGCAGCCCAAGGCATCGACAACCTAAAGACTAAAATCATCGATGACACCCCACAATTCAGGAGATCGTGTGTCACATCCTCCGTAGTCTCCAGGGTTGTCATCCGAATACAAATTGGTATTAAAACTGCATGTTATAATCCGCAGGTCGGACGGGAAACTCGTCCTCTCCAAACATAACTCACCAACTAAAAGTGAGAAGTTCACATCATTACAAGGCCTATACACAATGGTGATGGCGACCCTAGTCCCATCTACCTTCCACCGTAGCACAATGGAAATAGAATGCCTGCCCATCAGTTCCTATTGCTCCAAGACGAACTTCTCCCCATTCCAACTCGTCATCAAACCCCCAGAAGCCCCATTCGAACCAATGGAACGAAACTTCTGCATCTTGCTCCCTCCAACAGCCTTCCACACATCCTCGAAACTAGTAGAAGGTTTGGTTTTTTGTAAGACAACTACGTCAACATTTCGATCCATGACCATGTGTCGCACCGAAACCCTCTTACCAGGCCTCATTGACTAGTCATTGCCTTCTTGTCATCTTCTACTCCCTCTCGAGTTCGTCTAGTGCTCCAACATCACCGTTGCAAACTTAGTTGTTTCCCCTCCCTACTTACCCAGCTACTTAACTGTTGAGATATTATGTATCCTGTATAGACATGGTCAAGATGCGGGCGAGGCATTTCCAGCCATTTCACCGAAATTCCATCAAAATTCCACCGAAATTCTATTTCCAAGCTTACCGAAATGAAATCGAAAAACGACATTTAAGGCTTTGCATAGAACAAGAACAAGAAATGCATGATGATTTTATCATGGAAATGTGAAAATCATGATCCAAGTACTCCGACTCAGGATTCTCTATCAACCTTGTCAATCAATTATCCCAACATCCGAGTTAACTTTCTCGTGGGTAACTCAACCACGTACAATACACCTAGAATCCACACCAAAGTTAATAATTCGATCATATAATAAATAAAGTTTACAACAAACTACTAAGCAATCACTCCATATATATATGTTATGCAATATCCAATAACAAAACAGCGTAGAATAGCAATAAATAAAAACACTCAACCAGATGATCGATAACAATTGAAGATTGCTCTAAAGAAGCGAAGATCACTTGAGAAGTTTTCTAACAAGTAGCAGAGGAACAGAGCAGCACATAGCAAAGCGATCTTTTTTTTGAAGCCAAAAACAGGGGGACACACTCATAGGTGTTCGCCCCAGAATTTATTTAAATAACGAAACAAGGGAGGAAAGACAAAAGTAAAAAAGGTACAGAAACAAACACCTGCAGTTCCCACTCATCTACCAATCTCGCAACATGAATCCCCCCATTTTCCTTGTAGAAACGTTGCCCAGAGAAGAGGGTTGCATTCCTGCCCAGCCATATGGCCCACAAAATGGCAGCGGGCCAAATGAACTCCCGTCGAGATCTGCTCACGTTAGCAACCATCGAGCCGTAGAAGGAAGCCAGGTCCGAGTGGCACAACCAAGCCAATCTTGCCTCCCCCCAGACCGGAATCACTTTAGGGCAGTTGAAGAATAAGTGCTAAATGGATTCAACCGCCTCGTCGCACAGAAGGCACCTATCAGAGACGGAGCCCAGAAGCCTAACACACCGGTCCCTCGTCATCAACCTTTGCCTACGGAGCAGCCACAAGAAGAAACCAATTCGCTCAGGGAGCCCGAGAGCCCACAAGAAAGCGCAATCACGAATCAAGATCTCCGAGCGTGAAGGGGGAGGCTTGCAAATCGCCCCGAACGCCTTCTTAATCGAGAAAGGCCCCACATGCCATCCCCAGTGGTCCCTTCCCTCCGTTGGACGCCCCACATCATTGATAGAATCCAGCAATGAGAGAAAGTCTTCGAGTCTCTGGTCCGAGAAGTTAGAGGAGAAGGCGGGGAGCCAGTTACCATCTGATCAGCAAGATTAAACCATCGCATTTTTATCAACCGCAAGAGCAAACAGGCAAGGGAACCGCACGCAGAAAGCCCCCCCCCCCTACTCCCCCCGTCCAATCATCAGACCAGAAGGCGAAGGATTCGCCATTGCCAAGAATCGGCCTAAAGAGAAAGATATGCCTAAAGAAAACCTCCACCACCCCCTTCCAGAACGGCGTGGGAGAATCCACGCGAGCCCCGGGCCCCAGCGGCGCCCCTCCGGCACCGTATATTTTGCGCATAACGCTGCAACAGAGATCCTCCCCAGGGCCCCATATTCTGCTCGCCCACATAAGAAGCAAAGCCTCGTTCATTTGATCCAGCCTCTTTATCCCTAGCCCCCTGCCTTCTTGTGGAGTGTAATTTCATCCCACTCAACAAGGTGAATCCCCCCCCCCTGACTCCTCCCCATGCTTGCCCCATAAGAACCTACACATAAGCTTCTCAAGACGACTGTGAATCCCCTTCGGCAAGCGACGGTTGGATAAGAAGTAAACAGGGATGGAGGAGAGAACCGCCTTTAGGAGGACCAACAGCCCCCCACGGGAGAGAATGGTCGATTTCCACCCTGTCAACCTCGCCACCACCTTCTCCACAATCCTAAGCCAATCCCGCAGCCTCGCTCTCCCCACCGTCAACGGCATCCCCAAATAGTCAACCGGCATGGATCCGCAATCCAATCCTAAGGCTCGGCTGCAAGCGTCGGCCTCCTCCACAGAGAGTCCAAAAGGGACGACCTTAGATTTAACAACATTCTTGAACAGACCAGACAATTCATTGAATATATCCAAGGCTACGGCCATGCCGGTGGCCTCCGCAGTACCCCCCTTAATGAAGAAGATAGCATCGTCCACGTATTGCCAAAGCGGGATCAAAGATCCATCCCTAGAGTATCCAGACGAGAAACCGCAATCAACCACACGGATGGCAATGCGCGCTAAGACATCCGCGGCAAGGACAAACAGCAACGGAGCAAGGGGGCATCCCTGGTGTATGAACCTACGCGGCTGGAAGGATCCCCCCTCCGGGCGGCCATTTATCATGACCGAGAAGGAAGACGTTGTCACACAACGCCTCATCCAAGAAATCCACCTCTCCGGGAAACCTCTCCTCCGCATAATCGACCAAAGGAACTTCCAATCTAAGCTATCATAAGCCTTTGCAAAATCTACTTTCCATAAAATTCCTTGCTCTCCCCTTCTCCTCCAATCCGCGATGATCTTCGAGGCAAGTGTAAGGCAGTCCGAGATTTGCCTCCCCTGAATAAACGCAGACTGCAGCGGGGAAATAAAACTTTCAAGAACGCGGCTCAGCCGTATGGCAAAAACCTTCCCCACAATCATATAGAGCGCGTTAGAAATAGCAATGGGGCGAAAGTCCTCAATACGTTCGACCGACGCGGATTTAGGAAGGAGAACGATCAAAGATCTGTTTATCCTTTCGAAACCAGCATTGCCCACACAAAAATTAGAAATGACCTCCAGAACATCAGTGCCTACCAGATCCCAAAAATCCCTGTAGAAAGCCATCGGGAAGCCATCCGGTCCCGGAGCCCCATCTGCATTCAAGTCCCATACCGCACCCTTAACCTCCTCCAAGGAAACACTCTGAATCAGCATATCACACATAGAGGGCGTCAAGGATGTAGCCCCGAGCCCCGACCACCTCCAAATTCTCGGTATAGTCCTCGCCGAAAAATCCTTAAAGTGATCTACAATAGCTTTCCCCATTTCTCTGTTACCATCCACGCGCACACCATTAATTGTAATCGATCTCAGGGCATTGGAACGACGCCGCCCGCTTGCAATGCGATGGAAGAACGTCGTGTTAGCGTCCCCCTCCCTGAGCCAAGCATTTCTTGATCTTTGTCTCCACTCAGTGACACGCTTTACGCTTAAGGTCCTCGGACGCGATTAGTTTTTGCGCCAGCGATCGGGTAGCCAACTCGTCCCCCGAGAGTTCCCTACAATCCTCCAGAGCATCAAGTCTTAGAACCACCTCCTCAGCCTCCAATCTCGTAGCGCATCTGGCTGGCCTGGAGTCCCTCTTGAATGCACTCAGCCTCGTATGTAAGGAATCAAGCTTCTGAACAAATCTAGACGCAGCCGAACCAGAAGCCTCCACATTGGACCAATGGGAGGTGACCATCTCCCTAAAAGTTTCCTCCAACAACCAACACTTCTCATACCACCATATTGGACCGCTAGTGGCAAAGAGGATTCAGTACATACCAAGAGAAGCGAGAGAACGTGTCTCCCGCGAAGTCCCGAGTTGAAAGCCAGGGCTGAAGACCTCCAAGCCACCAACATCCCACCAGAAGCGCCCACCGCATCCAGAGCTCTGAACTGGTCAATGTCGCCAGCACCAAACGACTTCCACAGAACATCCGTGACGGATTGAAGCTTTGTTTCCTGTAGCATTACCACATCGCAGCCCCATTCAATGAATCTCGAACCCAGTGTCCTCTTGCCCAGCTCCCCAAGACCTCGAACGTTCCAGGAGAGAATCTTCATTTGGAACAATCGTGTTGTCCCCGAAGGCAGATCACCCCGGAGACGTCCACAATGGAAGTTTATAGGGTTGAGCATGGCTGCGGCTCGGAGTGCGAAGGCCGGGACCTATTCCTGCGTCTGTACCTCTTGCCAGATCTTTTGTCAGCAATCCCTTCAGCGGGTTGAGCATCACCCAAGTCCTGGCGTGGCAATAGGGAAGTAGCAGAAAAGAGATCTCCACGAGAATGGCCAACCAAGACATCCGCCAAGGTCGGAAGGGCGCCAACAGAAGGCGAAACGGACCGGCTCGATGGCCCCCCGTCAGGGATCAAAGGGGCGCTAAGGAAACGTGACGGCTCCAGAAGATAAACCGCAACCAAGCTCCAAGACCCGCCATGAGGAAACGACCAAGCACATGTTGACGAAAGGGCCATGAGATGCGTCGAAACAGAGGGGTCCAGCGGGTTTGAGGAAAACCGATTGGCTAAGGGCTCCGAGAAGTCCACTTCGCCCGAATAGAAAGCAACAGTAGGGCTCGACACCCCCAGGGCCCGACCCGCGAAAGGGTCCGGGCACTCTGCCCAAATATCGAGATCCGAATCCTGAGGCGAAGGGAGAGGCGGTGCCGAAATGGTGGGTACCCTCCTATCCACGTCAGAGGATAAAGAGAATTTTTGGGAAACCAGGCACAAGACCCGAGGGGAGACTCCCAAGGGTCGCACCGAATCAACCTCGCGCGACGACCCATACAAGGCGCCCCTTGGAAATCCAACCTCCATCTCAGAAGGCGAAGCGACATCGGGCAACCTCGGAACCTCCGGCGGCGGAGGAGGCTCGACGATCTTCATCTCGACACTGAAGCTGAAACGGCCAACCTCCAACGTTGCGAAGAAGACATGTCCATCTGAATCGTCTAAGAAGCCCTTACTGCATTCCAGCAGCACAAGTGTGTCATCCAGAGACGAGCCAGGTGTCAGCCCATCTTCAAGCACTGCGAGGATCGTACCCCATCGTCGGAGGGCCCGCCCCAGGCAGTGAACCGATCGGGACAAGAAGGGAACACCCCAAACCTTCGTCACACAAACCTCCGCATCCGCACACGAGCCATCCGCAAAGCGAAGAGCTCGCCAACAAATATCGTCCACCCCGCCAACTTGTAATAAGCGTTGTCTCTGCACCGCGGAGAGGCCACAAACACAGCATCTCCGAGGATCAAGAGCCACCACGTCTCCCGTAAAACGCGATCCAAGGAAACAAGAAAGGTGAGACCTCACTGTCTCCACCGAGATGCTACCACGCACCGCATATCCGATCAACGCATGTGTGCCGGCAACCGAAATATCATCCATCACCACCTCGGCAACCTTCACATCATCCCCACCCTTCACATCACCCGCAAGCCAAGAAACACCCGCAACCACATCTGCGAAGCTACGACGCTCCCGGTAAAAAACATTCGCAGAGGATAAACGTTGCATGGATTGCCCAACCGAACCATGCATCTTAGCACCACTGACACTAGTTCCAGAACGAAACCAGCAAGTGGCCTGACGGTGGCCAACCCTCCCGCAGGAGAAGCACCTCGGAGGGACAGGACAGAATGACGCTACGTGGCCCCTAACCCCACAGCGGAAACGCCTCTTCTCCGACTTCTTGTGGGAGACATGCACTACTCCTCATTAACCCCACCGCCATGCCCCACACCTCCATCGCCGACTCTCCTCCCCCCCCTCCTCACAGCAAACCACCCACTTCCCCGTCTCGAGATCCCCGCGACGACCCCCAGCCCGCTCACCCTTGGCAACTCCCATCGAGTCCCCTCCATCAGCGAACAAACCACGCCCCGCCGCAACGAAGGAACCCACACTGTCGCGCTCCGAAGAGCCAGCCTCCACCCCTCCCGACAGAGACGAACCCCTTCCCGGCGAAGAAGCACCCGGTTTCGACGAACCCACCTGCGCTCCCGAACTTCGGACTCTCTACCATCGCTCCATCTCCACCTCGTGATCTGCAGTAGATCTCACCATAGCAAAGCGATCTTAGACAATCGGAACAGAGAACAGAGAGAGCCTGAAAAACTTGGTTGGAAGAGTACGAGTGTGTCCCTTCTTTCTAAGGAGTACACTACTTTTGTACATTGTATATTGTTTGTATTGGGATAAAATAAAGGGACTGCTTTTATAGCCAGGAAAATAGACAATGATACTACAATGACCAGTTGGAATACAATTTTGGAATACAATCGACATTTAAAATAAACAATGAGATTGCAATAGACTCAGTTCATCGATCAATGAAACGAAGTTAATCAACCAAATAAAGTTGGTCAATCACCCATGGAAGAACCAAACTTTTTCTCGATGTTAAGATGGGTTGCGTGCATTGCGGATCAACCATGGAAGACATAGATCATCTGTTTTTTGCATGTCCTAGTTCTGTTGAAGTGTGGAAAAGGGTAGCTTGTCCAGGTTTAACTTGGACAGATAAGTCGTCATTTTGGAACTCAGTCGACAGATGTTGGTCGGGTTTGGAGGAAGGGAGAACGAAGGCTTGTGCGATCATTTGAGCTTTGTGGCCAGCTAGAAACGAAGTCAACTTTAAGGGAGGGAGGTTTTACTTTGAAAAAGTAGTTGGGCATGGCAGATGTAAATTTCTTATTATTTTATATATACATATTTTTTGGATGGATCTCTAAAGGTGGTCCATCCCACCGTTTTCTCAAAAAAAAGTTGGTCAATCAAATTATAACAAAATGATCAATTGAAGTGAACAATCAGCCAAAATCACAACAGAGAACACTAACAACAAGACAAAAAATCCGAGTCCTCCAAGGAAACAATTGTTTTTCAAGGATGAGCAACATTCCAAAATGATCGACCAAACACGGGTGATCGATTACAGGAAAACAGCAGGCACAAATGAGCAATTTTTTTCAGGTGATCGATCAGATTAAATGAAGGTGATCGATCAATCTCGAAAAACAGTGAACACACTTAATCGATCATAGCAGTCAAGCCAATCAATCAGCTCAGAGACATTGAGCATACTTCATTGATCAATATAGAAGGAGTGATCAATCAAATTCAGGTCTGACATGTAAAGGAGATTATTAGGAAAATCCAACCATGCCTAAATTACAAGTACGCATACACATGATTTTGATGCCTACATGAAACTTATAAATAAGAAAAACTTGAGCCTTCTTGCGCTTTTAAGGATGTTTTGGTATTTCACTTCAATTTATCCCGCAAGCTGCTTAGTCGATTTAGACAAATGTGACTATCAATAAGCGTGTGTCATTATTAAAATAAGTGTTCTGAGTGAATTAAATTGATATTCTTCTAATTTTTTTATGACGATAAAACAAATTCATCAAAGAAAAGATATGTATTCGGCATGAAAATGGAAATCCACTGTTGCATTTTGGTAATGGAAATGAAATACATTAAGAAATATGGAGATGACTACAGAATACAGTTTATGATCAAATAATAAAAAAAGATAAAATTGGATAGTAAAGTTATATTAGGAACTTAATCATACGCAAGGTATGAACATAAGCACTCATGAAGGAACCCAATCCATGAGTTTTTATAGTTTTGTAGGGTGAAGGTGTGACAATAGACAAGATTCTGGGCTAATCTTTGAAATTATGTGTCTATGATTTGATATAATGGATTAAATCGGTTTCAAAATAGCACATGTATATCAGAATGCACGGCGTATTTTCAAAAGCATCACATTTCTCCTTCATTATTAAGCGATTTCTCACTCGTAACCCAAGTTACTTAAAACCCAACTTAATATATTGTGAATAGAATCATGTGGCAAATGCCATAAGTTTACTATATTTTATTGCAAATGTGGATTCTGAATGTTAGCCAATACGGTATTGAATGTTGCTTATCATAGTATGTAATGTTGATGAGTTTTGAATTTGAAGTTGAAAGGTCCATGGCCCTATTAAAGGAAACAAGGTTCATCACTAATATTGCAATAATCAACAGACTAAGCCCAATAGTAGGCCTGACTATAAGGTGTGAGATGAATAAAATATAGCATTACTTGTTCACTATTCGGTATGACCAGATAGTCAGACCGACTGGTCACTGATTAATGAAAAAAGAGTGTTTTTTTAGAATGTTCACCAATTTAAATTTATAATAAGATATGCATTCTCTGACTAACATTTGATTCATGTTTTTATGACGTTAACTAATAATAAATATGTATAAATATATCAAATTATATGTTTAAAATAACTTTTATTTTTATATTTTTTTTGAAAAACAGTGGCATGGGCCTCCGGTATATTTTTAGAATAATTAGAAGTATATATCTGAATAATTCCTATTTGTCATTTGAATTCTGTTTTTCAGTGCCTGGAATACCGAACATAGATTTTGTAACGCAGGCCCCACAATAACTTACATAGCCATGCTACTCTTTCGAGTATATTTCAATACGGCCCATTAGGGATGGCGGACTTGGGTGTAGTTTCCCTCAGAGAGGAGCACTTACCCAAAGGTGGGGCAGTTATTCATTCCAAAGTAAAGGTAGTATCAATCGAATAGAGAGGAGATCCTAAAAGATGTTTTCCTCTAAATGTTGACCTACACGTGCTCGTGAAAGATATCTTACCCAAATCAGCACAAAAGCCAAGTACAGAATGTAAGATGATAAGGACCCGGGTTCGAATCTACTATTAAAAAAATGATGATAAGGACCTCCAATGCTTTTGCATCACAATTGGAAAAGAACTCGAGGGTATTCAAATCAGCTCAAAACGACCAACAAGTTATATATATGCCAATGATATGGAAAATCCCTTGTACCATTCCAAAAAAAGCACTGGCTATCTTCATTTTTTTAAAACTCCATAAACTTTCCATAAGTGAAGTTTTTATACAGCTCATTGAAAGACATCCAAATAAAGAGAGAAAGCATCTAATGAGTTTCTATCGTCTTGATCTCTTAAAAGTCTAACAGAAATGTTAAGTTCAGAATTAGACTGTCAGCCTTTACAGCATAGATTTTCGCCGAGTCAGGCCTGGTAATGTAAGCAACCCTGCCACAAATACAAACTCCAAACACTTTCGGAGTGGCTGTAAATAATTGGGAGAGATAACTATCTATGCAGAATATGAGCAGATAAACATAGAGACTTACATCCAGCGGAAGCCCACCAGAATCACTAGCTGTTGAGGACCTTTTACTCATATCTGAAGTTCCAGTATTTCGACCAATTGAATTAGAGCGGCTAAACGATGCAGGTGTTAAGGATGAAGGAGACCCTGTACAATCACCAGGGTGGGTAGATAAATATACTTGGCTTTGTAACCGCAAATGATCTTCGACAAGCATCAAAATAACAATTGCATTCTCAGCCAAAGCCATGGAGAGTAGGGCAGCATTCTCCGCCTCAATCTTCGCTTCTTGGGGTGACAAACCCTCAGCAGCAACACCGGCAGCTGCTGCAGCAATAACTTGAGTCTGCTGTAAAATAGAAACTGGATGTAGACATTACCAAAAAAATGTTTCAAAGAGAAAGCATATAGTGAATTAATAGACACAATCAATATAGTTTTATAGAGATGCCTAAGTAAAGAAATAAAATTAATAGTTTGGGCACCAAAAATAAGTTCGTGATAGAAAAATAAAAGCTGGGCAAGTTGCAAATACAAATAATATAAAGTTAGGCATACTAAAACAACACAAAAACACAGCATCCTCAGTCAGGAGTCAAGTGCTAAGGCGTACTTTTAATTCAGATTGATTGCTTTTTTCAGAGTGAAAGACATTAGTAAGGTTCAAAAAGTCGGTAGGCTATATTCGTTCGGTCAGGCAGTCTGAAGTAAGTACGCGGATAGGCAGACGTATATGCGAAAATACATGAGATTATGCGGTTTGTGTTATTTTAATTTAAAATAATGAAAAAACAGTTGACAAAATATTAAATTACATGATTCATTTCATTAAAAAGGATGTTGGATAAGATGAATGTTGGCTACACAATCCACTAAATTGAATCATATGAATACAATAAATTATAAAAGAAAGAAATGCCCGTTGAAAAATCAGTGATGATTATTCAATTTATGCATAAGACATACAAATACATTATTGACATTGGTAATTTAGATCATCACCAAAATTTCTAAGTCAACAGATAAAGCCTAATACCAAATGATTTATATTTATGATTCCAGAGTCTAAGGTTCTAAAAATATACTTGATGAGAATTCAAATAAAAATCAAGGTGTATAAAGCTTCAAAAAAATATTGTTTCTAAAGAAGCATAATCAGAGATGATGGAAGAGGTCGGGTATTAATCCTATTTGATATGCGGCCGCATATGCGGATTACTCGGACCGCATAAGTGCTTTAAACGCATATGGCCGCATAAGACATATGTGGTTCAGAAGGATAACCACATATGCATATGCAGTCGCATGGATCGCATTTCCGAACACTGGGCATTAGTATTTGCATAACTATTAAAATCCAGTTACACCATTCTTCAGTGGTACTAGCTAATAAATGACAGGGTTAGATGCAACCACTGGACATCAATGCCAACCCCGGCACGTAGCCTCGGCCGCTCCCTTTTTCTAAGGAAAGCATGCCTGGTGACAAGTACAAACACCACTAGCATGTGATAGATCATGCCAGGACCTCATTCTAAAAGAGGTTATTTAATATCTCTACATTAAAGTTCTTATTGTCGGGCAAGATCGATGCTCCTTGGACTAAGAAAAGGCCTTCAATAATGGTTTCATTTTTTCCCAAAAATAACAATAGTAACAATAATTTCTTCTGGAACCAATATATGGACCCTCACGAGGGTTGCGATCATTTTTTTAGTAGAAAGAGGGGGAGCCCTCCGATCGGGAGTCACCACACCAAAATATTCATTAAATAATGAAAGGGTACATCAGTTCGAAATCCAGAAATTGTACACAACATTACAGTGGGCAATGACATTTTCCCAATAGAACCGTTGCCCCTTGAAGATACAGTCATTCCTGCCAAGCCAGATAGCCCATAACACGGCGAAGGGCCTGGACACATCCCCGGAGGATCCAAGCCTCACCGATCGGATAGATCTCCAAAAAGGACCTAGACCGGAAGGTTGGACCCAAGTGATCCCCAAAGCATCCCAAACCTGCGCCGACGTTCTGCAACTGAAGAAAATGTGGTACGTGTCCTCCACCTCCTCCTCGCATCTGTCACATTGCAGATCCGCCAAACCCAGCATCCTCCCTTTCCTCGCCTTGTCACAGAGACGGTTTCTCCTTAGGCACCAAAGGAACACCTTAACACGAGTAGGTATCTTGGCCGCCCAAATCACTTTCATATCCGCGTGCAGGTCTTCATCAATTAGCCCTTCTCCAGCTCTCAGCTTCCGGTAAGCCATCTTCACCGAGAATTTACCATCTGTCCAAACGAAATGGTCCGGGTCACCTGTCAACTCCCCAACAGAGGGAATCTCGGATAGCAGACGCAAGAAGTCCCCTAGCCTCTGATCCGAGAGATCGGAGTGGAACCTCGGAGCCCACGATCCCGAATCAACCACCTCCTGCACACGCAACCCTCTGTCAGTTGCCAAAGCCACCAACCTAGGGAATCGAGTGGCCAGCGCCCCCTCCCTCATCCAATCATCATGCCAGAAACGGAACTGGCGACCATTCCCCAACTTCGGGCGGAGAAATTACCCGATCCCCGGAAGCACAGCAATAATACCTTTCCACAAAGAAGACTCATGATGTATCCTCGCAGCCACCAACTCCCCAGCGACACCATATATCATCCTCAGCAACCGCAAGACCAGCGAGTCGGATGCGCCCCCAGATCCGCACCACCCATTTAGCAATCAATGCTCTGTTCATCAGCTCCACATCTCGAATACCAAGCCCCCTTCCGAAACGGGTATAGCTACAGCTTTTCAAGCGACCAGATGGAAACCCCTTCCTGTTTGCCTCCCATCCGACCAGAATAAGGCTCTCATCATAGCCTCCACCTTTCTTCTCACACCAACAGACATCAGTCTCGTAGAGTAGAAAAAGACCGGAATGGCTGACAGAACGTGCTTCAGCGGGATAAGTTTCCCACCCTTCGACCAAGTGTTAGCCTTCCAGCCCTCCAACCGCTCCTCCATTCTCCGCAAAACACAATCCCAATCAGACTTCCTCAATCTGCCCGTTACCAAAGGTAACCCCAGATAGGTTATCGGCAACTGTCCCCGAGGACAACCCGCCCACTCCGCAAGCCTGCTGCACTCAGCTTCGTCCATTGCCAGGGTTGCGATCATTTTAAATAACTATTATCCCAATGACCTCTACTCTAAGGAAACTGTGACCTTCACAGTCACCCCTGGTTTCACATTCAGAACTTCCCTATTCCCCACCTTAGCATCCACCAACTGCGAAAAACAGTAACCACAAACCAAATCCCCTCGTTGTTTACTTATTGCCTGCAATCGCTTCCATCCGCATCCCTGAGCTTTCTGAAGCATTGTTTCAAATTTCCCGAAATTTCGACGAAATTTCGGCGAAATTTCGGTTTCGAGACCCTACCGAAATCGAAATCGAAATGTCGATATATGCCCTTCCTTCACAAATTTAGACCGATTTTGGCCGAAATTGTCGAAATTTCGTCGAAATTTCGACGAAATTTCGAAATTGTCTCGTTTTTTCAGCATCTCGAAACGAAATCGAAATCGAGATTTAAAACCTTGTTCTGAAGACATTAATCATCCCAATGAAAAGTTATAGTCAGAGTTTCCCATAATCGTCGATTGCCGAAGGGGATCCGTAGCCGACTTGAGAAGCTTATGCGGAGGTTCTTATGGGCAAGCATGGGGAGGAGTCGGGGGGAATCCACCTGGTTGAATGGGGAGAAATTACGGGTAAAAAAAAGAGGGGGGGTTGGGGGTGCGGAGTCTGAAGCATATGAATGACACTTTGCTTCTTAAATGGGCGAACAGAATTTGGGGCTCGGGGGAGGATCTTTGCTGCAAAGTGCTGCGCAAAATTTACGGGGTCGATGGTTCTCCTCTGGTGGCCGCTACTCAGGTGGGATCTCCCACCCTGTTCTGGAAGGGGGTGGTGGAGATCTTCTCCAGATATCTCCATCTGTTTAGGCCGATGCTTGGAAGTGGTGAATCTTTCAGCTTCTGGACGGATGATTGGACGGGGGGCGCTATGCACGCGGTTCCCTCGCTTGTTCGCTCTGGCGGCTGACAAGGAAGCACGGATTGCGTCTAGCTGGTCGGAAGGTAACTGGTTCCCAACCTTCTCATCTAACTTTTCCGACCAAAGGTTCGAGGATTTCCTTTCCCTTTTGGACTATATAAAGGAGGCGAGGCGTCCCTCTGTGGGGAGGGATCATTGGGTTTGGCGCGTGGGCCCTTTCTCAGCGAGGAAGGCGTTTGGGGTGATTTGCAGGCCCCCACCGTCGCATTCGGAGACTTTGATTCGTGTATGTGGTTTCGTTTAGAGTCTCCGGCTCCCTGAGCGGATTGGCTTCTTCCTTTGGTTATTCCGTAGGCAGAGATTGATGACGAGAGATCGGTGTGCCAGGCTCCTTGGTTCTGTTTCTGACAGGTGCATATTAAGCGACGCGGCGGTGGAGTCCCTTGAGTCCTTTTCTTCAGATGCCCTAAGGTGACTGCGATTTGGGATGAGGAGAGACTGATTTGGCTATGTACGTCCGATGTGGCTTCCTTCTGTGGATCGATGGTGGCCAACAGGAGCAGAGCTAGGCGGGAGCTCCTCGGGCCCGTGGCATTTCTTTGGGTGATATGGCTGGGCAGGAATGCGGCTTTATTCTCTGGGCAACGCTTCTACAAGGAAAATGTAAAGATACAATGTGCGAGATTGGTCGATGAGTGGGTTTTGTAGGTGCTTTGCTTGTTTCGTTTCCCCTTTCCCCGTGTATATTTTCTCCGTGTTTTGTTTCATTAATGGTCTAGTGGTAGTACAGTGTGTCTACCACACAAAAGACCAGGATTCGAATCCCACTCTTGCAGTGGTTGCGTTAGGTAGTTGACGGCCAGCGTAAAAAATAGTCGAATCTTTCAACATTGATTTGAGCAAGAATACATGTAGCCGACCCTACTTATAGTGGGAGAAGGCTTAGCACATTTTTATTTGTTTCATTAATAAATTGTGGGGCGAACACCACTGAGTGTCTCCCCCTGTTTTTGGTTTCAAAAAAAGCTTGAAGATCCAAGTTTACACCAAGTTAATGCTTGATATATGGTTTCCCCTCAAGTTGGATGTTAACAATTCTTCATCTGCACAATAAGGTAATCGCTTTTCATCAGGAGAAGCGCCACGTAAAGAAAAGGGACTCGCACCAAGCACAAGGTGTCAGTTGCCAAAGTCAGTGCCATCAGCCTTCTACACAATGCACGGTCTTTCAAGCACTCAACTTATGGTCCAAAAGCCACACATTATCATGAGGTCAATAGTAAGAAATCCTGTCCTTACTCCTTAGGCCTTACTGATAGATGGATGAAATGATGAGAAATGTTTAGAAGTAAGAAAACGAGTCAATGTAAGAAAAAAGATATTTCAATTTGAAATGGTTAAATTCCTGCAATACCGTATGAAACCAGTCTCTTGAGTTGGCAAAGAAGATTGCACTAAATGAGCTCAACTTGAACCATAAAAAGGCTCCTAAGCCTAACTCACTAAGCTAACTTATCAAGCTCGATTTTGCCTTTTAAACTCGTGATTTTGTGCATGCACAAACATATCCAATTTCCCGTCCAGAATTCATAGAGATGGATACAGATATAGTTAAACATAGTGGGAAAATATAGCAGGAAGGCAAGTCACCTGAACTTGAAGCTCCCTGGCAGCGAAGTCAAGCAAGCCTCCCAAAAGTCTCCTTTTAAAAATAGGTAAAGATTCTTCACGCCTACAACCATTATTGAAACAGGAAAAAAATGACATATCAGATGACAATTGACATGTTTCAAACTTTGACTGCAGATAAGAGAAAACTAATTATCTTTCTTCTTAAAAAAGAATGAGAATATTAAAACTGATAATCTGATAAAAAAAGATGTGCATGAATGGAAGACATCTAAAAACTTATAATCCCATGCCAGAATGGACAGAGAAAGATAACAAGACAAAATTCTATAATTATATTTCGTCAAACAAGTATGGCGATCGCAGAGCAATATGACTAATCAATCTTCCATACATGTTTGAAGCATTTTTAGATGAAATGCCACGATTCTAAATTTGCAATAACCCTTGATATCTCTTCAATGCTCCCAAAATAGGCAATTTTCAAACTGTCCCCTTCATGGAAAACAGCCCTAGAGTTCAATTATATCATCAAATTTGTATGCAGATAAAAACATATTAAGCACAATGTGTCAGTACCTGATTCGCAGATCACCAGTGCTAGATCCCCCGACCATTGATAGCCATTCTGCACAATGTATCGTCGCTTCAACATCCTGTAGATTGAAGATTCACCGCAAAATGCACCCCGGTAAAAAAAATAATTCAATTTCATAACAATACAGACCTACTAGAATAACCAGATAATATTTTTCAGAGCTACAGAAAGGCACGTCTAACAAGCTCAGATTCAATGTCCAAGAACAGGGACACATTTTCTAAATGAGCCAAGCTTGAGGCCAAAGTTGTTCATCTTGGTAACTCGATTTACTGGCTCGATCAAAGATTTTATATAACAAGTTGAACTGTTAAACTGATTGAATCTTATTTAAGTAGCGTAGGTGGCTGTTGTGCTTTGCCTTGAACCTGCAAGTCACGGGTTCAAGCATCAGGCCGGCAATTTTCCCCCCTTTGGCCAGCCAAAATATGGGTGATGATGGAACATCATCCCGCATCATCCATGTATGGAAAAAAAAGGCTCTAGAAGTAGAGTCCTCACCCGAAAACATATAGAAGGTCAGTATTATACTGTTGGTATATATCTCATGGAAAGTGCTCGTTGGGCTCAAGTTTTTTTTGAAAGTACTAATTGGGCTCAAGTTTGGCTAAGAATCAAGTGGATTTGGAATCAAAGAGCTCATTTGCGAGGATCAAGTTTGGAATCAATTGGATTTGAAAAAAAGAGTTCATTATTTGGGATCAAGTTGGACAAGAAAATAAAGAGCTCATTATTTGGGCTCCACTTAGGCCCGTGGACTTGTTTGAACTAGATCAAGTTTAAGCCAAAATTTAGAAAGATTTTTAGTGAGTTAAAGTCCATGTTCAGCCCTACTTGGATCATTGGATTAGAGAGTATCTCGACTCCTTATTACTTTAAATCATTGTCAATATTCAACTTATGTCTTTTGATATCTATGGTTCTTCTCAAGAATTGGATCCCCGCGATTGCCCACCTCCAAGCCAATCAACTACAATTTTGAGTCGTGATGTCACTTCGGTCTAAACAAGGATCAAGTTGTGGTCTGCCCTTATAACATGCGCATTCCCCTTGTTTTCAGTTCTGTTCTTCGATGCTTAACAACACTATGGTATATGTTAGTTCAATAGTTGGGTTCTTATCGGGAGGGATGTCCTCGTTTTTGTTTTTGAGGTTTTTGTGGATGTAACAAACTCTACTTTCCCATGTGTCTCTCACTCATTGAGGGCTTGGTGCTTTATCGTTATATTAGTTATGATCTTTTTCCTAAAAAAGTTATTTAATTTGGACATTTTATTTCAAGCCATATGTTTCCAAGATGCTTAAAATATCCAAAAAAAGGAAATATTTTGTCTATATAATATTGATTCAATAGGAAGTTAGGAGCTGTATGAGTTGATCAACTTATGTGTCCTACTTGTTGAGTCTTGCATAGGCATGCATCTTTTGATATAAAAAACAAATATTAACAAACTAGCCCTTAAATGTTAACCCTTTTTTTAATGCATGTGGGTCCCAATAAAATTTTTGATGGCCTTATCTGATTCGGACGTAGTATTTCAACCCACATGTTTCCAAGATGCTCATAATATCAAAAAAATATTTCTTTCTATACATATCAATTCAATCGGATGTTAGGAAATTAATGAGTTGATCAACCAATGTATCCTTCTTGTTGAGCCTTGCACAAGCATGTGCATTTTAATAATAAGAAACTTTGGTATTTGGCATGCAGTTAGGACAGGGACTCAAATTTAAGGCAGATTAATTCAAACCTAAGGGAAGAGTCAAGCTTAAGGACCAAGCTTAAGAAATATCAAGATTAAGAACTGCATGAAAGAGCTACGCTAAGCTCGTTGATAGGGTTGTAGCTCATGAAAAAGGAAATATCAAGATTAAGTTGATAAAAATTCGAGACAGGGATTTTAATAGGATCAAGTCTAAGTTTAGAGTCTTGTAATCATGTAATATTTATTTTAGAATTATGTTCAAGAGACCATGCAAACTCAGCCACTGCCAGTCCCAAGCCAAGGTAAATGAGGAAGGTTGTGTATTAGGTAGCCGACAGCCAGCATAAGAGAGACAAAACCCTGAGTAGTGTTCTTTTTAAGAACACTATTTAGGAATTTGTCTCAAAACCATCCGGATCTTTTCAACGTGGATTTATGCAAACATTTAGATTTCGTTGGGGCATCAGTGTTGTAAAAGTCACCCGACTAGCCCGACTAGTAGGTCCGACTAGTCTAGTCAGTGGGGTGGCCGACCGAGTACCAACTACTTCCGACTAAGTACACTAATCGACCAATTTTTGCTTTGGAGATGCCATATTTTTTATGTTTTGATGTTTTTATAAGAAAACTTAATATAATATGCTTAATATTTTACTTAAATTCATTTACTTTTTTTATTTTATTACGATAGTATAAAAATGTACAAAATCTATGTACATATATGTATAAAATGAGTTATATATTTAAAATAATCATAAAATTCAAGGCCGATTAAAGTCCGACTAGTCGTATGACTGCCGATTAATCCTTAGTCAGTGACCCTGACCCAGCCGACCGAGTACCAACTTTTGCAACCTTGCTACTAGCAGCGCGTTGCATCGCCCGTGTGCCATGAGAAGTTCACAATGGCCGATATATCGTTCCCCGGATGTAGTTAAAAATTTGCAAGGTTCTCGCGTGAGGAACACAAATAAGTAAATAAGCTAGTTCTGCTACAATGTCGGTCGGATGCAGACCAAAATTTGCAAAGGTTCTCGCACGATTGATGCATGCTAGAAAAGAAGTTAGTCCAAAAGAGGATGCATAGAGTGTTGTAAATAGGTAGTTGGAATAATGGCACTTTGATTGGCAAATTTATGGAGATAGTAGATACAATAGAAAGAAGGAAGATTCAGATACTATGTCTTTAAGAGACAAAATGGGTTGGATTGGAGAGAAAGCAAGGGAGATTGAGAAAACATGCTTTAAACTTGGGTATTCATGTAAAGATGACGCCGGAAATGGTATTGGAGTGGTTGTTCATAAGTAATTAAAAGATAGTGTGGTTTAGGTGCAAAGATTCAGGGATCTGATTATTTTGCTAAAATTGATGCTTGAAGAAGAAATTCTGAATATCATCACAGTTTATGCGTTGTAAATTGGTTTAGATGAAAGGATTAAACAAGCTTTGGGGAGGATTTGGATGAGATTATACAAGGAATCCCACAAAGAGAGATGATTTGCCTAGGTAGAGATATTAATGGACATGTGGGAAAGGACACTTCAGGGTATGATAGTGTTCATGGAGGCCATGGCTTCGATAGAAATGAAGAGGGAAAAGTCACTCTGGATTTTGTAACGACTTATGATCTTTCATATAAAACACTCTCTTCAAGAAGATGGAGGAGCATTTAATTGCTTATAAGAGTGGCCTGACTAGAACGCGGATAGACTACTTTGTGTTGAAGAGAAAAGATCGGTTGTGGTGCAAAGATTGCAAAGTAATACACGGAGATAATTTAACAATCCAACATCACTTATTAGGCATGGATATGCAAATAAAAGAGCGGGTAAAGAAAAGGAGGGCTTCCAAGATCCCTGGAACTAGATGGTGGAATATTCAATTGAAGTAATCAAGCTTCGAGGAGAAGGTTTTAAAAGACTTATCTTGAGATTGTAATGGAAGTGCAAACGAGATGTGGGAGGCAGTAGCATCTTGTATCCGAAGCGTAGCCAAAGAGATGTTAGACGAGTCAAAGGGAGGAGTTCCAAGCTAAAAGGAAGCTTGGTGGTGGAGTGGGGGTACAAGAGAAGCTCAAAATTAAAATACCATGCTTTAAAGCTATGTCTAAGGATAGAACAGATGAAGTTGTCACAGGCTACAAAGTAGCGGAGAATGAATCAAAGAAAGCTGTAAGCTAAGCTAAGTCAGAAGCTTATACAGTTTTGTACAAAAGTCTCAACTCTAAGGCAAGAAGGATATATTCAAATTGGCCAAAGCAAGAGAAAGAAAGGACAAAGACCTTTCTCAAGTGAGATGCATTAAGGATGAGCAGAGCACGTGCTTGTTACTCAGAAGGATTTAAAGTTTAGATGGAAGTAGTATTTGCACAAGCTTTTCATTGAAGAAGGAAATAGAGAGATAACTTTGGGAGATCTAGCTAGCAGTAAAAGTTACTTAAATCGTGCAAGCTATAAACAAATACAAAGGAAGGAAGTAGAGGTTTTGAAGGTTATGAAACTTGAGAAAGGTGTAGGACATGATAGCATTCCTATAGAAGTATGGATAGTTCTAAGTGAGCGTAGTTTGACTTGGCTTACAAATTTATTCAATGTTATTTGACGAAGTAAGAAAATGCATGAATGATGGAGGAGAAGCATCGTGGTGCCTCTTCATAAGAATAAAGGAGACATTCAAAATTGTTCGAATTACAGAGATATAAAGCTGATGAGTCATATTATGAAAATTTGGGAACGTGTGGAAGAAAGAAGGCCAAGGCAAGTTTTCAAAGTAAACAAAAATCAATTCGGATTCATACCAAGTCACTCAACTATTGAAGCCATCCACTTGCTAAGAACAATAGAGATTTATAGAGCTAAAAAGAAGAACCTCCATATGATTTTTACTGATCTGAAAAAAGCTTATTGTTCCGTCCAACGAGAGATATTATGGAGAGTTTTGGGGAAGAGACAAGTACATGTCCTATATATTAACCTCATAAATGATATGTAAGTAGGGTTTCAACTTATGTAAGGATCAAGTCTGAGAAAACTGACTATGTTGACATCACCATTGGTCTGCATCAAGGTTTAGCTAAGTCTCTTTTTCCTTTGATTACGGACGAGCTAATTAGTCACATTCAGGATGAGATACCTTGGCGTATGTTAGCGTTGATGATATTGTGTTGATTGATGAGACTAGAGATGGAGTAAATGAGAAGCTTGAAATCTGGAGACATGCATTAGAGACTAAGGGCATGTTTGGTTGCATGGTTGGCCCAACCCTGGTTACTATTCACAAGGGTACTTCCTCCTCACAGATTACTATTCACCCATCCCAACCCAGCCCAACCCAACCCAGTCCAACCCAGCAACCAAACAGGCCCTAAAGGTTTTCGTATAAGTAGGGATAAAGCTGAATATATTGAGTGCACTTTTGATGGAAGCAACGGCGACGAAATAAAGGTGAATATTGGTGACATTAACATTCAAAAGAGAGATTCTTTTAGATATTTGGGATATATTTTGCAGCATGATAAGGAAATTGATGGACATGTTACTAATAGAATAAATGCAGATTAGTTAAAGTGAAGAGGAGTATCTACTGTTCTTTGTGATAAGAAAATTCCTTTCAAAATCAAAAGAAAGTTTTACACAACAGTCATGAGATCTGCTATGCTCTACGGATCTGAATGTTGTCCTGTGAACCATAGACATGTGCAGAGAATGGCAGTAACAGAAATAAAGATGTTAAGGTAGATGTGAGGACACATGCATAAAGATCAAATTCAGAATGAAGCAATCAGAAGGAAAGTTGGTGTCACTCCGATCAAGGATAGTATATGAGAAAACTGCTTAAGGTGGTTTAGTTATTTGCAAAGGAGGTCAGTTGATGCACCACTTAGGAGATGTGAGTTTTGGGATGTTAAGCCGACTAAGAAAGGGCGAGGAAGGCCCAAGAAGTGTTGGAATGAGACTATCCGAAGATATCTTAATTTTTTGGATCTAAGCCCGAGAATGATCCAAGATAAATATGAATGGAAGCAAAGAATCTATGTAGTTGACCTTATTCAATGTGGGAAAAGGCTTTGTTATTGTATTGTTGTTCAAGAGACAATGCATGCATATATACTCTTATATTGGGTTTTGACCTTGAATTGTCCGCCTAATCTGATTTCAGTTGATTTATTGTCCTATTAGCTAACTAATTCTTGCACCAGTTGACTACTTCTATTCCAACAATCTAATTGAGTTGTAATGGTAAAATGACATATTCAGTCATTGATTAATTTAACTTTTACTCGACTAATTGTACACAGCTAAATGGTCTAGTGGTAGAGCAGTATGCCTATCACCCAAAATACCAAGGTTCAAATACCCCCTTGAGGAAGGCAGCGTTAAGCAATCGACAGCTAACGTAAAAACAGTCGGATCTTTCAACTTGGAGTTGATAAGAATCCATGTAGTCAACCCCACTTAAAGCAGGAGAAGGCTTTGCCGTTTTTTTACAATTTCGTATTATTGTTCGTAATTTTCAGTCGACTATTTTATGGCGTGGGTATTCTACTTCTACTGAGCCAAATCATCACACCATTCCAAGGTTGCAAAAGTCGGTAGTCGATACTCGGTCGGTTGGGTCACTGACTAAGGATTAATCGGCAGTCGGGCGACTAATCGGATTTAGTCGGACTTTAATCGACTTTGGATTTTATAAATATTTTAAACATATAACGCATTTTTATGCGTATATTTACATAGATTTTGTACATTTGTATACTATCATAATAAAATAAAAGAAATAATTGAATTTAAGTAAAACATTAAGCATATTATAAAAAGTTTGCGTATAAAAAAAAGTAAAACATTAAAAAAATATGGTATCTCCAAGTAAAAATTGATCGATTAGTGTACCTAGTCGGAATTAGTCGGTACTCGGTCGGCCACCCCACTGACTAGACTAGTCGGACCTACTAGTCGGGCTAGTCGGGTGACTTTGACAACATTGCACCATTCAATCATAAAATGATGATTATCAACTACCAAAAATAATCGAGATTGCAGAAATCAGTAGTCAGTCAGTATTCGGCCGGCAGGGTCTCTGATTAAGGACTAATCGGCAGTCGGACTACTAATCGGAATTAGTCGGCCATTAGTCGGTTTTGAATTTTTAAAATTAATTTACATATATATATAAATCATTTTTTATACATATATTCTTATATATTTACAATATAAATCATTTTTATACATATATTTTTATATGTTTGCATAGATTTGTGCATTTTCTATACTATCATAATGAAACAAAGGGAGTAATTAACTTTAAATAAAACATTAAGTATATTGGAATAAGTTTGATTTTAAAAAAACAAAAAATAAAAATAAAAAAAACTCTATGTAAAAATCGACCGAGTAGTCGGCCAACTAGGTCGACTAGTCGGCCCGATTAGTCGGGTTGATCGACTAAGCCTAGTCGAGTCGGCTACCCCCCCCCCCCCACTCGACTAGTCGGCCGACTTTTACAATAGTGAAAACAACCATTTTAATCGGTTGCAAAAAGAAAAGTTATTCCTTTTGGTTTCACTTGACATCACACTCATTCCATTCACCCATTCCATCATTTTGAATTGTGGAATTCACTTATAATCGCATTCTTTATTTCCAACTTTGTAAGGAGTGTTCTTGAGAGACGTTTCAACGCACAATACATTCATTATTGAGAGGCATTTCATTGTGCAATACATTCAAGCTTTCTTAAATACAGCTAACATCCTACGAGTGTGGGCTTTTCTCTGTAAAAGCATTTTTTATTTACCTCTCATTGCATTACAAAGATATTTGCCCATGAGATTTATAGAGTGTTGTACTTTTTGTATTATGGTTAGAGTTATCCGTGTAAACAACTTGTTGCGGTTAGAGTTATCTGCGTAAACAACTCAATGTAATGGTTATAGTTGTTTGCATGTAAACTAGTTGGAATATAGTTAGGATGCCTACGTAAGCATTTTGTATAGTGGAAAGGACTAAGTGATTCCATCGTATTAAAAGCCCAAGCCAAGAGACACCGGACGTAATTTTTATCTAGGAAGGTTTACATGTAAAATATCCATCACTTGCGGTTGAATAGTGCTGCATAATGATTTTGTCTGTTTGAGATAACATGATTGCAGCAATCTCAACCATTTTGACTCGATAAATCCTCAGTACTTATAACTATAGTGAGGGTTGATGCATGTATTACTTCACATCAAAAGGTTGATAGAAAAATCAGTAAACCAAATATTTCTAAGGTTTATGTACATTAACCAAAGATTCCACATGTTACTTCTATTTTAGTTAAAAGAAATGTAATTTATCTTTTGACCTCTGCTCGTGAAAATGGGTCACTTTATACAAGTCAAACATTTCATAGTTCAGTAAACTCTATTAATTAATCATATCCGATGGAATATGATAATTTTTTAATGCAATACCTCAATGTGATATAAATCTGAGAAAGATTCAAAAATTAGCAAACATTTGGATTTCGTTTGGTCGTTCCCTACTAGCGACACATTGCATCGTCCGAATGCAATGAGAAACGGGCAAAGGCCGCTACATCGCTCCCGGATGTAGTTCAAAATTTGCAAGGGTTCTCACATGAGGAATGCATGCGAGTAAATACACAGTTCCATTGCATCGTTGCTCGGATGCAATCCAAAAATTGCAAGGGTTCCTGCATGATGGGTGCATGCGAGTAAAGAAATCAGTCCAAAAGAGGTTGCAAAGAAGTTGAGGATATGTAGCTGGAATATGGCACTTTAACTGGAAAATCGATGGAGATAGTAGATACAATGGAAAGAAGGAAGATTCAGATACAATGTCTCCAGAGGACGAAATGGGTTGGAGAGAAAGCAAAGGAGATTGAGAAGACACTTTAAATTGTAGTATTCAGGTAAAGAGGGGTAAAATTTGTGTTGAAGTAGTTGTTCATAAGGATTTGAAGGATAGTGAGGTTGGGGTGCAAAGATTTGGGGATCATATATTTTGCTAAAATTGGTGCTGGAAGAAGTCATGAATAATCTCAATTTATGCACCGCAAGTTGGTTTAAAGGAAAGGAATAAACAAGCTTGTTGGGCGAATTTGGATAAGATCATGCAAGGTATCCCACAAAGAAAGGTGATTTGTCTGGGTGGAGATCTTAATGGATATGTTGGAAAGGATGGTTCGGGGTATGCTAGTGTTCATGGAGGCCATGGCTTCGGGGATAGAAATGAAGAGGGAAAAGTTATTTTGGATTTTGTAATAGCTTATAACCTTTTCATAGCAAACACTCTCTATAAGAAGAGGACGGAACATTTGATTACTTATAAGAGTTGTCCAACTAAAACACGGACACTTTGCGATGAGGAGAAGAGATCGTATGTGTTGCAAAGACAACAAAGTAGCTTTAGGAGAGAGCTTGACATCTCAACATCGCTTGCTAGTCATGGATGTGCAAATAAAAGGATTGGTAAAGAAAAGGATGGTTCCCAAAATCATTAGAACTAAATGGTGAAACCTTCAATTAGAGCAATCAAGCTTCAAGGAGAAGGATTTAGAAGACTTTTCTTGGGATTGTAACAGAAATGCAAACGAGATGTAGGAGGCGATGGCAATCTGTATACGAAGGGTAGAAAAAGAGATGCTAGGCGAGTCTAAGGGAGGAGTTTCAGGCCAAAAGGAAGCTTGGTGGTGGAGTGAAGGGATGCAAGAGAAGCTTAAAATTAAAAGATATTGCTTTAAACCTATGTATAAAGATAGAACAGAGAAAATTGACATAAACTACAAAATAGCAAAGAAGGAAGCAACGAAGACTGTAGATAAAGCTAAGTTGAAAGCTTATGAATCTTTGTATAAAAATCTTGACTTGAAGGAAGGCCAAAAGGATATATTCAAATTAACCAAAACAAGATAAAGAAAGACCAAAGATCTTTCAAAAGACCAATGATCTTTCTCAAGAGAGATGCATCAAGGATGATGGGCATGCGTTAGTTACTCAGAAGGATATATAGACTAGATGGAAGTAGTACTTCTATAAGCTTTTCGTTGGGGAAGAAAATAAATATATAAATTTGGGAGATCTTGATGGTAGTGAATGTCACCTGAATCATGGAAGTTGTAGACGGATACAAAGCAAGGAAGTAGAGGAGGCTTTAAAGGTTATGAAATCTGGGAAAGGAGTAGGATATGATGATATTCCTATAAAAGTTTGGAGAGTTCTAAGTGACCCGAGTTTGACTTGGCTCACAAATTTATTCAATGTTATTTAGCGAAGCAAGAAAATGCCCGAAGAATAGTGGAGAAGCATTGTGGTGCCTCTTTATAAGAATAAAGAAGATATTAAAAATTGTTCGAATTACAGAGGTATCAAATTGATGAGTCAGACTATGAAAATTTGGGAATGTGTGATCGAAAGAAGGTCGAGGCAAGTTTCCAAAGTAACTAAAAATCAATTCAGATTAATGACACATCACTCAACTATTGAAGCTATCTATGTGTTGAGGAGAACAATGGAGATTTAAAGAGCTAAAAAGAAGAATCTCTATACGATTTTTTATTGATTTGAAGATTATGATTCAATCCCACATGAGATATTGTGGAGAGTTTTAGAGAAGAGACAAGTACATGTCTTAGACATTAACCTTATAGAAGATATGTATGATAGGGTTTTATCTTGTGAAAGGATCCAAACTGAAAAATCCTACTAGTTTAACATCAGCATCGGTCTACATCAAAGTTCACCATTGAGTCCATTATTTTTTACGTTGGTTAGGGACGAGCTGACTAGTCATATTCAAGGTGTGATACCTTGGTGTATGTTGCTCATCAATGATATTGGATCGATTAATGAAACAAGAGATGGAGCAAACGAGAAGCTGGATATTGGGACATGCCTTAAAGGCTAAAGGATTTCGTATAAGTAGGTCAAAGACTGAATACAAGGAGTATATATTTGATGGAAACAACGACGAAGGACTCGATGTGAAGATTGGAGACGATAACATTCAGAAAGAAATTCTTTTCTATACTTGAGATCTGTTTTGCAACAAGATGGGTAAATTGATGGAGAGGTTTTTTTTTTGAAAGTCTGTATGGGAGGGGGAAACACTCGGTGGTGTCCGCCCCTTCAAAATTTATTGATAAATTGATAGAGACGTTACTCATAGAATAAATGTAGGTAGGCTAGAGTGGAGAGGATCCTCAGTTGTCCTAAATGATAAGAAAATCCATTCGAAAGTGAAAGGAAAGTATTACAAACTAATTGTGAGACATGTTATGCTCTATGGATTTGAATGTCGGCATGTGCACCATACACAAGTGCAGGGAATTATAGTAGCATAAATGAAAATACTAAGATGAATGTATGGTCGTAAACGAAAAGATCATATTCAAAATGATGCGATCAGAAGGAAAGTTGGTGTAGCACTGATAGAGGATAAGATGAGAAAAAATCGTTTAAGATGGCTTGACCATTTGCAAAGGAGGTCGGTTAATGCACCAATTAGAAAATGCGAGATTTGGGATGTTGAGCCAGTTAAGAGAGGGGAAGGAAGGCCAAAGAAGTTTTGGAATGACATTATCCTAAGGGATCTTATTTATTTTGAATTAAACTCGAGAATGACCCAAAATGAAGGCGAAAAATCCATGTAGCCGACCCTTGTCGGCTACTTAAATATGAGAAAAGACTTTGTTCTTGTTGATGATAATGATGATTACAACTTTATTAATGAATTTTATTAAGAAGCTAAAGGAGCAACCTTATAAGGGTATATATGTCAATTAACTTCTAACAAGTGTATATGATTGGCTTATACGAATTTACATTCCAATATTGTTTTTTTGATAAAATCCCCATAGAATTTTCAAAGGATATTATAGTAATATCCCAACAAATAAGATTGCCACAAGCTCTTAGAGGATAGACATTGTTGCAAGCCTTAATTAAAGACTTAGACAACATAATTAACACCCATGTATAAAAAATATATATTTATCGCAAGTCCTTGCAAAACTTGCTAATGATATGTGTATCCCTATCTATTTTCAAATACATGACCACCTCTAAAACATATACATATTACATATGCTTGAACCCTTGTTACCATCCACAAGTCAAACCACTAGAAATAAAATTGTTTCTAAGGGAAAAAAAGGCTTGCACCGTATATGTGTATGCCCAAAAATTTTACCGTTTATCACCAAGAGTTATTACAATCCTAATATAAACAAAAACACTACATTTTTACATGTTCCAACTCTCACACAACGCATTGGCATGTTCCACAACATTCTCAAGGTAGAAGCGCTCATGATTAAAACCCATCTCATTCCTGGTTAGCCGGAATGCCCAAACTGCAACACAGCATGATCTTTCCTTCTCCATGCCGCACTAATCATTTCCGAAGTGATTTCAGACCTCTACATAGCTATCACAGGTGAAAAAAAGATGGTATGCATCCTTCTCCACGTCGAAATACCTTAGGCATCCTGGATCAGCCCTCAAAATAAGGTGAGTGAATCAGTCCTTCATCGGTAATCTCCATCTTCTAAACAGCCACATGAAAACCTCCACGTGAGTTGGAATCTTCCATTTCCATATCCGCCTACAATCCACCTCACATCCTCTATGGTTAAAGGTCAAGGAACCCCTCAAAGCCCTATAAGCCCTCCCTACTGAAAATGTACCATCTTGCCAAATCCAACAGTCATGTCCATCCACGGGTCCAACTATACCTTCAATTTCTGCCAGCATAGTAAGAAGCTCCTCCACCCGTTGCTCAGAGAGTTCAGATCTGAAACGAGGAAAAAATTATGCCCAACCCAAGCATCTGCACCGTGCAATCTTGATTCTTCGCCAATGCCTTAAGCCACAGGAACCTAGCATCCAATGTCCCCCACTCCAATTGACTATCTGAATCAAAAATCAAGTGTCTTCCCCAATCATAGGCCACAGAATAGGTTGTATCTCCAACGTCAAACTGTATATTCCCCTCCAAAAATGTGAAGGTGTAGCACCAAAATCACCATTGCCTGGGAACGAAAGTCAAGGTTCGTAAAACCTACAAATAAGTCTGCACACCAGACTTTCACAATCCCCCCAAATACGAGATACCCACTTATCGAGCAGGGCCTTGTTCATCTTTCAAGTTGCGCACACCAAGGCCCCCATCATCCATTGCACACGACAATGTCCTCCAATCCACCAACGAAAAGACATTAGATTGCCCCCTTTGATGATCAAAAAAAGCACCTCATGATGGACTACATCCTCCTCCTAATACAAACAGGCACAAATCTAGAGGATAAAAGAAAGATCGGGAAAGCAGATAGGACCGAACGCAAGAGCACCAGCCTGCCTCCCCAAGACAGGCAAACAGACTTCCACCAGACTAGCATTTGCTCTAATTTCTCAGTCACCAGTAACCAGTAAGTAGATCACATCCTACCAGCAACCAACGACACACAAAGGTAGCGAATCAGCGGATTAATGGCGGCGATCTCAACCATGTAGTGCACATCTCAATATCCATCTCTGCAAGGCCAAAAGGAACGAACTCTGATTTGCCCATGTGCAACTTTAGCCCAGATACATCACCGAAAATGTCCCAAGACCATCGATAGACCTCTGCAACTATCCACCCCACCATCCAAAAATAGGATTGTGGCATCCGTGTACTGGAGGATGGGGATGGACATCCCGCCCACTGAAAAGCCGCTGCAATATCCCCTTGAAACTGCTCATTCCACCATGACCGTCAGTATATCAAATGCAAGAACAAAAGGTAAAGGAGCTAAAGGGCACTCCTGAGGAACACCTCGTTGTAGCTGAAAGAACCGCCCCCCCCTGGCCAGCCATTAATAAGGATAGCACAGGACGCAGTCGTGACGAACCTCTTCATCCAAGAAATCCATCTGTCTAGGAAACCCCCCTAGTAGATTGACACAATCATAAGCCTTTGAAAATTCAACTTTCTACAATACTCCATTCGCCCTTCTCTTGTGTCAATCTGCAACAATCTCTGAAACCAACACCACACTATCCATGAGCTACCTGTCCAGTAAAAAAAACTCTAAGCCAACGAGATAATTCTGTTCACCAACCCCCCCCCCCCCCAAGACGATTGGCCATCAGCTTGGCCACCACAAGATAAATCACATTAAAAAGAGTAATTGATCTACAGTCTTCAATTCTTGTTACCAAATCCTTCTTGGGAAGTAACTAAATAGAAGATAGATTGCGGCGGTCAAATCCATAGTTTCCCTCACCAAATTATGCCACCAGTCCCAACAACTCCTCCACAATCATATCTAAGGCCTTGAATTTCGGATTTTGACTTCATTTCGGTAAGCATGCAAAGAGAAATTCGGTGTAATTTTAGTAGAATTTCGATGAAATGGCCGGAAATTGAGGAAATTACTTGAAACTCATTTTTTATAAAATTAAGCTTTATAATATTTTTAACTTGATAAATGAGATAGAAACACGTGATTTTTTGATAATGGTAAGATATTAACATGACATATTCCATTAAATATCCATTTAATCGCTCCAACGGTCAAAAAATTAGTATATTGCTCAGAATCATAGCTAGATTTGGAAGCGAAATTAGAAACCATTAGTTCCACCTCTTGAGTATGAAGAAAATGGTGACATGTGAAATAATAATAGAAAAAACATAGGCCGGCAAAGAGAACGAACGATATCTTATGTAAAAAAATTGAAGATCGAAATGATGCAATATTTATTTTTTCAAAAATAAGATAAGGCACGCAAAGACAAATCTTTCTAACATGTATGTCTAATAGATGGATTGTATAGATTGTGATCGTAAAATATATGTTATACAAAACACAAACAAATCAGTTAACACCAAGAAACTACGTGGCATTTACAAGAACAATCTATACCCAACCTGATAGTAGTCAAGTATTACAATCACAAGATTTAGAAGGTTGCGAACAACCTAGCACTTACACAGTCGCACGTACTCCTTATAATAATGACAAGACGCAAGAAAATAAAGCCATATTTTCATATTTCAAAATCATTTCGCCATGTTCAGGAAGAGAAATTTCAGAGAATTTCGGTGAAATCATCGGAAATCTTGGAAATGACTCTAAACATGACTTTTTCAAAAAACTAAAGTTTTTAATACTCCTAAGTCAATAAAAAAAGGGATTTTTACACCTATAACCCTAAGTAATTTCGTAATTACAATCATAACCCTGCATAATCATGAATTACATGAGAAACCCTGAGTAATGTTTAACTCTTACATGACATAACCCTATTTATTTTCCGTTTGGAATGTCCGTTATATTTGACGATTTCCATTGAAAAAGACAAAAATACCCCTATTGTTCATTCTTATTTGCAAAACATGCCCCCTCTCCTCCTGTCGAGCAAGACCTCTTGACCGCTCCTCTCCCCCCTGCCGAGCACCACTGCAAACCTTTCCTGCCTGTTCCACCTCTGTCAAGCCCCCCACCCCCATTCTCCGACAATCGACCACCTCAGCAACAACCCCCGGTCGAGACCACCTCTGCAAAGCTTCCCCCCCCCCCCGGTCGACCGACATGCATCCCCAACCCACCTCCTACAGCCCAGGTCGGCCTCGACCCAAACGCTCCCCTCCCGCCCCCTCCTGCAAGCCTCCGCCTCTCGTTCCCCGACCCCGTGTCAAAGCCCCCCGCCCTCCACCTGCGTGCCCCAACTACCCGTCGACCTGTTCTACAAGCCTCCGCCTCCCGCGCTCCAACCCCCTGTCGAATCCCCCGTCGCTTGCCCCACCTCCTTTTCCCCAACCCTGCATCGAAGCCCCCTGCCCTCCACCTCCCACCCTCCCCCCACCCTCGCGGCCGCCGCCTGCCCACCTCCCTCCCGTATAAGCCCTCCCCCCCACCCCCGCCCGCCCCACCTCCCGTACACCAACCCTCCATCGAAGCCTGCCCTCCACCTCCCGTGCGCCCCTCCGCCTCCTGTGATCCAACCCTCCATCGAAGCCCCCATCGCCTGCCCCACCTCCTGTTCCCCAACCCTGCATCGAAGGCCCATGCCTCCCCCCCCCCCTAATCGTCGCCTGCCCATCTCCCTCCCGTATAAGCCCCCCCCCCCCCCCCCGCTGGCTCCCCGCCTACCCACCTCTATGGATGCCTCCCCACCAACCAGCAAGCCCCAAGCCCCCACTGAAGCTCTCTGCTTTGCCTGCAAGCTCGTAGAAACCCCCCCCTCCAGAAGCTCTGCCTGCAAGCTCGTGGAAGCCGCTCCCCTGCAACCTTCTTTCTCCACACCTTGAAGCTCTCAAATCCATCCAAAATTTTTCCCTTTTCTTTTTTTTTTGCTTTTGATTAATCACAACCGTTAGATCACAAATGGTTAGATTAACTCAATTATCTGGTTGAGTTAATGAATTAAACTAACGGAAGGTTATGGACGTAAAACGAAGCATTTATTCAGGGTTCTAGATGTAATTCATGATTATACAGGGTTATGATTGTAATTGCAAAATTACTTAGGGTTATGGGTGCAAAATCCCTAAATAAAATAGATATTCACGCTTATTTTGTAAAGTAGAATTGTAAATATAAGTTTTGAAGTAATATTAAGGTCCTAATCATCGCACACGTTGATATGTAGAGCAATGTGTCACCTTCAGTCAAAATTGCAAGCTACTAGGGAGCAAAAGCCATGATAACCACCTTGTCAATAAAAATGAGGTGACATGTGTAATAACTACTAATCAAAACATATATATCAAAAAGAGAAAAAAAGGAAAAAATATAGCTCTTCAACTAACTTGAATTTAACTCTTAGTCGTGTCTCTAATTGATTTAGTTCGGATTTAGATCTAAGATTTAGAAACTAAATAAAAAACCTCTTCAAACAATGTAAAGAACCCTGACAACTCAACACATTAACGGATAAATAAGTGAAATTCATTAATATATGCCAATTTTGAAGAAAGCGATGGGTAGTTTCCCTGGTTTTTTATTCCGTTGAAACAACATGCAAGTTCCAAGAAATTTCATCAATATTTCGTTGAAATCCTGGAAAAAGAAATAACGTAACATTTCGATTTCAGTGACCTAAAGAAATGGAAATTTCAGAGAAATTCAGTGGAATTTCGTTGAATTTGAAGCCATGATAAGATCTCAGAACTCCCTGTAGAAAAATACCGGAAAACCATCCGGCTCAGGATAGACATCTGAATTCAGCCCAAAACAAACTTCCGAACTTCCAATATCTCAAATCCCCTTAACAAAGACTCAGCATCCAAATCAGTAATATGATCCACTCCCAACCCTATCCACAGCGACTTGCACTGAGGCGGTCGCCTGCTCATGCCTCTGAAATACCCAGTACCTGCCCTCGTTATCTCCCACTCCTCAAGGAACTCCCCCCTCCCCACACACACACCTCTACGGAATGTATCATGTTTCTCCTCCTTCTACCGTTAGCCACCGCATGAAAAAAAAATAGTATTTGCATCACCTTCCTTCAACCACTTCGACCTCGATCTATGTCGCCATTCAAGTTTACACTTCTGATCCTCTTCATCTAGAATTCTCTGAACCACCCCTTGGCTCATCAGCTCCTTCTCGTCCAACTCCCTCTCATCCTCTACCGAGTCTAACCTCCCCAATTTGACCTACACTTGACTACTCCTCATCTCAAGCTCAGCTCTAGTGTCCCATTTGAACTCGATAAGTTTGCACCACAGAGCCGCCAACTTCATCACAAATCTCACCGTAGCCGACCCCTCTACCCCTAGTTCTGACCAAAAAAGCAAACCATAACATGGAAGCCCTCCTCCAGCAACCAATAGTGCTCAAATCTGAAGTAACAAGAAGAATCATTACTGTTGCAAGAATCAAACCATGCTGGTGTGTGATCCGACCTTGACCTGGGAAGGGAAGTCACAGTAGCCAAGTTGAACATATCCATGGCCCCAACAGATAGAAGAAAACGGTCAACACGTGACCGAGACAAGGAATTCCTCCAAGTGGAACAACAGTTAGCAGCATCCACAACCTCTAGGGCAAGCTCCTCCACGACCTCATCAAACATACCAGACCATCCAGGATCATGCGCACCTCTCTCCTCGGTCTATCCTCTACATATAACGTGACATTAAAATCCCCAGCCACAATCCAAGCCATCTTCGAAAAGTAAAGTCTAATGTGACGCAGTTCATCCCACAATATTGTATCCATCGAGGCACCTGTTATACCATACACTGAGGTCACAACAAGACGGGACAGATACATCTTATTTATTAAATCCACAGAGATCGAATGATCCAAGATCATTTCATCAACAAATTCATACAAAGCACCATTCCACGCTACAACTACCCCCACCCCCCCCCCCACACCCCACCTCGAGCTACTGTATGCCAGGACAATTCTGAACTCGTTAAGATGGGGATCTGAGGTGGAGATCCATCTCACTGACTCCCAAGAACCAATATTGACCTCTGGTATGCATGTAATATCAGTTCTCCGCTTGGCCAGCATGGACCCAATAGCCAATTGCTTATTCAGTTGGCCCAAGCCCCACATGTTCCATGTTATGAGCTTTATTGGGAGACCCAGGGGGATGCCCCTACCATTTGAACACCCATTGTTTGTGCAATCTCCTGTATGTATCGTCTTTCTTCTGCATTATCATCATTCCTCAATGTTTTACCCCGCAACTTGCCCCTCTTTCATCATTAACTTCATCGTTCATCAACTCCCATCACACTTCATTCTCAGTAGCAGCAAACATGTCCTCTTGATTATCACAGTTCAGTACAGTACTTCCACTACCACCATCAGAGCCACCATTTATCTCCAAATCAGGATTACACTGAAGCATCCTGGAATCCCATTCCAACGCGCTCGGCCTTCGACGCTTTCGCGAAAACTCAACATCTGTGTCGCCAAATCGGATGCCAACCCATCAACAATAGTTTCGTTCAAATTGCGTTGCGTCGGACCCCAATGCCCATTCCCGCCTCTAACCTTTCCTCGATGTGAAGAAACATTCCCTTTCTATGACGAGCCAGCCTTGCTTTAGTTCTATATCCATCCCCAGCCGTATATCTGCTATTGATAGGACGCCACCGCTCGAGAAGCCCCCAGCACCTCCATTGGTGGAGATCGCAATCTCTGCCTTGCGTTCAGGAGATGTCTAGACCCTTTTAGGTCAGCCCCAAGCCTCGATATGGACCCAAGCATCATCCCCGAGCTAGCCATGTACCAGTTGTTGAAGCCCCAAGGGCGCGGCAAGCATCAAAGCTCCTCTAGAGTCGTTGCGAGAAGAAACAACCGCAGAAGTAACCAAGCTCGTGCCCTTGATCGAGTGTATGAATCCACACGAGCTCCGAAAACCTCCAACATGTAACTGAAGGTTCGAGAAACGCCCTTGAAACCTACGACCATTGGACTTCCTGCCTCTGATCGCATCCCCTGCCCATCACCAGTCAGCAGTTCTCCCCATTTCGCATCAGCTAACAGATCCCCTGGTAGGGCCATACTCACTAGTTCTTCACACTTATGTAATAATGGATTTCGTCAATGTAGACGTCTTCCTCGACTAGTTTCCCCTTGTAGTGCAATCCCATCATCGATGCCATGACTTCCTGCAATAGAAGCACAGTTGCTCCATTGCTTTGCACGACCAGGACAGATGATCAGATGCTCCACACCTGAAGCACCCTCTCACAGCCCCCACCTGCGACGTTGATGCCCGCTTCTTGGCCTTGAGGAGGTTCTAGGGACCATCGTCTGCCAACTCTTCCATAACCACATCATCCTACACCTCTCCTTTGTCCTCTATGACGGTAGCCCTCCAATATCTTTGAATGTCATCCTCCTCCACTTTAGCGCCACACCTGCTCCCTCTCGCTCATTTTCCTATGAATAGAAATAATTGTTAAAGAACAAATTTTAGTAATTTTTTTTTACAAACTAGTCTCTTAAAGTATATTATATTCTTTTTTACCCTCTTGATCATCTTCAAACTACCCCCTCCATTATCGACATATGATGACTCCATGATTATCGTGTCCTCTTGACCGTCACTGCCCCCCATCCCCTTGATCCACGACAGCTTATTGCTGAAACAATAGCTATGTCATGAACATCAACAGTCTGACCATATATGAGCACCAACAATAAAAGTGGGAAGAACAAGAAGACAATGGCGATGAAGTAGTAACCTCCACAAATATGGCATAACTCGGAGAAAGCCATTAATTCTCAACAACCCAATAAAAAAAGCTTTCATTTTAAACTTGATCAGCCATGCAAAAACCAATTTTGCCATCCACATCCCAGGGGAAGTACTTCTTTCATCTCCTTCATCTATACCCACTCCCTTTCTATTTCAACAAAGCAATCAAACCCTTTGGGTTCAAAACAATCCTCACGACCCTAACCATCATGAAAATGATCACGTCTCACTCAGAGAAAGGTGTAACCTCTCAAAGACCCATAAAGTTATGCACTCCATTTTCAACACCAATTGGTATTTAAAAACATGATCTTCCCCATCTACATCCTAGGAAAGGTACTACTTTTATCCTTACACTCTCCTCTGCTTCAACAAAACAGTAAAAAATTTCGAATTCCAAACAATCCTTCCCTATCCTTACTATAAGCTTGACCATCCAAATTCGACTTCCTCAATTGAAAAGATGGTAAGAAAGATGCGATATGTTCCTTCCGGACTTCCTTTTTCGCTAAGGCAGCCAAATGGTGAAGGTGATAGGCTTGGCATACTCTAGCAACAGTCATGATCATAAGACACCATACTAACAAATGAGTGCCTATAAGGGTCATACGCCCCTATATGTGCAAGTCCTTAAGCTCCAATGAACTCCTAAATAGGGTCTTTCACGGATTATGAGACCTGACGGGTAGAGCCTTGCCCTTATCATCAAGGCCCTCCATGATAGAGGTGATGAGTCTTGTGCTCCTTAGGAAGAAAGGGGGAGAAAATACATGGGTTTTTTTTTGACGCTCGAGAAAATCCATGGTTAGGGACACCAAGATTGGCCACAACTTCGAGAAGGAGGCCTTCTCAAGGAGAGAGATCGAGGAAGAAGATGAGGAGGTGGTTTAAAGAAGAGGAAACGAATGACCAAGAATACATGTAATATAATTTAGGGATTGGCTTGCAAAAAGTTTTATTAAGTTTTAGTCCTCCAACCGTTATTTCTAACAGTGTGACTAAATGTTAACTGCAAGGGAAAATATGTAATTACCGATAATTTGCAAGGGTTGAAAAATTGTGAAATAAATAGGGGTTTAACTATTATTGACGAAGTTTGCAAGGGAACGAGTGTGAAAATTCCTAAAAATAACCATTAATATATCAATTACATTGAGGAGGGTTGTGTTAGATTTGTACTCAATTCAATGGTCCAGTGGTAGAGCAGTGTGCCTACCACCCAAATGACCAGAGTTCAAATCCCACCTTAAGGAGGGTTGCATTAGGTTGCTGACAGCCAACGTAAAAAATAATCAAATTTTTCAACACGGATTTGATAAGAATCTATGCAGCTAACTCTACTTAAAGTGGGAGAAGGCTTTGTAACAAAAAAATATCAGTAACATTGAGCATTCTACTTGATAAATTCACCAAGTATACTTATTATTTCAAATTACTTCATTTTGAACATCCACCTAAATATATTGCATAAACATTTGCTAGGTGCACCATCAAAACCTAAATACTTATAGACTATCATAGAGAAGAGAAGTAAAAGGTAATGTTAGCAAAGGTTATGATCGTTTTTTTTATTTTTCGTGGATGACTGCAATATGATGGTGATGATTTTTTTTCCATTTCATTTCTTCTTTAGTGAGGTTGGGTATGTAAACTACTATAATGCCACCAAGTGCATTGCAGGTTCCTATTGTTATAATCAGCTTATTCCTAAAAAAACATCACAAATCCAAAATTAAGCATCCACTGGGAAGAAAAGAAAAAAGGCAAGACAAGGTAGACCTTCCAACCGTCTTTTTGTCGCATTGAATGCTCCAAAACAATTATCAAGAAGTTGTGGATGAGATCTTCTATATCACCGATTCTTGGACCATTTGAATAACGATTAGATCCCATCTGAGGAAAAGAAAAACATGCAAATTTCAAATTTAAATATCCCAAAGCACAAAAATATTTGATCTAAATTGGTAATAGATACTATGCACCATGACATAAGTGCAATAAAGTGAGTATAAAATAACCATAAGGTTCAAAATAATAATTCCTTGGTGTTATGAGAAATAACCTCGTAATTTGATATGAGAACTTCCAATATCCACTCTGGCCACTCCTCCATGTAAGTGAGATTAATTCGATTTTCCGAGTGACTGCAAGCCAAAAACAGAAGATCCTGAAAAAAATATGCAAGGATCATCTGAGAAAGAACAACTTGCAAAATATATAAACATCAATAAGAAAATGCAAGATCGATCGATTGAACAATTCTAGAAAGACTCACATGAGTCATATTTCGATATACTTAATGAGATGGGAAAACTTGTACTCTAAGCCAGCTTTGCATATATGGTCTCTTATACTCTCTTTCTTATAATGGGAAATTGTGTCTCTTAAGATGGAAGTCCACATGATTAATCATCAAAAAATCAAGCGGGTTTATCTTATGAAACAAATTTTGATTTAATTGGAATGTTCAAAAATTACCAAATTTTGAGAAATTGACGAACCCAACGAACATAGAGATACTAAGCTAGACAATCTCGGGTGTGTGGATAATGTTACAAAGGCTATTTGCAAAAAAAATCAGGAGCTAAGAGAAATTAACTTCGATTTTGAGTTTGTAAAAGGGCAAGTCTACCAGAGATAACACTTAGATTATGAGGACAACGAGAAAGCAACCAACCGAAGAAGGGAAGGAAAAGGAAATGCACAATAAACTTGACGAATACACCAAAACTCTTACAAGAAGGTTGACCGGAAATGACCCCATGTGGAAGAAGAATTATTATATATTATTAGTTATCTTCAACCTATTTAGACCAACAGAAAGAATGCATAATCCCCACCGAAAATGGAATCAAAATCTGAAAAATGTTTTACGTGCATTTCAAAAAAAAATTACAAGTGTCTTCACTGCTTATAGTTTCACAATAATATGTATATACCTGTATCGCTCGTACTTGAAAAGTCCTAGAGGCATACGGAAGCGAGCGGAGAAGAACCAAAAGAAGTTGTGAATGTTCAAAGCGGTGGCCAGAGTCATAAAGGTTTAATCCATCATCAGTGGAAGATACATTCATCTGAAATAAATAAACTTTTTTCAGTTTTGTTTGTTAATACCAGGGAAATGCCAATGGAAATGATTGAAGCGAGAAGTTGAATTCATATAAAGAATGATAAGTTGTCTAAACTAATACAAAGGAACATGCATGTTGAGCTTGCTATTATAGAAAATTCATCAAAAATACAGACTTGGCTGCTATACCATTTTTTAGAGGTAAACTTGTGAATCTTCATTTATCAACATTAATAAGCGTGGTCTTCTCTAGAAGTTGCCTTGTCATGGCACATTACAACCCTGGCCAGAGGTGGGTTGCATTAAGTAGCTAGCAGCTATTGAAAACTTTTGTTTGAATTGTGTTTTGACCGAAAGTAGATGGAAGTTACCCTCCACCTACAATGTGTTTGGGTTGTTGTCTGTTTGCAGGTAACCAATTGCACGAACATAAAGCGCATTGATGCCAAATGTGTCTAGGGAGAAGATGGGGATTCCGTTCCATGTACTGTGTGTTTGTATCGAGGCGCGTTGGCCAGGGAACCAGTTGGCACAAGTAAAGGATGCATTGATGCCATATGTGTCTGGGGACAAGATGACCCGTCTTCATCAACAAGCAGCTGGCACATGCAGTTTTAATGTTGTTCCTCCACTTTAAGATCTCCCAACAAGTATGACAGCCCTTCTCCTCTCTCTCCTCTAGTAACAAACACCATTTTCTCATCTTCTTACAAGCACGAAAGCTCTTCCTTTCACCTTTCCCCACAAACACTATCTCAGATAGCTGTTGCTTTCTCCTCTTCCAACAACCACCTCAACTGATGGAACATCCTCGAGTTTCCTACAAGAAGCCCAACACTAGGCTCCTGTGGACAGCAGAGGTCACTAATTTTGTGGGTCATCTTTCCATCTGCAAAGTTAGGATTCTTGCATTGGAATCTTCATGTGAACAGTTTTGCTTGTGAACGGATGGATTCAAAGAATAAAAAGCTTCTTAAAGCAGCCTTCTAAACTGCACGCTTGAGGACGAGATTGACTATAAGAAGTAGGTTTGACAACTCGTATTTAAATTATTAATTGTTTTCAAATATGTGATGAGAGAACACCCTACCTAGGTGCTCACCTATAAAATATATTACATAGAAACAAATAAATACAACAGCCAGTTATCAAACAAAAATAACCCATAAGACAAAACATTCTCTACATAGAATTGTTCGCCCTGAAGATGGCAGCATTCTTCATCAACCACAACGCTTAAAGAAACACAAAAACCGTAACTGGCAGTTAAATTACTACTATGTAACTACAGTAAAAATTTGCAAATGAAAATAAAAAGGTCAACATCAACACAATTTTCTGCACATCACACCACATCAAAACAAACTCTTACTACTGTCATATGGCTCAAAACACAAGCTACAAAATGCTTTAAAAAATATAGCACATAGCCATTTACTTAAAATTTGGAAGCTATTTCTGTATAGAAAGATCTATGCAAAGCATCAGTGAGAAGCATTTTATTTGAAAATATAAAGGAAGACCGCTTGAATTTACCGAGACACTACATTTTTGTATCCGCGAGATAGTTTAGAGAGTATCATATTCAGTTTGGCTAAATTACTGCATGTTTGGAACATCTAATTAGCAAGACCAGCCTGGGTCATGAAAGCGTTTTACTTCAGCATAGGTCCTCTAATCAATCTAAATTGTGTTGATGCAATGTATAGTGTAACGCCCAGGTCCAAACCACCCCATTTCAAACCTAAATCCGACCCAACTTGGGTGTGTGTCACCCGATAAAAATCCAATTGATGTCGAGCATGCTCGGATCGATCCACAGATCGCGGATCGAGTCTCGTCCGGGGACGATTGACTAAAGCCGATCGTATTGCACCTCATTTCACTGAAAAAGCTTGCAACGCGGTCCGGATAATAAAGGGGTATGGAGACCATCACGAACCAGAACCTATGAAATCGACCATTCGTCTATAGGAGGTCGTTATACCAGTATTAGTGAGAAAATCGGAATAGTATTCTCTCGATTTGGAGACTCATCCAATGTCGGAAAAATATGGATATTGGACTCATCTTTATCGTCACTCCAAGACGATCGAAATGGATCGTTACATGTCCGAATTGGAGATCTGGGGAGGCAATTGCGATAGTTTGAGTGTTTCATTAAGGATAGAAATGAATGAAAAAAAAATAAAAATAAAACACAACACACCCCACCCAAATTCTCCCTAGTGCGCCTACCCCTCATTTCCCAATCCCTCTTGCACACGAACAGAACGTGCACCCGCATAGCCCCATTGCTCGACCTCCCCCTCTCCATTCTTCCACTGTCGTCCAGCCCTTTCTTCTCCTCCCTCATGCTCCGACAAGTGTGGCGGCACACCGACGACAATTTCAGAACGGCAACGTGATGCAGGTGGTGTGCTCTCCATCCACCTTTTCGACATGTGCCATTGCCCCATTTTTAGGGCACAAAAGTACCAAGAAAACCCCGCCCCTACTGTTGTCATCCATGTATTTTCCACAGATTTTTATTCCCATATGAATGCTAAAAAAAGAGATTTAGATGGTCTAGAGTGAGGGTTTGGTGAGGGTTTGATCCATTGCTTGATGGTTGTGATAATGCATATCACATGTTCGACGGAATGCCTCAACAAATGTTGCATATTATTAGCTTAAGGCTTGGTGGAGGGTGCTATGGGTGCACATAGGAATGTAGGTGTGTGCATGTACATGGACATGTGTGTAGGTGAGTGTGAACATGTGGAAAGCGTGTATATGTGGGCATGCACATGTGTGTGTGTGTGTGAACATGTGTGGGCATTTATCTAATGGTCAAGACCGTATGTTTAATCAAATATGTGTCGAATATTAGGAGTCAAGTTAAACTTCATTGCATGTAGGTGTAACATGTGATCAAAACTTTTGTGCATCAGTTCCTCTCTCATGGGAATGATGTGTCAATACCATATTTACGAAATTTTCAGCAGTGTAATTTTGTTCTTTACATTTGACTGTATTGCGTTACTTGAATCGTGCAAGCTATAGGCGTATACAAAGGAAGGAAGTAGATGAGGTTCTAAAGGTTATGAAACATGTGAAAGGTGTAGGACATGATGACATTCTTATAGAAGTACGGAGAGTTCTAGATGAGCGTGGTTTGACATGGCTTACAAAGTTATTCAATGTTATTTGGCGAAGCAAGAAAAAGCATGAAGATTGGAGGGAAAGCATTATGGTGCCTCTTTATAAGAACAAAGAAGACATTCAAAATTGTTCAAATTATAGAGGTATCAAATTAATGAGTCATACTATGAAAATTTGGGAACGTGTGATCGAAAGAAGGTTAAGCCAAGTTTTCAAAGTAAAAGAAAATCAAGTGGGTTCATGCCTAGTCACTCAACTATTGAACTCATCCATTGATGTGGAGAACAATGCAGACTTATAGAGCTAAAAGGAAGAACCTTCGTATGATTTTCATTGATTTGAAGAAGGCATAGGATTTTGTCCCACGGGAGATATTATGAAGAGTTTTGGAGAAGAGATAAGTACATGTCATATACATTAACCTCATAAAGGATATGTATGGTAGGGCTTCATCTTGTGTAAGGATCCAGTCTGGGAAGACTGACTATTTTGACATCAACATTGGTCTGCATCAAGGTTCAGCTCTGAGTCCATTCTTTTTAATTTGATAATGGACGAGTTGACTAGTCACATTCAGATGAGATACCTTGTGTATGTTATTTGTTGATGACTTTGTGTTGATTGATGAGACTAGAGATAGAGTAAATGAGAGGCTTGAGGTTTGAAGATTTGCATTAGAGACTAAAGAAATTCGTATAAATAGGACTAAGACTGAATATATGGAGAGCACTTTTGACAGAAGCAATGGTCAAGGAATTGAGGTGAAGATTGGTGACGATAACATTCACAAGAAAAATTCCTTTAGATGCTTGGGATCTATTTTGCAATATGATGGAGAAATTGATGGAAATCTTATCCATAGAATAAATGCAGGTTGGCTAAAGTGGAGAGGAGCCTCTGTTGTTCTATGTGATAAGAAAATTCATATTAAAATCAAAGGAAAGTTTTACAAAGCAGCCATGAGACCTGATATGCTCTATGGATCTGAATATTGGCATGTGAACCATAGACATGTGCAGAGAATGTCAGTTGCAGAAATGAAAATACTAAGGTGGATGTGTGGACATACACGTAAAGATCGAATTTGGAATGATGCAATCAGAAGGAAAGTAGGTGTAGCTCCGATCGAGGATAAGTTGCGAGAAAACCGCTTAAGATGGTTTGATTATTTGCAAAGGAGTTTGGGTAATGCACCAGTTAAGAGATGCAAATGTTGAGATGTTGTCCCGGCTAAGAGAAGGCGAGGAAGGCGCAAGAAGTGTTGGAACGAGACTATCCGAAGGGATTTTAGTTTTTTTGATATAAGCTCGAGAATGACCCAAGATAGATCTGAATGGAGGCGAAGAATCCATGTAGCCGACCCTACTTAATGTGGGTGAAGGTGTTGTTGATGTCGTTGTTGTTGTTGTACATTTGACTGTATTGCATACTAAAAGTCTATAACAACTTATAACTTTCATTATGCCTATATAGTTTGACTTAAGGTTCTAGACATGTGAAGTAATCTGGGATCGCTTGACTTATTTATTCTTCCTACACAATAAAGTAATCTGGGATCGCTTGACTTATTTATTCTTCCTACACAATAATCATTTTTTCATTTGCATGTGTACAGCTTTATTCTAATGTAACTGATGGATGTTGAATCGGACAATTAGTTTGATGAGAATCAATGATGACAGACATTTGTGCCGGTCAAGGTGTCCCTTTACCTGATCCTATGAGGGTGCAGTAAACCTCAACCGGGATGGAGTTAGGATGCTCGGATTGGGCAACGATCACCTTGTGCACTGGTATAGGATCCCATTCCCTTCCTCGATTTTTATCGCATGCTCGTAGTTTTTCCGCTTCACTGGGATCCATGTGCCTTCACTTGACATGTCTCGTTGGCCATGAGTTTCTATTAGGGTTCCCAGGCAGGAGGATCCTTGGTTTTTCTTCACGCTTCTTTGGTCTCGTTCCTACACTGGTTCGGGCCAAAGTGGAGTTGACTCGGACCAAAGAGTCTCTCCCACCTGTCTTAGGGGTCGTAGTTGGAGTTTGGCCAGCTCCCTTCTGGACTGCTCTTCCACTAGGGGAGCGAGACGGATGAGTCCCTAAGGGGGCTTCTTCACCGCTTTGAGTTTGGTTACTATTCCGCCATTAGGCTTTAGCGAGAAAAAAGATCATGACATGGAAATCATCATCAATCATCTACATCTTAATGAGATCTATCACTACATCCTACAAATGAAATCAATGGAAGGACATGGCATATCCTTAGATCTCTTACTCCCGCATCATCTCATAATCAAAAAATGAAATTTGCTAAGTGTTGGGCTTTGGGGTGTGGTGAGTGAAAGAGTAGGTCAGTGTGCTGAGTGGTTAGTGCATGTATTAGAACTTGGACACGTCATAGAGTCATGTGTTGTTGGATAACCTTATTCTCATGCAAGTAGTTAATTCCATGTATGTTATCATTGCTCATCTATTTGCTTCTCTTGTATCCACTTAATTCATGTTTAATTTCAATATGAAATGCTTGTGATCAACAATTGTTGATGCATCCTTGTCCCTAACATGTATGGCAGGGAAAGCGCTTCTAGCAGAGTAGCTTGCCCTAGCTTTTTGGTGGACGGGCAAAGAGATCTTTTGACGGTATACAGGATAGCATCTTTTATAGTTGTCTTTTATTGTGCTTGCTCTCACTTTTGCATATTTTTTTGAGATACATGTATTAAAACTTAGTTCTCTTATTCTATATGGAACTTGATGTTTGTTTCGAACACTTTGTTGGAAATGTTACTTTGGTGGATTCCAATTTTTCTTATGGTGACATGTAATTGTATGCGGTTTATTCTGTTATCGTGAACTTCATTCAACTCGCAAAAATTTTCCCTACATTTTTGTATTCGATGCGAACTATCATGAATTAAACTCACGGATGTTATGTAAACGGGTAACCTAGATCACAGGGTGTCACATATAGTGAGATATAAGCCAAGTAGAAATGTATGTATGAAAGAAACAGCATAAAACTAAAAAATTCAAGAGTAAAAGCAGGTGCATTCGATTTGCATGGCTTGTCTAGCCCCCAAGATATGGGAAAAGAAAAGCAACACACTATTCTAGAACAAAATAAAGTCATTGTGATATTATTACTTACGATGATATACATGATGACAATTACTTGACAGCTAAATTCACATTATCTAATTGATGCAGAGGGTTCCCGCTAATAGTTTGCACATCATAATTAGGATAGGCAAGCTCAAAAACCTGAGTTCACGTCCATGCCAAGCATGATAAGATTTATCCAGGAAAAGAACAGATGTTATTATACATTAGGTGAGAAAAATCAAATCAAACAAGGCAGTGAATCTAGTATTACTTAGTATCCAATACAAAGTGAGAAATAACCAACGGCATATAAAGTGAGAAATAATCAACTCTGTAGAGACTTATATATATGTTACGTTTTACTGTTTTCTAATTTCTATTTATATTTTGTAAGACTCTGTAATTTACCCAAGGGTTTTCTCCCTATATAAGAGACCCGAGGGCTCTATGGAATAAACACATAAAAGCATTCTAACATGGTATCAGAGCCATAACCCTAACCTAGGGTTCTCCACCGCCGCCCCCCTCCCCCCCCCTCTTCTTTCCCGCCGCCGCCGCCAACTCTAGGGTTTCGACCCCTCCCTCCCCGGGCTCGCCGCCTCCCAGCCGGGCTCCCAAGCCCCCAGCGGGCTTCCCAGCCCCTCGCGCCTCTCCGATAACCGCCGCCCAGCCCCATCCACCGCCGCCCAACCCCCCGGTCTCCAGCCCCCGGCCTCCTGCATGCCGCCAACAGCCCTTCAGCCGCCATCCTCCTGTAGTAGGGGCTCCAAAAGCCTCTACTCGTGGCCGGGGTACCGCTTCCTCACTAGGACTCGGCGTGATGTTTGATTCAAGTGCGTAATCGTCTACCTATGCACTTGAATCTTACAAGGACCCAAGCATGAAGCTGTACGATGATGATACCGAGGAGGTGGACAAAAGAAGGTACAGAGAGATGGTGGGTAAGCTCTTATATATTACTATAACTCGACCGGATATCGCCTTTGCAGTAAACCGGGTGAGTCAATTTGTGGAGCAGCCAAGGCAAGTTCATATGGATGCCTTGTATATGATATTGAGATATCTGAAGTCTTCCCCAGGCACAGGGTTGCTATTTAGGAAAGATACGGATCTATCTATTTCAGCTTGTGCAGATGCAGATTATGCAGGATGTCCAAGGGATCGTAAATCCACTTCTGGATTTGCTATCTTCATAGGAAGCTCTTTAGTTTCTTGGAAAAGCAAGAAACAGACTGTTGTGGCGAGGTCCAGTGCGGAATCCGAGTACAGAGCCATGGCACAAGCAACTGCAGAAATGATGTGGGTTAGAGCAGTCTTAGAAGATCTGACTGTAGATGTCCCCTTGCCTATGAATCTCCAATGTGACAATCAGGCAGCATTATTTATTGCCAATAATCCAGCTTTTCACGAGAGAACAAAGCACATCGAGGTGGATTGTCATTTTACTAGAGACATGATTCAGAAGGGCTTCATCTCCACCTCTCATGTCAGTTCAGAGGATCAGACGGCTGACATATTCACCAAGCCACTGCTCAGAGGACCTTTCCAGAGATGTTCTTCCAAGCTGAGCATGATAGATATCTATGCTCCATCTTGAGGGGGAGTGTAGAGACTTATATATATATGTTACGTTTTACTGTTTTCTAATTTCTATTTATATTTTGTAAGACTCTATAATTTACCCAAGGGTTTTCTCCCTATATAAGAGACCCGAGGGCTCTATGGAATAAACACATAAAAGCATTCTAACAAACTCAATTCATGACATCGATGCGCAAATGACTCAAAGCAGCTATCACTAGCCATCAAAGTGAGAAATGGCATCCAACGTTAACAATCAAAAGAGAGTGACTCCATTGACAATATGGCCATTATCAACAAAAATGCAAATGCCCGGAGACAAAAAAGAAAAATGGAGCATATCACAAAGAGTGATGATACAATATAGAGCAATTATACCTAGTCATGTAATGCCTTGAAACAAAGAAATGGTTCACCAGACCAGTACTAAAAAGAAAATGTCCATACCGATGCACCAAGCAATGCCATATAAACATTTGTAGTCATTAGTCTCCGTGGTGCTGCCTGAAAAGCCTTCTGGAGGGAAAAAAGTAACAATGCAATTTTATCACTGAACATAGTACTGCCATCATCTATTAGATTGGTTCCGTGGAAACTGCTCGAGAAGTTAGAATTAGAAACTTGTGATCCCAATTTCAGGTGGCCTGAGGTAACTAATGCACCCAACAGATTTATTATCCCAATCACTATCCCATCACCTCTGTCAACATTGTACACGTTATTCCTGGCACTGTCAGCACTTATAGAAAGAGTTATCCCTCCAAGATTTCTTAAAAGTTGATTCTCGGTAGGGGAATGCATTCTTTCAATTTTCGCCAATAAGGATTCCTTCGTGGAAATCGCATCACCTTGGAAAGATTTTAGTGAGCTTTCTTCGTGGGATAAATGTTCAAGAGATTGTGTGTCTTCACCCTGTGCTTTTCCATCAATCGAAACTTCCACTTTCGCATCTTGAGCGTGCTCCAAAATTTTGGAGATGGAATGCTCCAACACATTGTGATTACCCAATTTGGCTTCTCGTTGCAGAAGAACAAGCAATGTTTCTATTCCTCCAGAGGAAATAAATGATTCAGCAAACAAATGCGCCCTAGAAGAATTCGGTTGCACCACCAACCTATATATAAGGTGGAGAACCCTTGCGGCCTGCACAAAATTATAAATAAAAAATCATTCCAAAAAAGATTGATCTTATATTCTTTCCTAGTTCATTCAATTGGAGATAATTTATTTTAAATGCAGAATCATGAAGAACTTTACAAGACCTAAGAATCAAATTATAGAAACTTTGCATTAAACCATGGTGCTTTGACTAGTCAGGGATCAGACAATTTCACAAAATAGCAGTATCTGTTGGACAGTTTATTGATATCCCGTCATCTATGGGAGTCATCCTAGAGCACATCTAGCTTCAAAATAGGAAAAAACAGAAAAGGAACAATGGTGTTTATTTCTCCTTTGAAAGACACGACCATATCATGTTTGTCTTAGATGGCTTCTCGGTTTATTCGATGATTCCATAACGTCCTGACCAAATCAGATAGACTGAAAATAGTATAGTCCGTTCAACTTGCAACAGAAAAGATGACCAAATTTTTTAGGCATATAAAAATGACCAATTTTTTGCAGTCCAGACAAAAGCATCAGCATCTCTACCACAGTACACCACTTGAATTAGTGGACTGGTTGCAACCCCTTATATTAAGATAACTAATAGGCAGCAATTATAATCTAGGCAGGGACAAATGAGCTTTAAATATTAGGAGTCATTAAAATAAAGAAAATAACTGCTTTGCAGTTGGTGATTATATGTAACCTGATTCGGTTGAGGGCAGTCGACCAAGAATCCTATTAACCTATGAAGGTCTTCAATGGCAATGGAAGGAGAAGCTGCTCCGATTAAAAGTTCAATAACAACTAAGAGTTCATCCACCAAAGCATTCACTTCACCAACAGGTCTTTCCGTGTCGTGTATAGAAAATGTGTTAACAGAATCTTTCTCTCGAATAACCCAATAGCATCTTCTGCATCCATCAAGCAGCATCTGTAGCGCATTGGCATCTCTCATTGCGGATGATTCTGTGAAGACCATGTCTGCAAGTGAAGATAAAAGCTTCTTCTGCAAACCGTAGTTGCACAAACTCCATATTTTCAAATCCAGCAACAAAGTGGTGAAAAGTTTCACTTTCAGAGCATGGTTTTCCTTCTGAGACTGGCAAAGAGAAATAATTGCATTAACGAGTTCCTCGTCACTCAACCCGGTTTTCTTACCAAGGTCCAGAACAGAAATTGTTTGAAGCAAGTAATGTAAGATATGTGATAAAACTTCAGGTCCTTGCATACGACATAACTCATCATTATTTCCAATATGCTCAATTGCCTTCGAAATAATTCTGAAAATAGGAGCAGAGAGTGAAGCTGTCGCAAGAGAAAGAGAAAAATCACCAATAACGGGCTCCAAACTTTCCTTTTGCACGTTGCTTACTGTTAGTGGAAGTAATGCCATTGGCCCTCCATAGGCCAATGCCCAAAGAGATTCAGAAGCGCGAATCCGAGAAGCAATATGGACCTGCCCAAGTACTTCAGCAGGTCTACGATGTGTACCTACAAATGAAATATAAGAAAAAAAGCAAAATAGATCAAACTGAATGAGTGAACACTTCATGTTCGTTACTTTTAAATAACATGACTGTATTGACTGAACAATCAAAAAATGTGCATTTGGTTTAGTTCTCTAGAAAATCATGACACTAAAAACAACTCCCTGCCTCTCAAAAAAAACTCCCTATTAGAGCTCGAAAATGCATGAAAACGGCAGTTTACCTTCATACTTTGATTAACATGGCATTCACGCCAAATGATGTCAAACCATAGGTATAAAAATATTTTGAACCTGAAAGCTACTAGATAAGAAAAGGAGCTCTAAAATTGCAGTTACTATAAGGATGTTAATGTCTAGACAGATATCCTATCAAACTATGATGGTCATGTTGTATGTATCAACAAGAAAAAAAGTAGAGATAATCATCATCTTATACCAAGAAGTTTATATACCGAAAATCCATTAGGAATTGATACTCTTCAAAAACTGAAAACAAAAATGCTTTCTATATGGTCTTTACTTCTAACATGCTTTCAATATTTTTACAAAGAATTCCTCAAAATGTCGGGCTTAGATCCAAAAACTAAGATCCTTTTAAATATTCTCATTCCAACACTTCTTGGGCCTTCATCGCTCTCTTTTAACCGGCTCAATGATGCAGCGTGAAACGGATGAATAGGGCCTCATTTTCTATGTTTTATCCGCTATTTAGAGGCTAATTTTATTTACGTTTATTTGAGTCGTCGTAATTTTATTTAAATAAAAGAGATCGCCTGTGATCTCAAATTGGTTTCAATTTGAATTTCAATTTAATTACTTAGAGATTTGAATTTATTTCAAATCAATTAGTTAGTCGGTTAGAGTCAAATTAGGATAAGTAATTGGAATTGGAATTGGAATTTCTATTTTTGTAATCTCATCCCTCCTATATAAAGGAATGACATGCTATTATTTTAGACAGGCCAGAATATATGAAAACTTGAGATTTTATCTCTATCTCCGTCTCTCTCTATTCCTTCTCCCTCGACGCGATCTACGTGTTTCTCCTTCCTCAAATCTCGCGCAACCGGCGCGCCTTCTCCCCTCCAATTTATTCTTCCACCAAAATCCACAAAAAAATTATTTTTTCGCCGTCACTGAATTCCTTTTTGCATCAATTGGTATCAGAGCATGGCCTACAGATCGTCCTCACGATCTGGCGATCCGTCCCATCATTCACACGGAAAGTCCAACGGATCTCGCTCCAACGACCGTGCATGGCGTGCTGAGGTTAGACAAGTACTATCGAATATGCTCCAAGTTTGTGCCGAAATGCAAGCTTTGGCGTCATAGAATAGCGAGGCAATGACGCGACAACTAGAAGAAATCACTGCCAAAAGGGCCGGTGAAACTTCCGTCCAAGTTCCTGATGAGGAGAGCCAAGAAAACTGTGTCGTCCTCAACAATATGCTCGCTGTCCCGGCCGTTTCAGAGGATGAAAACGTCGACCTGCTTGCTGTCCAGGTATTTTCAAACTTGAAAACCCCGCAAAAATCGCTCTATAGCCCGCCCGCTGCCCTCTCACGAACCCCCCTTGCCCCACCACCACCTCCGCCACCTCCCGGCGCCACCCCCGCGCAACCAGCCCCACCCGCTGCACTCGTATACCCTTCTGCGACACCCGCACCCCCAGCCACAGACCCACCACCGCCCCAATCACCCCCTCCCGCAACTCCAGCGGCCCCTCCCGCAACCCCCGCGAGTTCCCCTGCCCCATCACCACTTCCAAAACCCCCTCCCTCCCTAACCCCGCACCCCCTGCTACACAGTCCCCAAACCCGGCACCTCCAGCGAGTCCCACTGCCCTCCCCGTCATTCCTCCAATGCCCCCGCACGCATTCCTTGCACTCCCAGCACCTCCTCCCGCTGCATTTGCACTTCCAGCACCCCTTCCTACCGCCCCCGCCACCCGTGCGGCCCTAAGCCCACTGTTGCCACCCCTTTCCACTGCCGTCCTCGCACTCTCACAACCCCCTCTCACTGCCGCCGCGCGTCCAGAGGAGCCCCTATCCCCATCAACTCCTCTTGTACGACCCGTAGAACCTTCGCTACCACCTACCACGGCCTCCCCACCTCTCGCTCCATCTCCCCAGCCCACCGCCACCCTCACATCCTTGGTGAAATCCCCCACTTACTGCTGCCACCGCCCGCTCTCGTAAGCCTCGTACCTTCCACACCACCGCCAAACCCTTTGCCCAAACTCCACCGCCCCTCCCATCATACCCACACCCAGCGGATGTTCGCATCTCGCCACCCGCCAGCCGCGATTACGCACCACCGTCCCATGCTCCCGTCAGGTTGCCGTCGTCGCCTTAAGAAGAGACAAGCCCTAACAAACTTTGAGATTGTGCATTCCATCGGATCCCTTGACAACAGGGGTAAAGAGATAATTTGGAAATATTTCAAGGAGGTCCCTCTTCCAATGTTATTTTATCCAAGGGGCCAATTGGAAAGCTTGACTTATGAGTTTTATTTAAGTGAAGGGGTACGAAAATTGTAGCCCACCACCCTGGAGCAGGAATATTTAAAAAGGACTGAAAGGAAGAAATTTGGGTGGCCTCCTTATCCAATTAGGATTAGGATCATGGGTTTCACCTATTTAAAGGCCCCATGGCTTAATTCATTGGTCACATCTCCTCCTCTACTCTACTTGTGCTATTGCTTTGCTATATAATCTCCAAAGGCGATGAAGCACGAAATGAAGATGCCCCACCAAATTTTCAAGCACCACATCGACAGGACAAAATCCGCGTGGGCACCGGCATTTGCGCCACACATGCTCTTCCGTCATGAAGTCAACAATTCCAACCATCGCCCCACGCACGCCTGGATTCCGCCGTTTGCTCCACACCAGTTCTTCCATGGAATGATCGAGAATGCTGGTTTAAATTTATCAACCTCCAAGCCTGCAGATCCAGCAATTCGTCGGGAGACGAATTTTTCAAGCGGAGGAGAACTGTTGCAGCGTGAAACGGATAAATAGGGCCTCATTTTCTATGTTTTATCCTCTATTTAGAGGCTAATTTTATTTACGTTTATTTGTGTCGTCGTAATTTTATTTAAATAAAAGAGATCGCATGTGATCTCAAATTAGTTTCAATTTGAATTCCAATTTAATTAGTTAGAGATTTGAATTTATTTCAAATCAATTAGTTAGTCGGTTAGAGTCAAATTAGAATAAGTAGTTTGAATTTGAATTGGAATTTCTATTTTTGTAATCTCAACCCTCATATATAAAGGGATGACAGACTATTATTTTAGACAGGTCAGATTATATGAAAACTTGAGATTTTATCTCTATCTCTGTCTCTCTCTATTCCTTCTCCCTCGACGCGATCTACGCGTTTCTCCTTCCTCAAATCTCGCGCAACCGGCGCGCCTTCTCTCCTTCTCCCCTCCAATTTATTCTTCCACCACAATCCACAAAAAACTTTATTCTTCCACCGTCGCCGAATTTCCGTTTGCATCATTCAACATCCCAAAATTCGCATCTCCTAACTGGTGCATCAGCCGACCACCTTTGCAAATGGTCAAACCACCTTAAGTTTTCTCTCATTATTGTTCTCAATCGGAGCTACACCAACTCTTCTTCTGATTCCATTGCCTTCTTTTTCCGGAGAGAAAAAAATTAACCACGTGACCAAAACAATCAAGCCTTTTTCCCACTTGAAGTGGAATCATGTATATGGATTCTTTGCTTTCAAACAAGCCAAATTTGGGAGATGCACTGGTACAAGTCCAATGGAGGTAATCCTTCCTAAGAGTCTCCTTCCAACACTTCTTTAATCTTTCAGGGCACCTCCACCTCTTACAAGGCGCTTCTTCTAACTTCTCACTCCTTCAAACTAAAAAAAATAAACAGCCTTCTTTGCACATGTCCAAGCAATCTTAATTGAGTTTTGCTCTCAATTTATCTCCTATCCGCACCCCACCAACATTTTGCCGGATACTCATCGTGAATCTGATCCTTCTTTGTGTGACCCTGTATCCAACGAAGCATCTTCATCTCAGTTACATATGTTCTTTGTGCATGTTTATAATTAGCTACCCTACACTCGAGTAAACCATCTTATGTCATACTACAGATTTATACTATTTTTCTTTGAACTTCAAAGATATCTTCTTATTAAACATAACGTGTGAAGCTCATATGCAATTCACCCACCCTGTATCGATTCTCTTCAAGAAAATCTCCATCAATCAACCGCCCTTTTGAAAGATCAAAACCTACCTATTTAGAAGCTTTCATCATTCAGGAGTTACCGCACAATCATCCAGTATATAAAACCTCAAGAAAGTATAAAAGATTTTCAAGACAATGCTCCAAGTTTTAAAATGCATATAACCATAAACCATTCCTGTGCACATTGCTAGATGCATTTTCCCGTGTTGGTAACTGTGTGCATGCATTCATTCAGATACTAAAATTATATTTTTATGACTAAAGAGACTTCTTTCCAACGTAAAAAAAATGGTGTGCATTTTATTTCAAAAGATGTTTCTTTCCTTTCGGAAACTATATGCATTCTCATTCCTGAAATATATTCTCATTGTAAGCTGTTCTTTAAGTCCTTTCTGTTCTTTTGGGGCAGACATCATAGTGTGTATCCCCTCTTTTGGCTTCAAAAAAGTTATAAAAAACTTCTACCTGAACAAGTGCCTATTATTTTCAGTATCCTATTGGACACTTCTCCTTCTCGATTTGTATACAGGAAGCTATGACATTGCTTATAGAGATCAAACATAAATCAAATGTGCATTGAAAGAGTTGAACTACAACATTTTATAAGCCGAGGACAAGAGGCATGTGAGCAAAGTTTTTGGCCGGGTGTCTCCTTGAAGTAACACATTTTCCTTTCAAAAAAAAGGAGGAATACAATTGCAGCAATGTGAGGCATCTACAAACACCCAGCATCGCCCCCAGCGCAACCCCTATACCGCCATCAGCCCCCGGAAGCGTCGCTCTTCCTATGGCCCTTCTTCTAGCACCGTTGCAGCAGCAGTAAGCATGCCCAACAACACCGCCGGTGCTGCCTTGCACGCCTTCTCAGTAGCCCATGATAGGCAGGATATCATAATGCTCTGAACATAGGGTAAAAGTTACCCATTTGGTACAACGATAAATTTCTCTGAGTATATTTATATACAAAATTAGGTATTTTATGGTTTTCTTCTTTTCTGCCCTATTTCTTCCTGCTTATTAGTTTGTTGACCAAGTTAGGCTCACTTGGTTTCCAAGTTAAAGCCGGTCTCTACATATTTACAAACTTCTTTTCTTTATTTTCTTCTTTTTATTTTTTTATGTTGAATATGCACTGAAAAAATAAAAAGTCAAGTTTTTATTGAAAACAAGACCCGAAGGAACTGATATGCAATTAATAAAAACTAAAGTTCACTTTAAAGAAAAAAATCAAGAAACATAAAAAAAACAAGAAACATAAAGCCATGCTCAAAAAACATATTAAATTAAGAGGCATCAAAAAATAAAGAACTTTAAGAAATCAAGAAATACAGTGAAACATCAAGAAATTTAACGGCTGAGAAATTTAACATCAAGAAATTGAAAGGAGAAAATTTGGAGGTGTTAAATGAATTCAGGGAAGGAAATGGTGGCTTCGAGAAGATCAACAGGGTGTTGTTATTCCTTCTTCCGAAAAGGGATACACCAGTGAGGGTCGACGACTATAGGCCCATAGCGCTCCCCAACGCGATATATCTCATAGTCGCTAAGTTGCTAGTGAACAGGCTGAGACTGGTTCTGGGATCGGTGGTGCTGCAGGGTCAGTCGGCATTCATCCCAAGGAGGCAGATGGCAGATGGTTTGGTCATGGCCTCGGAGTTCTGCCTGGACTGGAAGCGGACGAAGACTAGAGGGACAACGTGGAAGATATACTATGCTAAGGTATACGACTGTATGGACTGGAAGTTCCTTTGGTTATCCTTGAGAAAGAGAGGCTTCCCAGAGACTTGGGTGAGCTGGATGAAGAGATGTGTAACCATCTCCTCCTATTCGGTATTAGTGAATGACAAGCCAGAAGGGGGATACCTCCAGCAGCAAAGGGGGGAGAAAAAGGGATGTCCATTGGCGCCAATGCTGTTTGTTTTGGTGGAGGATGCGCTGGGTGTACTTTTTAAACAGGCGATCGGGGCGGGATGAAGTGAGGGATACAATAGGGGTGACATCTCGATCCCCCTTTTGCGGTATGATGATGACACGATCCTGCTGTTGGGGGGACGGAGGTCCAGAATGCGAAATGCGGTGAACCTGGTTGAGATCTTCGGATCGCTTTCTGGCCTTGAGATCAATAAGCGCAAGTCGACGATTATTACTTTTGGATTGTCTGAAACGGAGACGCAGGGTATCGTGGAGATGACTGAGTGTCCCCTGGGGGACCTCCCGATTACATATCTGGGGTTGTTGTTGGTAGCTGGAAAATTAAGGAAGGCGGACTGGGACGGGCTGATACAAAAGATGGAACAGAGACTAGCGAGGTGGAAGGCAATCACCCTCTCCAGGGGAGGAAAGTTGGTCGTGTTGAAGCATGTGCTTTCTGCTATATCGATCTTCTTCTACTCCACACAGCTAATGTCGGTTGGAGTTCGAAGGAGGATAGAGATTTTAATGAGGAGATTTTTCTGGTCAGATGGGAAGCAGCAGGGGGTTGGGATGCACCTGGTCAAGTGGGAAGACGTTACTAAAGGGCACAGCGAAGGAGGCCTTAGAGTATGGGACGTAGAGCGCATAAAAAAGGCACTGATTGCGAAATGGGTGACCCGCATATGGGGTCCCTCAAACTCGCTGGCGGACAGATTGATAAGGGCAATTTACGGTGTCGAGGGAGAGCTTCTGGCTAGGAGAAGTCGTTTCGAGTCGCCGCTCTAGGCTGGGATTCCTCAGGTGTTGCCGCTTCTGATACACAAACTACGGCCCGTGGTGGGAGATGGGTGTCGGTTCAGATTTTGACAGGATAATTGGACGGGAGATGGCGCGCTGGAGGGGAGAATTCCGTGCCTTTTTCTCGTTGTCTATGGCAAAGGAGGCTACTTTGTTCCAAACGGTTGTGCCATGGAAGGTACGTGGGCACCGTTGACGGCACTATCATACCAGCGCACGGAGGAATATCTCAGGTTGCAAGCCGAGTTACCGGAAACAGGAGGTCAGTGTCCGAAGCCGATCACTTTGTCCGGAGGGAATCGGGATACTCGATTCACAGTAAAAAAGTGTACGAAAATCTGAAGAGAGCGACGGAGGAACGTGATTATGACCTCTGCACAGATGTCAAAATTATTTGGGCATCAAAGGTTCCGAACAGAGTCAAAATTTTGTGGTGCTTAAGAAAGGGGTGTCTTTAGGATAAGGCAAGGAGGGGAAGGTTGCTTGGCACCGAAGACACGATGTCCGACAGATGTGATGGGATGGAAGAGGATGCGGAGCATTTATTTTTCAAATGCCCGGAGTCCAAACGGGTTTGGACGGAGGTTGGCATTCACTGGGTACGGAGCGAGGGTGCCACGGAATTCTGGAGATCCATACGGACGGTCGAGGGCAACTCAACGGATGACTGCTCGAAGACTTTTACGGCTCTATGGGCAATCAGAATGGCGAGGAATGATTTGATTTTCAACAATTAGAGGTTTTATTTTGAAAATGTAGCCATTGTTGTAAAAGTCGACCGACTAGGCCGATTAGTCGGCCCGAGCCGACTCGACTAGGCCTAGTTGGCCATTAATCGGTCAACCCGACTAATCGGCCTAGTCGGTCGACTACAAGGCCGACTTTTACATAGGGATTTTTTTTATTTTTTAGTTTTTCGATTTTTTTTGAAGCAAACTTATTCTAATATGCTTAATGTTATATTTAAAGACAATTACTTCTTTTATCTCATTATGATAGTATAGAAAATGTATAAATCAATGTAAATATATAAGAATATGTGTATAAAAATTGATTTATAGGGTCAGTTGGTTGGAGGTTGGCCAAAGATCAAAAATGATCAACGATTGTAGATATAGCCATTACAAAAATAGACTGTGGAAACAATTTAGATGCATTTAGTCGACTGGCCAATGATGTGAGTCAGCAAGTTCGTTTAACATGAAATAACAACAACAACAAAACCTTTTCCCACAATTAAGTAGGGTCGGCTACATGGATTCTGCGCCTCCATTCAGATCTATCTTGGGCCAATCCTGGGCTTATATCCACAAAAATAAGATCCCTTCGTATTGTCTCTTTCCAACAATTCTTGGGTCGTCCTCGCCCTCTCTTAGCCGGCTCAACATCCCAACACTCGCATCTCCTAACTGGTGCATCAGCTAATCTTCTTTGCAAATCAGAGTATATGGCAATGATCCAAGACAGAAATGATGTGGGTCAAGTCCGTTCTGATTGACCTAACGGTAGAGGTGCCTCTTCCTATACATCTATAATGTGATAATCAAGCTGCGTTATTTATAGCGAATAATCCTGTCTTTCATGAAAGAACAAAGCATATTGAGGTTGACTACCATTACATCCGTGATTTGATTCAAAAGGGGTTTATATTCACTTCTCGCGTTGCTTCAGGCGATCAGATTGCTGACATATTCACCAAAGCACTTGCAAAGGGACCGTTTCACCGTTGTTGTTCCAAGCTGAGCATGATAGATATTTATGCTCCATCTTGAGGGGGAGTTTTAAGATATTTTATATCTCTTTATATGTTATTCTGTAGTTTCTCCATTTATGTCGGCTATCTATGTAATTTTCCTAGAGCTTTTCTCCTATATAAGAGAACTCTAGGACTATGATGAATACAACTTATGATTTCTTTACACTTCCACATATACTGTTGTGGTGACGGTGAGGAGAGGAATGCAAGGATGTACTTTTTTTAAATCTAGAATATTTTTGGACAGTCTCCTAAAAATGATTGATCATGTAAATTACATAATCAATCAAGCGGATCGACCAAGTGAAATGACTGATCAATCACATTGATCAATCATTTGCAATAGAGATAACAATCAACCATGTTATGTTGGACCCGGATAATGTTTTCAATTGGATTTTGGAATCTAAAAATGATAGATATGCATAAGGTTTGTCAGATGCGGTATATAAATGTAACCATATATCTATTGAATAATGATAATGAAAATTTTGGCTCGTAAATAAATGAAATGGTACACATGGTCAGCTTCACGAGAGAGCACGTAGTATTACATACGTGAAAATATCCAGATTAGTTACCAACATATGTGGTTGTGCTTTGTCTCGTGGATAGCATTTCCCATGTAGACTTTGCCTTTCACACAAACGCATTTCCTGTGGAGCGTGGATAGTTGGAGTTAGTGACCGCAAGGGATAGGCATGCACCCTTGGGTCTCCAAGTATATACCCAGATGGTTGTGACCCCAGTTGCCTCGATTGGGTGAAACGTAGTACTTTGTGCCTGATGTAACATTCTGGAGTTAGCACAACAGAGTTTTATGCCAGGTTACATGGTTGGTAGTCTAGATTTCGCATTCATACATGTAGTTAGTAAAAGAGGTTGATTAGTGTCGATCATGTTGTCTCCTAGTGTTAGCCAAATGAGGGAAGTTCCAAGATATGGTTAGTGAAGGGGGACATTTGTGTCGGTTTCTTAGATCCCGAAACAATAGACATAGTTGTAGGTTTTTTCAATTTTTGGAATTGAATGGTTGATCTTATTAATGATGATCGTGTGCTCTGACTCGCGTCTTGCGCCATCATGAACTTTCACTGATGGGTAGCGGACTTGGACGTTTTGCAACAATTTTCACATGGGTTGTTGTAGAGTCTAACCCGTCAGATTCAATCTCAGTAAGATCGGATATACAATCATTATAAGATTATTAATAATGTTTCACATGTAGGAGTTGTGGCTGGTTGTCTTGAGTCGTGTTTTGTGGAGGTCGCTCATTTGGGCAATGTGTATGTACACTTGAATATACTTGTACCCTTCGGTAATCATTCTTTTACCCTAATGGTTAGTTATAGCCATATGAAGCAATTGCTCATAAGGTGTTCAGGAGTCGTCGTAGCAGTAGCGGCGGGGTGTTTATTGTGGATTCTGCACCAAACAAGGTGTGTATTTTGGTAGCTTATTCTTATTAGTTTGTTATACTTTTGAGAGACAGCTTCTAATACATGTATTTTATTATACTCCGATTGTATCATGCGATATTAGGCATCTTTAGAAATTGTCGTGCATGTACAATTTTTGGAATGTTAATGAAAGGAAGGAATGCAGCATTTACTTTTTCTTGCTTTGTTTATTCTCATACTTGCAATGTTTTATTTCGAATAAGAATTCAGTGGTACGTGGAAGTGGTTGTTGAGTATCGGGGTCCTAGGAAGGTCACGGATTTGATATCAGAACTCAGTGGGGGGTGGCTTGCCGTCGCAGATGTGCCCTATTGCCTCGTCGTCTATGTTTTGGAGGGGGTGGTGGAGGTGTTTCTCAAGAACGCCGGGTTGTTCAGGCCAGTGATTGGCAGGGGGAGTCGATTTCCTTTTGGTTGGACGATTGGGCGGGGGGGATCGCTATGCTCCCGCTTCCCGCGCCTCTTTGCTTTGGCCGTCGATAAAGCGTGTTCGGTTGCGGCTTGTTGGGGGATGGGGTCTGGTATCCTTCCTTTGTGACGAATTTCTCGGATAAGAGGCTGGAGGAGTTCTTGACGTTGCTCGAGGCGGTGCGAGAGGTCGGGCGTCCTCCTGGGGAGCATGATCACTGGTGCTGGAGGGAGTCCCCTTTCTCGGTCAAGAAGGCTTATGGTGCTATTGCTAGGCCGCCTCCGTCCCTGTCGGAGGCGTTGTCTCTTGATTGTGCCTGTATTTGGGCTCTGAAGCTTCCGGAGCGGGTTGGCTTCTTTCTTTGGTTGATGAGGAGGAAGAGGTTGATGACGCGAGACCGTTGTGCTCGGCTCTTAGGTGTGTTGTCCGACAGGTGTCTTCTCTGTGTTGCGGCGGTCGAGTCTGTGGAGCACTTATTCTTCTTGCGCCCCGCGGTGGTTGAGATTTGGCAGGGGGCTGATTTGGGTTGGTGTTGCACTGTTGACCTTCTTGCGTTCTGGTCTTCGATCCGGGCTAACAAAGGAAGGCCGAGGCTGGAGGTTCTGTATCCGATTGCCGTGTTGTGGGCGGTGTGGCGGGGGAGAAATGATCTCGTGTTCTCGGGCCAAAGGTTCTACAAGGAGAATGTGGTAGCGGGTGCGAAACATTTGGTGAGGGATTGGGCATTGTAAAGATGTTGTAGGTGTGGTTGTAGTTGGCTTTCCTTTTTGTTGTCCCAAGTGTATGTTCCTTCTTTTGAATAAAGTTTGTGGGGAGTGCACCATCGAGTGTATCCCCCTTGCTTCCGGATTTCAAAAAAAAATGAAGTCATTACTAAATGGTAACCATGAGATGCATCATGCATCAGTCTCCAGATATTAATGATCACGTTAGCATGCTACTAAATAACAGAGATGGCAAAAAAATACCAAATGATGGTAGGAAAAGAAGACAAAATGAAACATCGGAGATTTTAAGCACGGGAACGATAGCAAAAGAATAAACTATTAGATGCTAGATATGTGTAGTGATGCACTGTTATTGGAGATGTCGACATGAAAGTGTCCCCGTCATCATGCTATTGAACTTGGTCAAAATTCAGTGGAGAAACAAAAGCACAACTCAGTTTAGCTGCTGCCAAAGGTAAACTCCCAAAACTACAAACAATGCATCATTTCAAAAGAAAAGCACGAACCTGCCGCACCACAAGGCGAAGCATCAGGACAGAATCGCCCAGAGAGCAGTTTGGGGTGATAAAGTAGATGCAAGCTTACTCCTATTTCTGCATCCAATGCAAAACTTTCTTCAGCCAGGCTCTTCATCTGGGCATTTACTCCCTTCCAAGGAAGCCCTGCACCACTTCCAAAACTAGGCAGAGCATCACCTCCCCTTGCTGCTAACCTCCCCATTCGATCGGGGCCGATCGGCTCTCTGAAGATATAAATAGGACCCATCTCTGCAAACAAAGGACATTGACGGCGCTTCCTCTGTAAACCAGCCATCGTGGGAGGAGGATTTGTTCCAATGCAGCAGAATGCAAGGGATTTTGATATGCGTGGAAACTCGAACGGACGACTCTCATACAAACTACCATCGATGTATAGCTTCAGCTCACTCTCTGCCTTCCCGATAAGACCCTGCTTACAAGTATGTTCCAGGCCGACAAAGTACCATGTTCTCGGCTTGAAGACATGGGTGAAATGCAGAGAAGCCTTCTTCCCCTTCGCACTTCCACACTCAACCACCAAGAACTGCCCATGGAAATAGGCCTCCACGCCAAGATTCTCGGGAGACAAGAAGCTAAACAACCTTGGCATGTGCGTAGTCCCCTCTCCTGCGAGAGCACTCGCAGCAGCTGCGGCTGACACTGGAGACGACTTCCCTGATCGTGCAGCTGCGGCGGCCGCAATGGCCGCAGCGGCAGTTGCCGTATTCAATGTATCCGCAAACGACTCGATATACACCCATGTTGCAAATCCATAACCATTCGAGAAAGACCAGCGGGCCTCCCCGGGACCGAGCAGCCCGGAACTCTCGCCATCAAATTCAAATGTGCACGCTGGCCCCCGTGCCTCCGTCCCGGCCATGGCCCTCTCCAGCGCGATCGTCAGGTGTATCGCCCAATCCGTAGTGAGTGTCTTCTTAATCACGCCGAGCCACCGGTGCAAATCAGCCACGCTGAGGGAGTGCCCCGCAAGCACCTGGATGCACTGGCACAGCGGCGTTCCATCCCACGCAATCCTATCCGTGGAGTCGACGAGGATCTTCTCAGCGCAATTCAGTAGAACACCAAGCAGCCCCGAAGACGAGCACATCGCACGGTTCCTCGTGCACGCGCGCAGTATATGAAGCAATCCATTCACCATCCTTGTCCTCGGCGACATCCAGTGCTCGAGATCGCCCTGCCACGGGAGCCAGGGGATCAACTCGGCGGCGACTACGGCGGCACGCGAGCTGTGCATAAGGCAGGGAGTGCCCTCAGCCTCCCTCCCGCTGCTGATGTCATCGAAACCATCGATCCCGCCCATCGTGACGAGGAGCGCATCGACGACGGACAGCGATACATCATCGACCGAGTCGCCCGATGTGACCATGGACCGGAGCCGGTCCACGCTCTCGCCGACGCCCATGATAGCGGAGTCGACGAGGTGGACAAGCTCGGGGGCGATGGTGGGGGGGACGAGCTTCGGGCGGAGGCGGGGCGGGGAGGCGATGGGGGACGCGAAGGACTCGAAGCTGGCGGTGGAGGAGGGCGGGTGGGCGGCAGCGGGAGAGGCGGACATCTCGGCCGCGAGGGCTCGGTCGAGCTCGACCGCGGCGGAGAAGAAGGCGGACTCGGCGCCGGGGGAGCGGGTCAGGTCGTCGCGGCCGAGGGGGGACCGGGGGTCATAGCGGCCCGATCCGATGGTCCGGTCGAGGTCGCGGAGCGAGACCGGCTCGAAGAGGTCGTCCTCCGAAATGGAGCTGCCTGTGGTGGGCGAGGCGTCGGGTGGACCCGGTGCTTCGTCCTCCATCTGTGCGGGGGTGCGTATATATACGCGAACGCAATGTGGAGACGACTGAGAGGAATTGACCTGTTCACATGAGGCAGACGGATGTTCTTGGACGGGCGGGATCTGTTGGGAGGGAGATCCGACGGTCGGGGTTGGTGAGAGGGACGTCGGAGGGGGGCAGGGGAGTGGATCTTGGGTGAGGGGCGGGTGAGGTAGACGAAGGGGGGGTAAGGAGAGAGGGAGGGGAGTGGGTGGACTTTTTTTACGCGCAATGCATCGGAGATGTGAAATTTACGGGATCAATCATGTGAAATTTACGGGGTGTGTGTATTCGGGGATAATTTACGAGGAAGGGCTTCTACATTGGCGATTGCTCTCGGTGCTCTGCTTTCGCTTCTCTCTGGCGCGCGCGCGCGTGAGAGAGGCTCTCTTTCTTTGATGGCTATTTTTGGAGAGGGAGTGACTATTTTTCGAGCGGGTGGGGGTGCACTGGTGCCTTGTGCTTTTGAGGGAGAGGGAGAGGGAGAGGGAGAGTGGTCCAGGGTGAACCCAGAATCGAGTCCACTTACAAAACTAAGGTATGCCGGGCTCGAATCAGAATCCGATTCGTTTGGTTATTGGGGTACTCCGATGTACCCCGGTGTATCTCCCTCCAACTTTGGGTTGGAAATCTATCACAAATAAGGGTCATATCACATCACATTCCTTATTCCATCCTTCTCCCAACCCTTATAACCATCTAAACACCTACTATTCACAAGTGGATACCCCAACCCACCCCATCCCACTAACCAAACAAACCCTAGGGGAGAGACTTGGATTGGGTTTGCACCGTGGCCGATCCAGAATTATAGACTAGCAAGAGCACATTGAAAAAAATAATAAATAAGATTATTGTAGGAAAATAGGAGCATGTTCTCTCAGTGCATGTAACTTATATGCTTTACCTTAACTTATATGCTTCTGCCTTTTTTCTCGTATTTATTTTTATTTTTCTTAAATGAAATTTAGTGGAATTTGGATCGTAATATATCACCATGGTGTCATTCAAAATTCGACTTAAATCGAGACTTCTATCCCCTCCATCAAGACTTTCAAATTTCAATAATCTCAGAATTGCTGAAATTGACCTCCTCAAGATGGAAGTGTTACGAACATCTATTTTACAAAATTTGAAACACATATTCCAATTGTTATTCAAAGTAATCTCAACCGAATTTCATTTCAAAAGAATAAAAAATGAGGAAAAAGTGGGAGCATGCTCTTATATGCTCCCAGGGAGTATACTCATTTAACCCATGTTATATTCAAAATATTTAAATCGTTATAACTTATAAACATGTATATGCATAGAGATATATAAAAGATGTTTTACATATAAAGCAAATTGTTGTATCGTTATAAATTATTATAAAAATGGTAAATCATTTTGAAATGATGAGAGAGCGAGGAAGGTCCAACAAATGTTGGAATGAGACTATACGAAAGGATCTTAGTTTTTTGGATCTAAGTCCAAGATTGACCCAAGTAGATCTGAATGGAGACAAAGAATCCATGTAGTCGGCCCAACTTAATGTGGGAAAATACTTTTGTTGTTGTGGCGGTGTGGTGGTTCCTTGCTAAGATTGCAAAACATAAAAACTATGTTTAAGCATTTTCATCGAGACATGGTTATTGTGAGAGAATATATTTTTGGCCTTTCTTGCAAAGATAGCATGTCACGTATAGGATCTCTAGTGATAATGAAGAAATTGCATGATGGGTCTGAAATTATGGGAAGGTTTGCATTCTTTGTGATGGCAACTGTAAACATACATTCTCGTGGTATGTTGATTTTAAATGGGTTTTGCATTAGTAGTATCTATTTGCTTGGGGAGATGTTGAGCTTGTATGACTTTCGTGGGTTACAAGCTTGTCATGATGGATTAGCTAGACAAAATATGATGTCCTTGGATAAAAATATAACAACCAAAGTTTAGTGTGAAAGCTTATTATTATTCCACAATGTTCAAAAATCTTGTATATATATCTATTATTGGAGATTGATTGATTTTAAGATAGAGAAGAGAATATATCCACTATATAGGTGAATGCCATCTTTCTTAAGTTGTGTTTAATAATATGTTGCTCATTTTTGTAAACTGGGCCCCACTTTTTTCTGAATTTAGCAAGTTAATTTTAAATTTAATGTAGATAGTCCTTAGTTGATTGTGATCTTCTTGTTGTTAGCCAAAAACCACAAGTTTGGGCAGTTGTATCTCAATGATAGCAAAATCAAAACATGTAATAGTGTGTAAGTTATTTTTTCATTCCTCCATGTCAAGAGAGAGGGTTTTGATGAAGCATTAATTAGCTACGTTAATTAAGTCTCGTTGTAATACGGACCGATTAATATATCAACAACATCGAGCTGAATATCTCTGTAGAGAGGGCTTGGCCTAAATTTTTAACATGGATAAGTCCATGATCAAACACAAGGACACGAGCAAATAGTCTATTTAATTAGACTTTAAATATCCAGGTTAATTGATTATACAGCATATCTTGATCAACGATAATAATACATGTGTATGCATTACTTTTATGGATTTTTATAATGCAAGTCATGTTAATTATATGCTACAAAATAGGCAATGATGCAATACAACTACACAAGTATACAATCACATATTAAGCTCTTGAATTATTTCTAAAGCATTATACTCAATTCATTACATAATATCTCCAAATAATATCTCCTACTCAATATCCTCATTCAATGATCTTACTTAAGGAGTCAACCAAATCACTTCTTAATCATTTTGCAATTAAATACGTTATTAATGGTATGGAATCAAATAATTGGTCACCTAATCAAATTCTATATTAATTAAAGAAATCATGATTCAAAAAAAGTACATTAAATGAATCTAACATAAATTAAGGCAATTAATTCAATAACTAGTGAGCAAGGTTCTTCTATGATTTTCAAATGAAAATGCAAGGGTTAAATTAGAGAATTAAGTATGCCATTAAATAGATCATGAACAGAGCTTTAAAATGATACCGATTTCACATTAATTAGATTAAAATCGAGCAAGACATTGAATGTTCTTTCCAAGGGCACAAGAGTAATAAAAACATGAGAAATAGATCATAAAATCTCGCAATCAGGTCCAATTTGGACTAAATGATATACAAAATCCGACGGGCTTATCTTATAAATATCTTCACATGGGGGTATTTCTGCGATTGCTAGAAGCTGGCGGGGATGTTGTGCAAAAATAACAGAAGTAACATGTGAGGTGCATGTGCTCCTAGGCTCGATGTGTTGTGCAGGTGGAGTAGCGGCTCGAGCTACGTGGGAATCCCCCTAGCGCTTCAGGCTAGGTCCGGGTGCTTCGAAGTTATGATGCTTGGAGTAGAGGTCGAGCTCGAATGCCGACCGTCAGATCAGGGAGATCCGACAGTATATGCCAATCAGTGACGGACCATTGATAAACCACAAAATCACCTCTCTAATATCGTCGTTTTATCGTAGCACAGGAGTTGATAATGGATTTATGCATAATTACCACATATTTGACTATGATGTGAAATTTCACGTGGTGCGTATACCAAGGTTGAACATAAGGACACGAGCCTCCTCAAAGAGTGATTTATTTTCCTTGATTTAAGTCTCCATGCATACATTTGATGCATATATGCATATAAAGCAACGCAAATAATGATGCATAAAATGACACAAAATAATAATGCAAAAATTATGCAACACAAGATAAAGGTACAATGTTACATAATGATATATACATATATATATATATGTATGTATGTAATCATGCATAAAATAATTCAATAGAGTTTTACGCAATGCACGAGGTGAATGAATAATATGCACTTTTTTTATTTGGTTTACATGATGCAATGCAATACAGCAATTATTTACAAGCTAGATTAATTATAAAATTGAGAAAAATAGAAAGATATAATTTCAATAACATTTGCTGCATAAAAATGAACCACGGTTGAATTAACGTCATTTAATTACAGAGTAATGATACTTAAAATATTTAAAATTTAGCATATTACATTATATGTCAAATTAATGAATAAAATTTAGCATACTACATATTTATGAGAAATCGCTAAGGTGATGTATTATAATGAGACCAAATTAAAATAGCCACTTGGCGGTTCATCTGATGGCGTCATTGTCAGGAATGGGGCTTCACCTTCATGATTAGTTAGATTTTAATATTTAAGTAAGTTGATTATTTTGATATCCGGGTCAATGTGTATTTGTTTATTGAATTGTATTATGTGTCGTGTTTCATTACTCTTTATTTCTCTTGATGTTTTATCTAATGCTTAGCTTTTGTGGTAGGGCTTGCTTCGACCGAGGATGTTTGGGAGATGCTGAGGTGAGGAGTCAGGATCTCTCGCTACATGGAGCTGCAGAAGTATCTTATGAAGCATCAAGAGATCTATATAACTTATTGTTGCATTTATTATTATATACCTTATTTGAGGACTCACGAGTGTAACCTTGGACTGCACATTAACTTATGTGGTTTGTCGAGCACGTTTCACCCCTAACATGGATGGGGATCAACTTGAGTGTCCGATATTGGGATTAGGCAGTAGACACGCTACTCTTAGAGCTAACATTATTTCATATCATTTATGTGCTTAATCGTAGTTTAGGACATACTAAGTTGCATGCATCCATGAGATTCACTCCATCTCACAAGATTCAACGAGACACAAATAAATACCACTCTACTTAACCAAATCAATTCAATTCTTCACTGTTGATAGTAGTATGCTTAGGATGCAAAATTTTCAACTTGCATGCATTTAAAGATATATTTTTAAATTCAATATTGCAGTCACATGAAGAGCGTTGGAGGCATTATGAATACTTATCTTAAGCCTACATCATGTCTTCTCGTTTGCATTGATTTTTCTCAATTTCCCGATCTTGATTTTCAACTTAGGAATTGAATGGAATCAATATTAGATGGTAGATGGTGATTTCTTGCTTTCTTGCTCACAATAATCTCAGTGATAACCTTAAGCTTTAAAATTGAGACTAATTAATGCAATTCGGTCATAATAAATGGATTAAAAATCACCTCGTTTTATGGGAGCGCAAACCCCTCTTATATGCAAGATGTATTATGCACATTGAGAAGTAAGGATGCATTCCCTATGATAGTGCCCAAAACCTATAATCGTACGTATGCATAATGAAATTCTATCTTATACGATCGTCAAAAACTGAAAAGATAAAATGAACAATGTTTGTTGGCCTTTATGTGTGAGTTAGTGAAATAAGAGGGTGTTTTCTTGCTTGGGTTGATCCTTGAATGTGAATTCTTCAAAACCACTTCCGCAAATCCCTAAGACTCCATTTCCATTATTTATATTCAAGTCATCATTAAGATTCGACATAACCCTAACTAGTGTCCCAGTTCCCCATCCTTAATTCCATGTTCTCACATATTTAGGCTACTTTTTTAGCTTGAGTGTAGGGGGAACCAAGTATTCGTTGATTGTTCACATCGGGTCCCTTCATCTCCGTTTCATATCTCTTTACTTAGGCCCTACTCAGCTGGAGTATATGGGGAACTCGAGTCCCCATCCATTTATACTTATTCATTCACTGGCCCCTCTTCTTGGCTTTCTTATTATACCTAGGTTATTTTTAACCTAAGTATAAGGGGAGACCCGAGTCAGTTTGAGTATGTCCCTTTGTATTTAGCATGAGCTATGGCTTCATATCACTTAGTGATATAAGGACATATCACGAGCAAAGTATAGGAGGTGTGTTGTATATATTTCATCTATATTTTAGCCATAGCCAATATTTTCAATTTTTTCCAAAATTTTTGGGGCTATAGGTAAAGTATCTTTTGAATTGACTTGTGTAAAATATTTGCAAAATGATTTGAAAAATTCATAACTACGTGACATTGTCTTTGAAAAAAGTTTTATATTGGTTTGGAAATTGAGGATTTTCTTCTTTGAAAATCATTTGTAAAATACTCAGAAAAACTATTATCATATGACATGATTTGAAAAATATTTTAAAATATTTTTTCAAAACAAGGGTGTTAATGAGAGTAAATTGTGTTTTGTAAATACCATTAACTTTTAACTAAAAAGGTGAAAAAATAAAAATCACAAAAATATTAACTAATAATTTGAATATTATCCCTGGTACTTTCACTATCACTCAAGGCTTGAGGAATAAAGAACACTTGGAATATGATATCTCAAGATTCAGAGTTAACCATCTTTAGTCTTTAGGGTTCTTGACTTAATAATTCACACTTATCTAATTAACTAGCCTTGGTCATTGATGAATATCCATTCATCACTCTTTATTCTTATATTTTAGCTACAAAAACCTTTGCAAATGCATGTATATGTCTGTAAATACAAATAATTATCAAAAGCATGCATGGTGTAAAAAGTTATAATTAGCATGTTTTTGTGCAAAAATAAAAGAACAAAAAGACAAAAGAAAAAGAGGGAAATATTTAGAATAAATATTGAGCAACCTAACCCAAGGGAGGGCTCAGCATGGGCCTGACCGCATAAAAGCCAAAGTAGAGAGGGATAGGGTCCTCATATGTGTAAACATACCTGTAAATACAATAAATATATTTCCCTCCAAAAATGGACTATAATGTGCTTGTATATATTTGTATATATTTATAAATATAAAATCAAGATAAAAATGGAAAAAACTAAAAAGAAGATAAAAATCACCTACCTTGTACATAATCATCATGTACATAGTCACCTTATCTATATTTATTTCACCTTGTAAATAAATAAAATAAAATCCCTAAAAATTTGTATATATTCCATATTTTAGGTTGTAAGTAAAGAAAATAAAAATCACAAAAATAAAATAAAAACAAAAAGAACAAAATAAATATCAAAGCCACCTTGTATATATACCATACATGGATATAAATAAAACTATTTATTTCAACCATGTACATAATTGATAAAAATAAAATAAAAATACCATATTATTCCAAATTTTATCCTATAAATAAATAAAATATAAAATTGGGATAATTTTTACAAAAATAAACAATTAAAAATTAAAAATACATATGTATATACATGTATATAATAATAATATTTTGTAAATACCTAAATTATATTTCAAAAAAATTAAATAAAAATCACTAAAAAATAGTTTGAAAATAAATAAACATTTTTCATGTTTAAAGTTTTTCGAAAATAAGTCATTTATTATTTTTAAATGAATTTATAAATAATTAAAAAATGAAATTATCTGATTGGTCCACGGGGGATTGTTGACCTCCGGTCAACTCTCCCCCGCGGACCATTCTCTCGCGGATCGAGCTGTCGACCCGACTTCTCCCATTTTCACCCACTTGATCCGCTCGCCAAATCCGCAAACCCCGGGTCCTAATCATTCCCTGATCATCCGAGATCCGCGCCCGGTAGTTAGCATCGGGGTCCGTGCTCCGATTTCCTCGCCCGATACTCATCTAGCCGGACCCCTAGCCACATAAATCCGCAGCTCCGCCGCACGATTCACTCATCTTTGGCTCCTCCATTCTTCACCCAAGGACCTCCATCACATCTGCGAGAGTGACGGCTCGCTCCCCATGGTATTGCAGCGAGGAGGGAGTGAGAGATCATCGATCCGGCGAGCTAGCGCCGCCGCGCTCCGCCTGAAGCAGGAGCTCGAGCCTCGGGCCACGACGACCCGTGAGGCGACGACCCAGAGCAAGTCCAGCTCACCCACAGTCGATTCCTTCACCCAGGTAGCCCTAGTTTCCTTTCCTGTTCTTTAATTTCTAGTTTCGCCCAAATCTCGTCGCCGCCGTTCACTTCCGATTCCGGCCACATCCACCTTAGTCTCGATCATCAGACCACACCATCACATTCGCCTTCTCCCTGTGCACGTTCTCCGCCCCTCCATTCAACCCAGCTCGCACAGGAGCTGGGGTTTCGAGCTCCACCGTCTACCCCTCGCCGGAGCTCGACCGCCCCGCCTCACCGATCACCGTTACCCCCTCTCACAGGGTCGAGGCAATTTGCCCTCGACCCGCGAGTCTGCTGGTGCATTTTGCAGGGACAACCGAGCCCATCTGAGGGCTCGGACCATCTGGTCCAGCAGCTTCGCCTCCGCCGGACTCTCCAGAACTCCTCGGAGCTCCATTGAGTCATCGGAGGCCGCCATTCGACGCGGGAGCCCACAGAGCTTCTTCTCCGATCATCAGAGTCCCGCGAGGAGGCCGGGAGCGCGCGCAGCGGGCCGGCGAAGGTCGTCGACCATCAGTTCTTCCTCGACCTCCAGCTACCGTCCGATGCACCTCCAGCTCCAGTTTGCATCCCAGTCGTTCATCTGAGGAGCCACCAGCAGCATCAGATCTTTGGAGGAGCGATCCAGGCCGTTCGATCAGCGAGGGCGTCCCACGTCTCTTCCCAGCCGACCGATCCTCCATGTGGCGAAGCCCTAGCCGTTCGATCAGACCGAGGACCTTCAACGTTGGGCGCCACCTCTTCCCAGCCGTCGATCAGCACACGTGGCGCCCATCTGATGGTCGACTTAATATAGGGTAATTTACCCTTAGGCCCTTCCCCCTTTAGTAGTTTGCTTTCAGTCCTGTAAATATGTTTAGAATTTTATTTGCGTTAGGTAATTTGCATGTTGGACCTTATCTTTTCTGCTATTTGCATGTATACCCCTGCATGTAGTGTGTCACGTGCATCGACACGTGTTTATTCGGGATATTTGCATTGATAGCCTTGTGTTTCGAGGGTGTTATTTTGATTGAATGAAACTTTTTAAGTAATTGCATATATACCCCTGTGCGTGGTCTATTTGTGCATGTGCGTATATTTTTGGGTATTTTACAGCAAAGCCCTCACTCTTTTGGTACTTGTTACCAATTAGTCCGAGAACTCTACTTTTATTGCAATTAGGTCCCTGTGTGCCCCAGACACGCGCGCGTGGCTTCTTGGGATTTTTGCACCGGACCCCCTGAAACTTTCACTAATTGCATGTAGGTCCATGTGCATTGTACCTTGGTTTTGATTTTGAATAAAATATCAAACTCACTCCAAATTCAATGAAAATTGGAAACGTGGCTCCTGCCATGTTGTAAAATTTTCTAGAATTTTTGGGGACATTTTTTATTTCATTTACTATTTTTAAAATTCAAAAATACGCATTTTCTTTACTGTATGACTTGAAAATCACAAAAAATATTAAAACTAATCTAAAAATTAAAAAAATTAGCCACTGTGTATTTTGTCTTGTTTGATTTTCCGACCAAGTTTGGTCATTTTTCATTATAGAAAACTCATAAAAATTGAAAAACACCTAAAAACCTATAAAAATTATGATAATTATTTTAAAAATCCAAAAATAATAATTCCAGTGGCCAAATTCTCTTTGTAGTTTCTACTATAAAGGAAAATTACCTCCAGGATTTTTAGGGATTTTTAGATATTTTATCTAAGTCCCTCAAGCTTGGCTGGACATTGTTGTTGTCTTTTTGCATTGTTTGATTTTTAGAAAATTAAATAAAAAATCAGAAAAATACCAAAAATTCACTAAAAACAGTAAAAAACATAAAATACATAAAAAAAATTTTTATTTGAATTTTTGGTTGAGTTTTGAGTGCTTTAATAATTGTTTGTATTTGGCTTATTCACTTATTTTCTTATTTTCCTTATTAATCAAAAATCTAAAAAAATCTATAAAAATAAAAAATCCACCAAAAACACCTATATTTTATTTTATTTATTCTTTAGACTACTTCGTAGGCCGCAAGGCCATCACGTGCTCCCTGAGTCCGACCCTAGTCGCTATACCAGGCTAATCTAATAGCCAGGACCGCTATTGTGTTTATTTGATTTTATCTGATTTTGGTGGTCTGAACTTCATTTTTTTGTTGATCCTGATTTCTCGAGCGACTAAGGGCGCACTCTACCTTAGTTGGTTTTCGGTTTTCACGGTCATCAGTCATCATGGTTCTTGACTTAATAATTCACACTTCCCTAGTTTGAAACATATGTGTGTTATATTGCACACTTCATCTCTACATTAAAGAATACAATCCGCACCTCAAATGCACGACTGCAATATGATGAAATGAGTTGAGGTTTCAGTTGAGGAACTGGGATTTGAGATTTGAGTTTGTATATGATTTAATGATGCTCAAGGATGGGATAAAATTAGAGTGTCAGTAACCTTGGCCAGTATGAGAACATTTTCTTATACTACCTATTGATATTTACCTAAGTGCCAGGGTTTGATGAAACTTAAAAAATTATTGATCAATGTGCGCCAACTTGGTAATAGCAGTAGGCTAATCAAAAATAATAAGAGAAAGAGAACGAAATTCTCTCACACTATAAAGTTACATTCAAAAGAGCTTTCACCAAAGAAGAGTGCTCACAACCTTTCAAAGTATCCACTTAGACCACCATCATAGGCTTTTATGAGTCGGGCTAGTACCCAAAAAGTTTTGTCATCGTATAACGATACAAGTCTGGGTGTCGAGGGTACGTTAGATGCTAAAAAGAAACATACCTTGATGTGTTCCCAGGAAAACAAGTGCAGACTACTTAGCATTCTCTTGACGGACACACTGATAAACACCAAAAATATACATGTATTGAGTCAATAAGGCACTTGAGATGATCCTTGTCCAATGAGAGGGAGAGAGAGGAAGAGATACCAACCTATGCCCTCCATCAATTGACCTTTCACCCTCACTTTCAAGTCTGACAAACAAAGAGACGATGGATTGGATACAATAAAGGATTTATTCCCTAACGTCGAGGATTGGAACTTTGAGTGATGATTCGACTCTACATTCGTGAATAAAGTCTACACTAAATATCATATCCTTATGCTATATGTATATACCGAGAGTCCGAGAATTAGAGAAATTGGATTCCTTTTGACCAGAGCTTATTTTTGCTTAGAATTTTAGGATCAATAAACCGACGGTTCTTAACGATTAAGTCTTGTGCATTCACATGCACAATTAGGGATTCATCCAACTTATTCATTCTTTATTTGCTCAAAAACGATCAAGGATTGAGTATAGGGGGTGATAAAACCAGGATTTATCATCACAACTCTTATTTATTATTTCTTTTAAATTATTCAATAAATTATAGCATAACTAACTAACTTTAACAACTAACCATGCATGTATAATTAGCCCTAATTATCGGATATAAATAATTCTATTAATGTGCTTTTATTTTCTGTATTTATTAAACAATAGAAATCACATAAAAATCATATTAATATTGCATATATTTATTTTGACATTAAATGCAAATTAAAAGTAAAAAAATATTAAAAGAAAATAGACACGAGTATCTTTTATTATTTAAAAATACTTATAAAAATATCACTGTGTAAAAAATGACCTATTTTGACTTTGTGTTCAACATGAAACTTGTAGATCTAAAAAAGATCTACAATATTCATACTTATTACATTTTTCATTTAAAGCATCTAGTTATTTCTTTTTTTTCTTTATTTTCTTATTTTATATTTTTCCTATTGGGCCACGTACCGCTGCCAACCCTTCTTTCCTTGCCGCCCTCATTCTAGGTAGTTTGATCATTTAGATCAGACGATTAAGCTCGCTCCATACATGCATCACCCCTCGTCCCTTTGATTTGATCACTAGATCCAATCTGGGTCCTCCAATCATGCATCCCCCTTGGCCATTGGATCTCCAGATTCAATGGCCTCTGCTTCATATTCCACCTATGTAATCGTCTCTCCCTCACGTCGCTCCTCATCGAGTACCCCTCTTTTCCCCTTTCCTTCAACCACTACCTGCTCCCTCTTCCCTCGCTTCCACCTCCCCGACGTAGCCCACTCATCCCTCTCTCACATGATGCTTTCTAGACTCCACGACCTATTTCCTAGGGTAAATACCCAATGGTTGAAAACCACATGCTCACCTCCTGTAACCATCATCTTCATCTCCAAATGCGTCTCCACCTTTGTCTTCACCTCCTGTCCATCTTCATGTGAGCTTAGGCCCAGCATCTCTTCCTCTTCCTGTGATAGAGTGAATATGAATCTATTGTGACGAAGACCTGTCAACCCCGATGAGAACCATGGTCACCCGAGCTACTCCCTTTAGTTGGGGGAGTTCAACGACGACCCGGGCTTTGTTCAGAGCTCACCCTAAGCCTTCCACATCATTAGTGTTCATCCTCGATCTCCAAGTAACCATCTTGTTACTTTTTCTTTATTTTCTCCCATTTAATTAGGCATGTACCTCCATCTTCACTTTCAATTGAATGCATCTACACATTTTCCATACATCCCCCATCTTCGCCAGCCACTCCGATCACTTTCCTTTTTCTTCCACACCTCCTACCGCTATGCCTCCTTCTCTACTTCGCCTGAGAATAACCCATTCTGTAGGTCCCCACTCACCACATGCACAATGAATATTGCTCCGACTATGCACCTTAACGGTTTGCAGGTACCTATCCTTGGTCGGAGGCTTCAACTCAGCTTTGCTTTAGAGCAACAACTCCAGTGAGTCTCCATCGCCTCGACGCTCCAAGCATCCTCACTGACCATCCAACCTACTAGGATCTTTGCCACACCAACATGAAGGTTCTCGGATCACCTAGTGTCAGATAGACATCGGAGGATGGAAAGATGGTTCGCAGGAGCATAACCAAGTCCGTCGTAGAGAGGCGGAGAAACAGAGGGACATGGCGTACATGCACCACTCAATTATCTCGATCGGACACTCAGATGCACTTCAGGCCTCCATTTTAGAGCCTTCAGGCTCGGTGGGAACGAGCCAAAACGAAGCCACTTGGACCACCCATGTGTCTTGAGCAACCCCCACCGAGCCAAAACACTACCGGGGCATAATTATGCGTGCATAATGCATGAGGGGTGAATCGTATTGCATCTGAAGCCCTACATTCCTTCTTAATTATAACCATATCCTATCTGCACGTGCCTCACGTGAGACCCCTAAGAATATTGTTGAAAGCCCTGTCGGGTTTGCGTACATGGTTATTTACAAGGAAGGCCCACCGAGTTTATCATAATTGCATACGTGCCCCTACGAGGACCTTTTTGTGATGCTTGTGCATATATTTTGCACGTGTATTTTGCATGTTGTCCAATTAATAATCACTTAACTTAGGTATTAAGATTGAATCGATCATGTAGATATCCCGTGTCCCTGAGATCGAACCTGGACTTGTCCAGGTTGAAAATTTATCAAATCGAGCCCCTCCTCGTAGAGATATCATGCTTAGTTTATGAGAGATCACTAAGTGGTCGTATTATAACGGGATCAAATTAAGATAACCACTTAGTGGTTCATCACCGAGACCCCAAATCTAGAGCATCTAATTCACTCGCAGGAATCAGAGATTAAAGATAATCCCGATCATGATGTATCTTCTCTGACGAAGAGGAGAACAAAGAGGATCCAACTCGCTCTTCGATATACATCCATTTTGTGCATCACCAATGAAGAAGACGAAGAAACACCCCTGCTAAAAGGTAACCTTGGATCGGATCCCCAATTTGATCACATCCGTCTGCATCTTGAGCAACAATAGCTCTAGGACCAAGTGGGGGCCTCTTCATCGAACCATCAAGAATCGAAGGGACTATTGTCGTTGATCAAGAAAGGACTCTGCACCAATCAGATCAAAAGCCCATCACGTGCGTATCACATGTGGCTGACTAATTTGCGGATACATCCTCATAAGTTTCTAATACTCACAAGAAGACCCACCTCATGGAACATTTGCAAAATTACCTTGTGCTAATTCTGGAAACTGCACAAAGGTTCTTGAACTGCATCATTTGTTTAATTTTTTTATTTAATTTTGCATATAAAACCATATCTTCTAGCATTAGTTTGATCATTCATTTGCTATTATTTTCAAAAATAATAATTGTGCGATGGACTTTGATTATTTCTCTACAGTAAAGAATTTGAGTGGTATTTTTTCCCGATATGTAGTTGATTCATAATAATTATTTTGATGAAAATTGATAAATTTTTGCCTATTTGTAATTGTTTATTTGATGGTAATTCATTCTTGGCTCTAAAAATTCCTCAAAAATTTCATTGAGTAAAATTAATCATGTTGGTTTGCACAAACAAAAATCTTTGCAATGTGCAAGCACTCTAATTAGATTATTTTGTGATCGTGATAAATAATTTTTAATTAAATACATAGTTAATATTTTTATGAAATTAATTTTGTTATGGATTCCATTCATTTATATATTTCTAGGATAATTTTAGTTTTAAAATATATTGAATTTTACTATCAATTAGTACAAATCACATTTTCTATATTATTTAATTCATAAAAATTCATGTTGCATCAGCAGAATTACAAAAAAAAACTACAGTAGCTCAATTTTGCATTCACATACAGACCAAGTTTCATAAAGTTTTAGACCTTATCTGACTGAAATTTGCAGAAATCACATGAACTTGGTTACATTTGTGTCTACACACACACACACACATTTTTTGCATAAAAAATAAAAAATCATTCTAAACAATTGTGTGCATTAATTTTCTGAATTTGATCCTAAGCTAGTTTAAGGTACCTCATTGAGTCGACCTGGGAGCTTACTCAGGCTAAATAAACATCGAACCATATCTTCATTGATTAATTTATCTGTAAAGGTTCATTTTTTATTGTTTGTGGATTTTTGTGCTACACTAAAAAATGACAACTTAAAATTAACTCCGTGTTTAAATGGTTTATCAAATGACGCCGTTGCTGAGTAAGCACAACTTAGGAGCTTTTTAGAGAAATTAATGTCTAGAATTTCCATCCTAGGTTGTCTGACCCTCATTTTTAAATATATTTTCTCTGTTTATTTTCTTTTCCTTTTCAGAATTTATTTACTTTTGTATATATTTTTGTATCTATCCGATATAATCTTTGTTCTCATGCGAGATTCGTTACATAATTGAGTAGTTATCAATACTAATCCACAAACTTAAACACATATTTCATGTCATGAAATAAGTCAAGTGCATTATCTGTATCATATAATAGTTATTGTATGACACTTGTAAGCAACATGCACAAACCCCTTTTCTCTTCTCCCACGCAATAATCTTAAGATGTAAAGATTCACAAATTAATTACCGCACGCACTTTCCCTAGGATAGATGAATCATTTATATCCTCAGCATCCTCTCTTTTGTTTCTAGCACTCAAGCATTTTTTTAGCGAAGCTCCACTCTAAGTCAATGTCTTGGCAATTATTTAACATACGGTGCACTTGCCACCGTGCATTGGAATTATTTGAAAAGGCTAACATTGGCAGGAAATGGTGCAATCACATTTATAGACTATTTTAGTAATGACTAGGGAGCATACCCGCACTCCGCGGCGGGCTGTTTAAATTCATAATAATAGTAATAAAATATGTGAAGTAACAGTTAGTAATTTATCCCTTTTGTATATAAGATTAATATAAATATAAAAGGGAATAATGCACATAAAATAAATAATAGAAACATTACTAATTCATATATAATGACATAATTAACTTCAATATTATTATCATTGTTCTATAAAAAATTAGTGTTGATAATTTTATTATTGATCTACCATGATCATGCAAACAATCTCAAAAATCAATTTAGGGATGATGGTGGTGGGAAAACTTTAGTATGTATCATTATTTACCATCCTCTACTTTATCTAAGTCCCGTATAATATAATGTTAAAATAATTTTAATAAATGCAAGTTCACTCTTTCCTAGCAATTACGAATAACATTTAAAGATATTTATCTCTCTTCATGTATACCTTTCTCATTTCAAACATGTACGCTAGTTGATTTGTTATATAATTTTAAAAGTATGTTACCGTAGGATTATAATGAATGAAATAATATAAATTCTGATTAGTTGTCATAATTAAAGAAAAATCAACAAAATTATAAATGTTAGGCCTTGAACTAATATGTGATTCAAACCTTAATATGAGAAAAAATAATGTTTACTTTATACTTGTATAATATGTCTCGATCATGGAATTGTATCCCTTTTTACACCGTTAGTTACTAAATATAACTTCATTTGAGTTTTTCTATTTAAATTATAACAATGAGGTATTTACAGATATGATTGTATAATACGATTAAAAAATCACCAAATTAATAGATCAAAGTAATAAGCCCATAGTTGTGAAACCTCAGATATAGAATGGAATAATGTTTGGAAAGATTACCTTGGAGACTTTTGTATCTATTTTTTCATCACTGTCAGATTGATACTGTCGATTGTAGATAAATTAATTAAGGATGGGTTATGGGTATTATTTAGTAATGATCCTACTTAAAATCCATGAGGGAGAAATTAATATACATGATGTTGACAATGATGTCAAGAATAGTTTCAAAAAATTACAATTATTTTTCTCAAATTAGTAAATTTAAAAGGAAAATAGCAATTTTAAAAATTTTATAATATATATATATATATATCAAATTTTGTAAATGATATATATATATGAGAGAGAGAGAGAGATCGGGTGTGGAGAGTGAGGGGATAGGAAGGAAGGAGGAGTGCCATGTGGCATGAGGTGGGGAAGAAACCCACTATTAGTATATACACCTCATTAAGAAATATAAATAATTTTGAATTTTATGTCCTTTAGCTCAATGAGTTTCTTAGAACATACATATTAAACTATTTCAATTGAAGAACTCCCAAGCTACATTTTGAAATAGGATTAAATTCATTTATCGACGTTGATATGCATTGTAAAAATCATTTGATCATGTTTTTTTATTTTAATGCAAAAGAAAAAATATTTCGTAAGATTATGTAAGCAAGTCTAAATAATGCAACAAAATTGTACCATGGAATATTTCAAAATCAAATATAAATCCATGTATTTTATTTTTTATTCAGTGTATTTACTAAAAATATTGTGCAAACTATTATTTGTAAACGATTGTGCAAATTATTATTTGTGATATACTTATTTATTTTACAATATTTATTTATATATTAAAATGGATTTTTATATTAAAAATAAAAATCAAAGTAGTTTAACCATATATAGAATTGAAAAGTCAATAATCAATCTTTGCAAACATATTTGATATAAATTATAAACAACCTTATTGGCGTTCAAAATGATGTAAGAATGCAAATGGAATGATATGTATAGAGATATATGTGCACCATATTCGTATCCTTTTTAGGTCTAGATATGATGCATCATTTTCGAAAATCAGAAGTCATATCTTTAAATATAAATGTGGATATAAAACCTGCCAATCATATTTTAGATATTAATATTTACAAAATGGATATGTAATATTGTGCGGGTAATAAATGTCTCTACCACTTACACTCATAAAATAGTTTTTGTATAATTAAAATTGATTGTCAATTAAATTAAAATCACATAAACTATGTATAACTAAAAAAGATAAATAAAGTAATAGTCCATATCAAATAAATTCTATAATTAATAATTGGAAGTATGAAGATATACATCTTTCATTGAGCATTTCAAAATGAGTCCAAGGTGCAATATACTTCGTGTAACTTTGTCATATATCTAAAATAAGCATGTACTCATATTGACATATGTCTATGCACATAAATTCAGTAATACAGATATTTATATTCGTATTCACAAAAATGTAACAATATTAGTATCCATATCCTACAAAAATTAAAAATAATATCCATATCAATGTTTATATCCTTATATATTTACCATATCAATATCTGTCAAAATAAAAAATCTAGATATGCTTAAATCAGATACAATAATGGGTGGATACTGGTTTACCCGTTGCATCCTTATATACATCCTTGATATATATTCGGAAATATTAGTATCCACACATTGATATACATCTTTACAATAAAAATATAGACCGGTAATATAAATGTATGTATTCATTAAAAATGTAATAGTACTCCTATCCATATCTAAAAAAGAAAAACGGTATATGTCCGCAAAAAATAAAATTGCATATCCTTATTTGTCAAAATAAAAAAATACATATCTATATCTATTGAAAAGCTAATGCGTTGGTGGATGGATAGAGATATACCAATTAGATTCCCATGTGCATTTCTTTGAAAAAAAATTATGTATATACACACATTGATTCATATCTATACAATATACACAAGTATACTGAGTAATTGAAAATTTTATATCTATCATTGTCAACAAAAGCATAACTACATTCGTGTATATATCAATAAAAATAAATATAATTTTAATCAGTCAAGATTATCTTGCTATAATATAATGTAGTATATAATAAGTTACACACTAAGACAAATCAAAATTCCAACAATAATATGGCATATGAATTTTGTATTTTTGTATTAATTTCAATCTACATATATTTCACAACAGTGAATTGATTTTTTCAAACAAAAAAATGCAAGCAGAACAAAAGGCATTACCTGTTCGTGTCACCGAGAGAGAAATAGAGAGGGGGATATAGTGGATATAGAGAGGGGACAATTCGAGTGAGGGAGAGTGTGAGAGGATGGGCATGAAAGTAAGGAAAAGAAACAGAGTGGAAGAGGGAGGAAAATAAGGGGCATGCCACGTGTAGTTAGGAGGGGAGCACCTGGGCAGAACTCGCTATTGGTAAGAGTAATAGATAATGTGAGGTTGGAAACAGTGTTATTAAAAAAGGCAACGTTAGTAAAAAAATTGTAAAAAAGGCAACATTTGTGAAAAGGCACGTTGATTGAAATGATATATCGGTCGTTGGTATTAACGACAAAAGGACATCACAAAGACATCATTGCTTCTAGGGAAGTTCCTGGTCGCAATGGTTTAGGATCTATCAATTTTAAGAGCATATTTTTACATATATTTAACCTTTAATTTAGAAAAAAAGTAATATATGTGTTAATGAGGTTTTGTAGAATCAACTTCAGGAGAATTAACTCATTGAAAGCTGAGCCTTTATAAAGTCATTTTTTCTATGAAACAACTCGTTGAAAAATAGATCTTTATGAAATCGATTTTTTAATGAAACGACTTCTAGAAAAATGGACCCTTATAGAATCGAAATTTCAGCGAATAACTCAATTTTAAAGTTCAAAATTTAATGGAATTATATAAGAGCACATTGTTAATTGGAAAACTTTATTCATTTTGCTTATGGCCCACGAAATGGCAGGAATGCCGCTAATTGTTTTTGTTGCTATTTGAAGACGTGCGCCACTAATTGAAATGGGGATGTGTCCCTTGGTTTGAACAGTTATGTTAAGTATATAAATAACACATAGAGGGTGCTTTGGGAGGATTCGATCATCGTTCCATTAGGATCACCCGATTGCCAACCAATTTCATTACCATCCAATTCCATCATCATTACCGTCCAACAAATTCCATCATCATAATTAATTATCCATTCTATGACGACATATCAAAATGATCTCGTTGACTTGTACATTCATATCTACAGTGAATCCGACTACTTATTGACAATATCCATCAACCATTCACCTTCTCAGACCTTCTACGAATTCAATTCCAAAGGCTTCATCACGAGCCCCCGACCATCACATTGTTATCTCGTCTTTATTTCATTACCCTTCATTTTTATAGCCATTGTATTTTTTTTATTTTCTCCTTCGTGCAAGTATTTACTGAGAATATCTTGACGATCCAAATTTACCGGTGACCATACTTGATTCCTGGAAAATCGGGTTGTGACACGAGGTTTGAGTCCAACCGCATTAGTAATCGTAGCAGACTCGCCTTGACGGGACACCAGAGATTGCGGTGATTTGGGAAATCCATGAGATCCCAGAGTCGCATAAGTGTTGGAGATTACGATGTACAAAAGTAGTGATCATCACTGACAATATGAACCATTGTTTTCTTTCAATTTAATTGCAATCATTGTTATATTAAGCTTATCAAGGATTTTGCATAAAATCTAAACAATTTATAAAAGTGTTTTTCATTCGTAAATTATGGTGTGGAATCTTCCTATCCCTTCAGATTTGATCCGGACTTATCATATATTGTGCTTAAAGTACAATATAGATAAGTCCAATAATTTTTTTGTTTGATCCATGTTTCTGTTGGTTCGCAAAGACTATCCTATCACAAAATTGGGTACTTAAACACTCAAAAAAGCATCAACAATGGGACTTAGTGGACTTGAAGCAACTTTTTTGGGAGCCAACTCACCTCGAGGAGACCAGAGATGTACGTTTAGGTGGACCGAGCCCGCTAAGGAGGCACATATATAAAGTTTTTATTTTAGAGAGGGAGAATTTGTAGTTTAGATTTTTATTTTTTATTTTAAAATATTTATTCTTATAAATAATTATAATAATCACCCTAGCTAAACAAAACATTGAACCATATCATCAATGATTGATTTATAAGTAACTACGGTTCATTTTTTATTGATTGTCGATTTTCATGCTACACTAAAAATGTAACTCAATATTTCAACAGCCTATCAATCTTATAACATATTTATATATAGGGATCTTTACATCCATAACCCTGAGTAATTTCGCAATAACATTCATAACCCTGCGTAATCGTGAATTACATGAGAAACCCTGAGTAATGCTTAACTCTTACATGACATAACCCTGTGTCATGTTTCTTTTGGGATGGGTGTTATGTTTGATGGTTTCCGTTAAAAAATAGAAAATACCCCTAATATCGATCCTTATTTGCAGAACATGCCATCCTTCCCCGTCCCCCCTCCCCACGCAGAATTTCCCCTGTCCCGGAGACCCCCCTCCTCCCCCCTCCCTGCACCAAGTTTCCCACATTCTGCACCCCGATCTCCACCATCGGTTTGTTGCATCTCCCTTCCCCCTCCACTTTTGGCGACATCACGAATCCTTTGTAGCTGTAGAAGGGCCACAGGTCGTGCCCGAAATGCCTATTGAACTGCCCGCTCAAGCACCTCGGGCTGCATCCAGGTGATGTGGACCGCAACAACGTCCGAACCGCTTTCGCAACCGGACTGGTCCCGATCTTGTCCACCACGAATTTACCCCCACCGTGCGGGTTCAATGTCGTCTCGGCCACCAGCACAAGCGAGCTATCTGGTCGAAGAAGCAGCCTGCCCCTCCCTCCATAAGCTGAGCTCCCCCCCCCCCCCCTCCAAGGCCCCACCCGTCACCGGCAAGAGAAGTTGCACCCCCCCCGGACCCGAGACCCACTGAGCAAGAAGCCCCACCGGCCAGAGAAGGCCCCCCCCGGACCCGAGACCCATCCTTCCCAGCCCCATGACACTCCTCAACGTCAAGTCCCGGCCCTAACTCAAGATCCTCAGAAATACTTGCAATTTCTACCAGATGGGTATCTACTTTATAAAAAGTTCTTTTAATTACCATATATGTATGCTTATTTATCATGCTTATTTATTTGTAATAAGTAATTTTGAAATTGAGGTACACAATTGATAATCAGCATGTTGTGGCCCAAGCACTCACGAAGGCCTTCAGAGCTATGCGGGATTACTCGGATTATAGATGAAGTTGCATGACTCCAGAAGAACAAGAGCGAATATTAAATGGTATTTATGTAAGATTCATTACTTGATGTTATTTATTGATTATTTTCAAAATAATTATTTGTAACTAAATCTTGATGTGCAGAACCTGTATGCGCTACCACCTGGTCATACAAAAGAAATATATCGATTTGCTCTAGTAAAGCTAGCAACAGACTGAGTAAAGGATAATGTTTACAGGGCAAGAAAAGATGCAATCAAGAAGCTGGATGGTGCGGAAGATTGGGAGAGACCAAAATTATACGCGCCATCGTGGTGCACTCCAACGCCATCGTGGTGCACTCCAGCGAGATGAAGTCGCTATTGTGACCTTTTCATTTAAGAAAAATTTCAGAAGAGGTCTGAAGCAGGGAAGATAACTAGAGGGAAACAGAGTATTAGATCAACTAGTGGATCGAAGAGCCATGGAACTGTGAGGCATGAACTAGTATGTATAAATAACAAAGTTTGATTTTACATTATCATTTGTAAATTTGTGTTGACGACTATTATGTTGACATTATAGCTTGGAGCTGATAAACATCTTCCAGCGTTTATCAAATGGTGGACCGCGACTCATACAAGTGGGGGGGATTGGGCTACACCTGAATCAAAGGCAGTGTTGGTACGTTGCTTATCACTTATATATTTTTTAGTTCTTTCATACTAAACTAAACAAATAATTTGTAGGATTGTTACATGGACCTATATAGAACCAAGTTTGGTGTTTCCATTTCCGATGAAGAAATAGAATTCAATGATAGTTTATGGAAAGAAGTCATCAGTGAGCGTGGGGTGGGACCTAATAGAAGGCAGACTTTGGGTGGTTTGTCACCTAAGTTCACATCCTCTACTGATTCTAATGGTGCATCTATTTTTTTGAGACACCCTCAACATGCAACATGCCGACATCCGATGTATCCAAAACTGAGTTTGTACAACTCATACAAACAATGAGTGTGTTGGTGAATAAGGTGGATGATATTCATTCAAACTTAAGCTCTTTCAACAAGGTTGTTAAGGCCATTGACCATTTGAGGTATATAGCTAACATTTTCATCATCATACAGTTTTAGATCATAGTTTAATAAATGAATTATTTTTCTATCATTTAAATATCCCTTTTTTGCTTTGTAGAAAAATGCAATTAAGACTTGATCGTGAGGAAATGGAAGAGGAGGATGATGAAGAAGAAGAGGATGAAGAAAATGAAGAAAATGAAGAAAATGAGGAGGAGAATGATGACAATGAGGAGAACGAGGACGATGTCACGACATACCGGGTATCACAAAGGAAGGGGATTATCATTTCAAAACATAGGGAGAATTGAAGAAGAGAAAGGAAAATCCAAATGACAAAGTCAATGACAAAAAAGATAGTGTGTTTACCAAGTAGAGGAAAAAGAAACATTAGTATTATTTATTTTATCTTTCAAATTTGATGCTATAAAACTTCGAGTCTTGTCTTTTTTATTTTTAATATGTATGATTAATGTAGCTCTGCATGAACTATTGCACATTATAATATTGGATGCATGTCTCTATGTTAATTGCGTTTCTACTTTGTGATGATTTTTTTGATAGTATAAGCAGTCAGAATCGAAAGTATTATATCACTGTTCAATATTTACAAGATAAAAACCCTAGGGGGACTATGTTTGAGATCACATGTTTGGATTATATTTTTTCTTTTATAATCATAATTTGCTACTATTATGGCACTACATTGTTACTACTATGGTAGAAACATAGCGGTAAAGTGGTAACAAATTAGTGCCAACGTGGTGGTAAACAGTCGTGACAAATTCTATAAGGTCGTTATGCCCTCATGTATATGTGGTCCCTTAGTAGTCGCAAAGTCATGCATAAATAATCGCAAATTATTGAAAATTTACCACTACTTTGCGACTATAATATGACTACTTGCGACTATTATTGCGACTACACTTATTACCACAGTGTGGTCTCAAAGAGTTTGCGATCATTTCGGTGCGACTACAGAATTCGCTACCACATGTGGTAGCCAAGGTTCAGGAAAGCGGTATGCGTATGCGTTCGGACAGGTCACTGAATAGCGCTTAAGCGGTATGCGGGGGCATATGCGGGGTATATGCGGTTCTAAGCGGTTTCCTAATTTTTTATTTAAAAATAAATAAATATATACAAAAGTAACTACAACAGAACTAAATTTACGTATAATTGTGGTCCAATACAAGATCTTAGAGAAATAACTTTCATATATAGTTCAAAACAATCTCTATCAATCAAATATCAATACTTCAATAGAACGATTAACACACAAAATAATTGACAACAATCAACAAAATAAAAAGTTAGCGTACAAAATGCCTCTATTGTTGAATATAATTTCATTTATTTATGTCGCTATATTTATAACTGATCCTCCATTAAAAGTACCAAACTTTACATATAATATATTGCATTCATAATAGCTATTAGTTGACTAAATTAGTTTGCTAAATTATTATTATATTAATCTTTTTCTTCCTTGTGTGTTTACTCAAATCTCGCAGTACAACTACTTTGATGATGGATTTAAATGGTCATGAAATGCTTGGTTGGCATACATGCTAAAGCAAGAAAAAACATTGCATAAATAACACAATAAAAATGTGACACAAATTTAAAAAATAAAAAAAATAAAAAATATATATATGCGGCCGCACAGACCGCATAATCGGCCGCACAGCCCGCATATGCGGCCCGCATAAGCGCACAGGGCGCATAATGCGGGGCTTCAGGAAAGCGGTGCGCTGAGGGCACCACATACGCATATGCGGCCGCATATGCGGCCGCACAGACCGCTTTCGTGAACACTGGTGGTAGCAAACTTGCGTTGCTACCATTTTGCGGCTATTTAACCACTCTTTCGCTTCTACAGTTGTGGTAGTAAAATCTACTTTTTCTTGTAGTGCCCTGAGTAATGGGTGGACCTGAACCTAGTGGAGGAGGTTGAGGAGGAATCTGAGGTTGGTCAGGGCTATGGTGATGGGTAGAGGATTGTGGAGTGGGCTGGCGAGAGCGTGTAACACTTGGAGGTGTTCCTGCAAACGAAATGTAATCTGCATATTGCGAAGGAACTTCTACACCAGTATCAAGCATATAGGAAACAAGCCTTGCGACATCTTCATTATGCTCACCTATTGTAGAAATAAGCATGTAAGAATTATAACCTTTATTACTATAAGGACAAAAATATCTGCATAAACGCGTGACATCTTCTTTAAAACTGTAAAACGATCATCTTTTTTACGCTTTTTCCCCACTATTGGAATATAACATATCTGATTAATTTGTAAACTAAGGACAAAAGGTTCAAATCTTCGAATATATTTTCAAGCAATGACATCTACAATATCATGTATATGGTCAACAACCACGCCACATTGTGGATCGTATCAGTCACACGAAAATAAGAAGAGCTTATTAGGAGGTGGCATATGATATTCGAGCTCAAGCACCTCCTTAAGAATCCCATAATAATTCAAACTATCCTCACCATAACATGATCCTTTTATCATAACACCAGAGTTGTAAGTAGTTAAGCCTGTAGTTGTATCCATACAATGAAATCTACACCCATTAGCAAAAAAACCACTGTACGATATCATCAAATGATTAGGACCAAGTGATAGGTCATTGAGCATCTTGTGTTTAGGATCTGTCGGATCAATCAACTTTACATGTTCTTTAAATCAATTTGAGAATTTCTTCCTGAATTCATCCACAACTTCATCTTCAGTAAATGAAGGATTCTCTACCATTAACTTATCCCTGAACTCCCTACAATTAGAGAAAATCATTTTATAAATTGAAGATCTTTGCATAAAAAATAAATTGAATAAGATGTATACATACTCTGCAAACGGTGTTACTTCGTCTGTATTGTCTAGAACATAAAGCTCATCAACTTCTTTCTCTTGGGTGGTCATCATTCGTGATTTTTCTTTTTTAAAAGGTCAACCGTGTGTTTCAAAAATGGAGAGGCCAACAACACGTTCATTTTCAATGTATTCATCACGTATGGGATGATTATGAATGGTTTCAATGTCGTCAGATAAGTATCGAGAACAAAAGTTGACCATCTCTTCGAATATGTACTGAGCACTTATTGAGCCTTCAATCTTGTTCTTATTACGCACCTTCCTCTTCAAGAAAAGCATATACCTATTATCATGTTAGTTTACATTGTTAGACAAAGTACACTAGATATACTATATTAAATAACATTATAGGCCATACCTTTCAAAAGGGTATATCCAACGATATTTGACCGGTCCACCAACTTTAGCTTCGTAGGGAAGGTGCACCATTAAATGTTCCATCGAGTCAGAAAAAACAGGTGGAAATATCTTCTCAAGATTGTATAGGATAAGAACTACATTCTCTTCAAGTGTTACCATATCTTCAACTTGTAACTTTGAAGAGCATATACATTTGAAGAAGTTACTCAACTCCGTTGATACATCATGTACTTCCTTCGGTAGTAATCTTCTAAAAGCAAGGGGCAATAGTTGTTGCATAAAGACATGACAGTCATGACTTTTTGTACCCTTGAATATGTTTTTCTTCAAATCAATAAGTTTTGAAATGTTAGACGAATAACCATCTGGCATTTTTAACTTACTTGTCCACTCACATATATCTTTCACTTGATCTTTACTTGAGCAATATTTTACCTTCGACATACGAAAGCGACCATCATCAGATTCTACCAACCCTTACTCAGGACGTGCACAAATCATCAGTAAGTCTCTACGAGTATTCTCTGTATCCTTTGTCTTGCCCTTTACATCCAATACGGTATAAAATACATTATCAAAGACACTCTTCTCTATGTGCATGACATCTAAATTATGTCTGACGAGCAAATTAGGACAATATGGTAATTCCTAAAAAATGCTCATTTTAGTCCAGTTGTGGCTATCTCCAAATCCAGGAAGAGGTTGTACACAATTATTAAAACCTTTTAACTCTAACAGCCTATGCAATATTTCAAATCATGATAACCTTATTGGTGGATCTGAATCATCAATTGTATTTCTTTTGAATGCAATCTTTTGTTTCCTATATGGATGATCTTTCGGCAGGAACTGCCATGACAGTCAAAGAAGCATGGCTTGCGACCATACTGAAGTTGAAATGCTTTTGTTTTTTCCATGCAATATGGACACAACTTCTCTTCCCATGCGTGCTCCAACCTGATAGCATTCCATATGCTGGAAAATCACTAATGGTCCACAATAACCCCACTCTCATCTGAAATTTACTTTACTGATAACATCGTAAGTTTCTTGACCTTTATCCCAAAGTTCCTTTAATTCATCAATTAAAGGACAGAGATATACATCCAGATATTTTCCCGGAGATGTTGGATCAGGCACAAGCAAAGATAAGAACATGTATTGTTTCTTGTTACACAACCAAGGTGGAAGGTTGTATGGTGCAACAATAACTGGCCAACATGAGTAATCTTTTCCCCGATCACGTGGATTAAATCCATCAGTGGACAAGCCAATTGCAACGTTCCTCTTATCCATGGAAAAGATGGATGATGAATCCATAAAAGCGCGCCAACAAGCTGAATCAGAAGGATGTTCCATATAGTCACCACGTGCATGATCTGCATGCCAAGTCATGTCCCTAGCCGTTTCTTTGCGATAATATAGCCTATGTAAACGTGGTGCTATAAGAAAATAACGAAGCACCTTCTGTGGAACATTTGATTTCATATTGGACTTGAATCGAGGTTCTCCATAATCTGGACATTTAGTCGCATTTATATTCATCTCCATAGTATAAAATGTGATGGTTAGGACAAGCATAAATTAACTTGGTTGAAAGACAAGTGTACCCATCGTTGTTTTAATCTTGTAGTAGGATCTTGGCAAAACATTATCCTCTGGAAGCATTCTTTTTATGATCTTAATCATGGCATTGAAACTAACGTCAGTCATATTATATTCAGCTTTTATCATCAACAACTCTGTAACAACTGATAGGAGTGAAAATATTGCAACCTTCCCATAATGGTTCCTCTGCCTTCTGTAAGAGTTCAAGAAAGTCTTTACATTCCTCATGGATTTCTTCATCATCACAACCCTCCATAGAAGGATCAAAATTCAAACATGATGCATCCATCACCATCTCAACAAAAGGATTGTCCGGAGACTGAGAGCTCTCTTTGTAAGTAGTACGTGTCTCTCCATGGGCATACCAAGATGTGTAATCATCGACAAAACCCTTCGTGCACAAGTGTCCTGTCACAATGTCTCTAGCTTGTTTCTTCATCAATTTGCATTGCATACACATACAAATTATCTTCCCATCTACATCGACTATTCCATCTCCTTGGGCATATGCAAAATTAAGAAAGCCTTCTACACATAGGAGAAATGTCATGCAAATAGATCCATTCACTAAGCGATTGTACATCCAATCCCTTGCTGTATCCACTGTTCTACCTACAATGCATCCATAATAGGTAATTAGACACATGGTTTGATAGAATAAAAATTTTTCCTCTATTCGAGAACATACTCACATCTAAACCAATATGCTTCCTAAATTAGGTATACAATATAATCGCATTCAGTCCGTCCCAACAAGCATGACGATTTGATCAACTAACATTAGCATCACTATGTATACAACATTATGATATAGATGACCTTGTTTGCGATCATTGTTATATTATTTATGCACAGGATAACTATGCATTTGTTGTCCACATCCTATATGTTATAGGACTACAAATTCATATTATATTACGAGAAAGGTCCTTGTGGCATATATGTGCAAATCCTTCTATGTAACTCAAAACATCAGACTGGATAGTCAATTACTTCACTAGGCCTCGGATATTTTTTACAAAAATACATTTCTTATTTCTAATCCTATTTATAAATATTACATATGGGTCAAATCTACACAGATAACAAGACATATCATTTAAAACTTGACACTATTGATATGTGTTGGATCCTAACCATATAGCCAAGCTGAAGAACCTTGTATGCTTCCCTCCTGCTGTATCATACCCCAACAAGGCGGAGGTCCCGCTGTATCAGACCAAGTTCTTCACCTTTGTTGTCCTTGAATTTTTTTGCAACAAAATCAAGCGACTGCGATCTATCTGAGATAGCGTGGATATCGTAGAAATCATCCATTTCTACGCATTTTTTGATCTCTATAAGCATCACCTTATAGTCATCTTATCACCAGAACATCAATCTGAATGATTTTCCTTTATTTTTTTCAATATCAGTAACCTAATATACATACTAGTACCAAAATAATGGAGTTTGTGAGACCCAACATGTGTTATTTGTGTTAAGCTGACAATGCTCTTCATTATACTCGTGATTAAAAATAGACTATTGCAGGAGTAAAACATTTCATAAATTGAAGGATGCACATCATCGGAGAAGTTGGGTCAACTGTCCGAAGAAGACGACGACACACAACTAGGAGGTCGTGGAGAGCGGCGGAGGACTTGTTGCAGGGAGGGATTGCCGTAAGGAGGCCTTCACGTCGGTCGCGTGGCAGCTAGGATAGAGGGAGGGGTGCACAGGAGGAAGGGGGCATGCAAGAGGGAGGGGTTCAGGGCTTTGATTTGGAGGGAGGGGTAGTGGAGAAGAGAGAGGTCAGGGGCAGGAGATGGCTAGGGCTGGAGGGAGGGGGTGTTTCGACGGAAGGGGGTGTGCGGGAGAAAGGGTATAGGGTTTTGGGGGGAAGGGGGGCGGCAAGGAAAATATTTAGCGAAAAATTTCACCCTAAATTTGCGACTATGTTGCGACGATAACGTGATGATAACGTGGTCGCATGCAGTTACTACCAAAAGCACGTATACATGCAGTCGCAACATTCGTGTTAGAATATAGATATTACAATGTGGTAGTATGATAATCGCAAATTAGTGGTAATATAGTTTGCGACTACATTACCACCGACCGTAGTAGTAACATTGTTGTCGCAAAAAGACCATTTTCTTGTAGTGCCACTGGGCGAGAAGCCCCACCCCCCGCTCCCCTCACGAACTCGAGACCCGCTCGCGACCCCATCCCCACCCCCGTCCCGAGGACCCACCACCGCCCAGAGAAGCCCCCCTTGAGACCCCACCTGCACCGCCCAGAGCCCCTGCACCCACCTGCACCACCCAGAGCCCCCCCCCCCCCCCCCCCCCCCAACCTGCACCTGCACCACCCAGAATGGTTAGATTAACTCAATATCTGGTTGAGCTAACAAAGTCAAGTAACGGAAGGTTATGGACGTAGACGGCACACTTATTTATGGTTCTAAGCGTAATTCACGATTATTCAGGGTTATGAATGTTATTACGATATTATTTGGGGTTATGGGTGTAAAAATCCGTTATATATAAGTTCTGACACTTCGTGCATCCTTGGATTACTCTTAGAGCTCTCATTGTATCTACGCAAATACAAATAGAGCATACATCGGTTCTATATAGACACCGAGTCGGATTCTTATCAAGAGACCATCAACACATCTTCCCATGGCTAGCACATGTTGAATGCTTTCTGATAAATTGTAAAACCTTAGGTTTCGACCTAAATACCTAAATAAATTGGTAGTGAACAAATGTGTACTACCTGTTAGAAAATTCATCAAAAATCCATGTCTGTTTTGATTGGACCATATAATATATTGACGGATGTGTATCATCGTCAGGAATCTGATACGTTTGAAATTTTACAAATGGACGTCAAGATGAGGGAGATATGGTTAGTTTAAGGAAGAGGGATCAATCTTGATTTTTAGAACGATTTTGGGCTGGATGTGCCTAGAGATCCCCCAAATCCGAAGATGTGGATGATATAACCAGTGATCGACTTTTCTTCTTCCCCATTTGGAGCCCCACACTCCTCTCCACTATGACCACCATCCAAGGCTCATCGGAGCTCAGCTGTCATCATCAGAGTCGGCGGATCACCATCATATTTGGAGAGGAGTTTCCCATCGCCATCCTATACGTGGATACATTATTAGAAATGTAAGATTCCACTCCATTTATTTGATGATTTTGTTCATGGGTCACACCAAACTATGCGATTCTTGTGGGTTAGAAGTAACAACGATCATGAGGATGCACAATAATGCGAATACGACGTGAGTTTGCACTAGGAAAAATTCTTGAAAGATATGAATTCTCACAGTTTTGATGAGCACGTGTGTATTCCCATGAGCTTCAAGCCCTATCTATCGGATAGACTTCCTTTCTTGGTGTTGTGTACGTGATTTGTTATTCATTTCCAAATAAAATATCATAAAAGAGATGTATTTACAAGTTGATTGTGTAACGAGGTTCTTCCCAAAATTTTTTTCTCATTTTGGTTTATAAGTTTGATGCCATCCTTGTTCTTGAGGGATCGTGAAAAATCCATTCTGCTGATTTGGGAACTCATCTTTGCATCGATATTTGTTTTATTTCTATATTTATGTATTTTGATTTTTGAAAAATGTATTTGTTTAGTGTTAAATAAAATCATGAAATGTAGAATGAGATTATTGTATGAATACCATAACAACATGTACCGTAGTCCAAAGAAAAATTAGATCACACCTTGTGTAACCTCATCGATTATAAAAGTTAAAAATCATCTCGTTATAATTAGGATATAACACGAACCTCCAAAGGATAAGAACTAACTTTTATTGACACCCAAGTAATTACATGCATGTTTGAACTTCTATGTGAGGAGTGTATATAAGGAGAAACTACTTCAAGACTTGATTTAGATAGATAAGATGAAGATTTACGAAGATCAGTTTTGGGAAACGATTTATCTAAATATGTTGTATGTACAACATTGTCAGAGATGGAGATAAATTGACATTTTGTTCATACTAAAAAACATAGGTCAAACGAGATCAAATCACAAAACACCCCTCATAAAACTGTAACCTTATCAATTGCCTTTCATATGAACCCAAAATCAACTTGTTCAATAAGAGATTCGACGAGAATGTGAATCTTAAGATCTCTAGTCATATGAACATCTGTCATGAAAATTGTACAAGTGTAAAATATCTTTTCAAAATTTCAAAATCAAGAGATTTCAATGAAAAATGTAATGGAAGTTGATTTTTAAGTATTGCGTGGTTATTCTGTACAATAGTAGAAATAAGAAAGAAAATGTCAGCCCTGAACTAATGAATCAAGGTAATTCAAATTGTATTCTCGAGTTCAATGACTATATTATACCGAGAATAAAGAAAGTAACAATTTCCATGCATCCATATGATCACAACTACCTCAACCCACAAGAAACCCATGGTTAGATTTGACCTATAAATTAAAACACAAAATAGATGAAGAGGGAGAGAGAATCCTACATTTCTATTGGTGGATCCACATAGTAGATGGCAAGGAGAAGCTCCTCTCAAAATGGCGGTGATCTGCCAGCTCCGACAGAGCTCCTGCAAGGCTCGGATGGTGGTGGCGATGGAGAGGAGTGTGGGTTTCCAGGTGGGAAAGTTTTTATGCCCATCATATGCTATATCACCCCCAATTTCGAATTTGGACAGATCATAGGTGGATCTCACGTCCCGAATACACACTAAAAATCCACATTGACCCCTCCCACTAAACTAATCTTATCTCCCTAATCCGATGTCCGATTTATAAAATTTCAGATGATTTTGATTCGTGATGATGACACGTATTTAACGAGCTCTTATATGCCCCGATCAAATTTGAATTGGATTTTCGATGAATTTTGTAGTGTGTTGTACTCATTAGATCACCACTTATTTATTCAAGGATTATTGTCGAAAACTAAGATTTACATAAGTAAACCACCAATATCTTCGAGCATATAACTCAATTTTAAAAATCAATCCACTTAACACTCAAAACAATCAAATAACCTAATTTTGTTATTCTTACTTTCTTCTCTTAAAAACAAAAAAATTCTTACAACACCTTTTGAAAATCTTGGATTCACCTTCACTCCAAAGCCAACTCTAGATCACCCTCAAAACCTCCTCCCCCTCCCCTATAAACCGCCCTCCCACCACACTCCCCGCCGCACACCTCCAGATCTCCTTCCCCTCACCCTCACCTTCTCCCTGCGAAGATGAGAGAGATCCTGCACATCCAGGGCGGGCAATGCGGCAACCAGATCGGGGCCAAGTTCTGGGAGGTGGTCTGCGCCGAGCACGGCGTCGACCCCACCGGCGCCTACCGCGGCGGCTCCCCCCTCCAGCTCGAGCGCGTCAGCGTCTACTACAACGAGGCGAGCTGCGGTCGCTTCGTTCCCCGCGCCGTCCTCATGGACCTCGAGCCCGGCACCATGGACTCCGTCCGATGCGGCCCCTACGGCCAGATCTTCCGCCCCGACAACTTCGTCTTCGGCCAGTCCGGCGCCGGCAACAACTGGGCCAAGGGCCACTACACCGAGGGCGCCGAGCTCATCGACTCCGTCCTCGACGTCGTCCGCAAGGAGGCTGAGAACTGCGACTGCCTCCAAGGTACATTAGATCTGTCCTTGTCCTCACCGGATCTGTTTAGGACATGGATCTGAACTCCTCGATTCGTTTTTAGCCGGATCGGTTGGCATTTCGATATTGTTTCGACCCGGATTTGTCGTTTTAGTTGGTTTTGATCGTTTTGGGATGTCCGCGTTGGTCGGAGAGATTCGTGCAGGTGATATAATGTTTCTAGATACTGAGTAGAGCTTGAAAAGTCGATTTTTTAATATATTCTGCTGATACCATTACTCACCGTTTCGTGAGGTGTTGTTGTTGAGGGGTTTTCACTATGAAAAATCTGTTCTTTGCGGTTTCGGCCTCTGTTTAGATTATGGATCTGTTATTGGAAGTCGTGAATTCGTCGATTCGTTTTTTACCGAGCTTGACGGTAGCCTGATCGATGTGGATATCAAAGCTGCTTCAGTTGTTGGAGAGTAACTTTGATTGCAAGTTAGACTTAGAATCCCTTGTAGGCCACGCTTAGTTGGTTCGATCGTTTTCTGTTGTGGGGCATTGGTTGATTTGCGTTCCGGTTTCCCGGAGAAACTTTCTTTTGGTGCTTTGTTAGATCTGAGGTCGATGTAAGGTTTTTTAGATACCGCGTAGAGCTTGCAAGTTAAATATCATATATCCTGTTGGTACCGTCATCACCATTTTGTGTTGTGTTGCTGTCGGTAAGATTTCACTGCCATAGAGGTATATTCCCGTAAAGTTTGGTTTCGCATTCTAACATGGATTGAAATTATGTTTATTCGTGCATTTAGAATTTGGTTAAAATGAGGCTGCCCTCTTGATGGGGAGCTAACTTGGCTCCCCCCGCCTCATTTTTCCTCATTTTTTTTATTTTTTTTTTAAATTTCTTCTGTGGATTTTCATCAATATATTCCTACATTATGCTATTAAAATTTCGTGCGAAACAGAGACTCCTACGGCCTCCATCCAGACGGAGTCGTTTTTAGCAATTCTGTCACCGTTAAAAAATGACTGTTTGAATGGAGGCCGTAGGAGTCTCCGTTTTGTACGAAATTTTAATAGTATAATATAAAGATATAGTGATAAATATTCACGGAAGAAATTTTCAAAAAAAAGTAAAAAATAGGGAAAATGGGGTGGGGGGAGCCAAGTTAGCTCCCCCTTAGGGGCGGCCACATTAAACCCTTCGAATTTTTTGGCCGTGATTAGAAATGCCATTGATTTCGAGAAGATTCAGTGGCTTTCCTGGAATCTTCAACGTGTCTGTTTACCGAAGTGTGTTGAAATTCCGAGTGTTGGTTTAATAGCACCTTGCATGTAGAAATTTGGATCTCCACCTGTGTTTGTTCACTGGCATGGCCATTGCTAGCATGTGATAAAAAGCTTATCAACATTTGCGTAGGACTTTGTGCTACTTATCACCGTTTTTTAGGTTTGCCTACTATCTATTGAATGTTTATGTTCTTTTCTTCCATTCTCTGTACTCCTTGAGGTGCTTTATGTGTTTTTTAAAGTCTTTTGTGTGGAGCTTATACAAACGTCCAAACTATTATGTCATTTTATATATATATGGAATACTTACCTGAAGGAGATGGAAAATTGTTGTGCTTAATACCACAACATGTGTATCATATCTCTTAAGACATCTTATCACATTGGAATAGATATATTTCACGATCAATTTTTCTTTCTTTAGCAAAAATTAGATGATCTCAGTGAAAACTAACACCAAGGTTGTTACCAAATCAGTTTAAAAAATGCAAGTTGGTTCTCTATATTTATTCTCGTAGAGTTTGTAGCATGAATATCTCCCAATTTGAAATTGATGACATGTAATGATGTATTGCTTTCAATCAATGGTGTTGCTTACCAATCCCACAATGCTCATCAATTCACATGGGACCTGGGTAAAGTCCGGCCTCTAGGGATGACAACAACAATGCCTCTTCCCACATCAAGTAGGGCCATCTACGTGGATTCTTTGTCTCCATTTTGATCTATCTTGGGTCATTCTCGGACTTAGATAAAAAAACTAAGATCCCTCGTATAATCTCATTCCAACACTTTTTGGACCTTCCTCATCATCTATTAGCCAATTCAACATCACGAAACTTACATCTCCTATCTGGTACATCAACTGACCTCTTTGCAAATGCCCAACCACCTTAAATGATTTCTTGCATCTTATCCTTGACTAGAGTCACACCAACTTTCCTTCTGATTGTATCATTCTGAATTCGATTTACGTGTGTCAACACATCTACCTTATGATTTTCATTTCTGCTACTTCCATTCCCTGTAAATGTCCATGGTTCACATGCCAACATTCTGATCTATATAGCATACCAGGTCTCACAATTGCTTTGTAAAACTTTCCTTTGTTTTTCAAAAGAATTTTCTTATCACAGGGAATAATAAAGTCTCCTTTCAACTTTATCCAACCTGCATTTATTTCTATTAGTAACATCTCCATTAATTTCCCATCATTTTGCAAAATAGATCCCAAGTATCTAAAAGAATCTCTCTTCTAAATATTATCGTCACTAATCTTCATCTCGATACCTTTACCATTGATTCCTTCAAAGCCCTAAAGTACACTCCATATATTCAATCTTAACCCTGCTTTTAAGTAATCCTTTAATCTCCAATGCATGTTTGTAAACCTCGAGCTTCTCATTTACTCTATCTCTATTCTCATCAATCAATACAATATCTTCAGCGAATAACATATACCAAGGTATCTCATCATGAATGCGACTTGTCAACTCGTCCATAATCAAAGTAAAAAGGAATGAACTCAAAGATGAACCTTGATGCAGGTGATTGCTGATGTTAAAATAGTCAGTCTTTCCAGACTGGATCCTTACACAAGATGAAGTCCTACGATATCCTTCATGAGGTTAATGTAAAGGACATGTATTTGCCAATTTGTCTCTTCTTCATAACTCTCCACAATATCTCTTGTGGGACATAATCATATGCCTTCTCAAATCAATAAATAATACGGATGTTCTTTCTTTTAGTTCTATAAATCTTCATTGTTCTCCTCAACAAGTGGATGACTTCAATAGTTGAGCGATCTAACATGAATTCGAATTGATTTTCTTTTACTTTGGAAAATTATCTCAACCTTCTTTCGATCACACGTTCCAAATTTTATACCGTGACTCATCAACTTGACACATATGTAATTTGAACTATTTTGAATGTCTCCTTTGTTCTTATAAAGAGGCACCACGATGCTTCTCCTCCAATTTCCAGGCATTTTCTTGATTTGATAAATAACATTGAATAGATTTGTAAGTGAAGTCAAACCACGCTCACCTAAAGCTCTTCATACTTCTATAGAAATGTCATCAGGTCCTACACCTTTCCTAGGTCTGATAACTCTCAAAGCTTCCTGTACTTCCTTCCTTTTTCTTGATTGCTTCAATTGAAGGTTTGACGATATACTTGGTTTTTGCGAGATTATTTGCTACTAAGCATCTCGGTTTGCCACCGACTAGAAATATATTCAGGATGGTTGACTTGCACTAATTAACGAGAGAATTGAGAAGAGATTGGATGGTTGGTCGTTGATGCTTTAGTCAAGAGGGGGCACCTTATTCTCCTGAATTCGTTTCTCTTGGCTTTGTTGGTTTTCTTTATGTCTATGTTTAGGCTACCACAAGGAGATGTCTAAGTATATCGTACATTGCTGCACATTTTTTGTGGTATGCTTCATATTGAGAAACCTGGGGCTATCTCTCGGTGTATGTTGAGAAGAGGTCATGGTTTTGTGGAAGGGGGGTCTGGGGTGTTTTAACCCATGTACAAAAAACTATGCGTTTATGGCTAAGTGGGTAGTATGGCTTATGGGTCTACAGTTGAACAATTTTTGTAATCTTACTTGATTACTATTGAGGAAACCCTAAGTTTGAGCAACACATTGCATTTGCCTTGAGTACTGATGGTGTTTTGGAGGGAGGTTATGTTGATCCTCCATTATATTAGGCTACATGATGTTCCCCTTGTAATAAGCTCTAGTCCATGATACTTGGATCATTTTTTACCGTGCTCATGTTTTAAAAAAAAACTAGCCTTGTGGCGTCGAAGGCGTACGCCTCAAGGCAAGGAGGTCATATTTAGCGTCGAGACATATGTCTCATGCTTCACTGTCGAGGCGCTTGCCTCAGTTGGGCGAGGGTGTCTAAGGCGCGAGGCATTTTCGATGTGTCCTATGAGGCGTTTTCCTTAAATTTGAATCTGTTTGACGTATTGCAGAACAAAATCTCTCTATGTAGGCTTGTATTTTCTATTATATTGTGGTTTTGGATTTTAAACTCAAATCAATTGTGCTTTCATTGATGTGTTGAGGAAGAACAAGCAACGAGAAATTGCTAGGAAATTTAGCACTTGGAATTCTAATATGAATATTGATGATGCCAGGTGTTTGTGTTTTCTAATCTGTTAGGTTTAGAGTTTTTGTTTTAGGAACGTGTGTTAATTGAAAGATTTTTTTTTGCATTTAGACAAACGAGTAGCTCCCTTTTGTACCATTATTCAGATCTGCTTCATTGTTTATCAAAAGATATAAACTTATTAAGGATCAAATTGTAGCATGATTTCAAGTTGGACCGTGTTGCACATAGCGGAAGTAGAACACAAATAGCACAAGATGTAAGATGTTTTAAATGCTTATACATGCACTTAGGACTTCACATATATGATTACATATTAAGTATTGGAGTTATTGAATGGATTTCATATATTTTTGACATGAAATAGAAATACAAAATTAGAAATTATTAAGTTTTGTAATCATGTTTTAGTTCGCATTAGCAGTAATATATGCTCCTCTATGACATTGAATAATTACATTAAAGATCCGTTTATTGATGTAATTGTATGGAGATGTGGTGTTATAGCTTATAATATAAGGTTTCTTAATTTTAGTACAATATTTTTTTGTTAAATTACATATTTTTTGAAAGAATATAGAGGCTTACGCCTTGAGACTATGCCTCGCCTCGATTTTAGAGAAATAATCTCATTCCGCCTTCCGATTTTTCAAACCTTGACCGTGATTGGAGGTTGATGGTCATCCACAAAAAAAATTATTCCACGGAGAAAAATAATATAATGAGTTAGTTCTCCTCTTCTCAACTCTAATAGGGAGTTATAGATTAGAGAACATTCTCCACATATAGTCTAGCAAACCTAACACCGTCTTATTTCTTTGGTACTACCTTACTAGATCGGCCATAGAACAACCAATGATAGGGAACACTCAACCTTTCTAACAAATGTTGCAATCTCCCAATCTCTTTTAAATTCTCCAAGGGATCTCCAAAATACGACCACGGAGGTTGAGAAGGCAAATGTAGAGTATATCTGCAATAGGTTAAAAATGCTCCCAACCATTGTTTTAAAAAGCGCGCCTTGGGGCGGTGTAGCATATGACTCACCCTGAAATTGCGAGGTGTAAGCCTTTGGGTGCTGTGATGCATATGAGGCGATGATGTCGTCGAGGCGAGATGATGGTGGAAACCTCAAACACGAGGTTTTTTTTCTTCTATTGTACACAACGTACACGATTGTGTTTGACTTGTAATAATTTTATACTTGTTGCAAGTTTGCAACTTGATGTTATTTGGTTGTTCTTAAAATAGTTATCATAGATATGAAGAGTACGGTTGAAATGAAACTAACTGTGTTCATCAAGACAAACGGTTAGGATTCAAAATATATCAACATGTTTTAACTTTGAACACTAAAAGTTATGGTTTCTATTGTACTTTTAGTATCAAGTGTAGACTTTGGTTCAATATTCATATAGAATCATAGAAGTTGGAGTTGGAAGTTTGGAACGTGATGTTTCGCAAGTTAGTGGCCTAATATTAGTCTTTTCTGAATTCAATGCTTTCATCGCTTATGTGTTGTATTACTAGTGTGAAATTATTTTTGAACATGTTTTTAATGTATTTTGCTTAATTTCAATTTTTCTTTCCAAAAAATTAACCGCCTCAAGGCTTACGCCTTGCCTCACATTTCGGGAAAAAGCCTTGAACCGTCTCACACTTTTTTAAACCTTGCTCCTAATTAACAAGTAACAAGCGTTATCAGCCAATAATGCTCTCTTTTATAAGCTTGTTTCACAATCCTCTCTCCTGATTAACCAGATGATGATTGTAATGCTCTAAGCATAGTCTCACATGGTATACTCACAAGAAGTACGCGTGGGTGTAATAGAGGAGGGTGACTAGTTGACAAATTGCTCTTAAGCATGGTGGGTGGGTTTCAATTACTCTAATCGGGTCTAAGACCCAGCAAGTTGTTAAGGGCAAGTATTCTTCGATAACAACTCGAATCTAGGTCCAAGTTGTTGGAGGGGTTTGGACTTTTAAAAAACCCGACTTTTATTTGCACACAAAATCTCTTATGAAGGATCAGGAGAGACCACACACCTGTCTAGAGGGTGGAGCTAATAATGAAATTGCAGTCCTTTCTTCATTGTTTAGATTGAAGCTGGACCAAGATCTGCAAAACCAAGTGGCCACTTGGATCAGAGGATGTGGATTGCCTTTTTGTCGGCTGTACATCTGCGCCTAGGGTGTAATTGATGTCAACTAACCATTACTAAAAAAATCCTACCATGACTTGAGTATGCATTGTGTGATGGCTTCTAAAGAAGCTTAGGTTGGGATGATAACGAGAGTCCATTTAAGCATTTTCTTTAGTGAAATTCATTTATTCTTAATCGTGTTAATAAAATTTTTCGGCTCAATTCTTTACAAAATGAACAACAACAACAAAGCCTTTTCCCACAGTTAAGTAGGGTCGGCTACATGGATTCTCCATTCAGATCTATCTTGGGTCAACCCAGGCTTATATCCACAAAACTAAGATCCCTTCGTATGGTCTCCTCCAACACTTCTTGGGCTGTTCTTGCCCTCTCTTAGCCGGCTCAACATCCCAACACTCGCATCTCCTAACTGGTGCATCAGCTGATCTTCTTTGCAAATGTCCAAACAATCTTAAGCGGTTTTCTTGCATCTTATCCTCGATCGGAGCTACACCAACTTTCTTTCTGATTGCATCATTCCGAGTCCGGTCTTTACTGTGTGTCCACACATCCACCTTAGCATTTTCATTTCTGCTACACTCATTCTTTGCACATGTCTATGGTTCACAGGCTAACATTCAGATCCATAAAGCATAGCAGGTCTCACGGCTGCTTTGTAAAACTTTCTTTTAATTTTTAATGGATTTTTCTTATCACAAAGAACAACAGAGGCTCCTCTCCACGTTAGCCAGCCCGTATTTATTCCATTAGTAACATCTCCATCAATTTCTCCATCATGTTGCAGAATAGATCCTGGATATCTAAAGGAATCTCTCTTCTGAATGTTATCGTCACCAATCTTCACCTCGATTCCTTCACCATTGTTTCTATTAAAGGTGCACTACATATATTCCGTCTTAGCCCTATTTATACGGAATCCTTTAGTCTTCAACTCATGTCTTCAGACCTCAAGCTTCTCATTACTCCATCTCTAGTCTTGTCAATTAACACAATATCATCAGCAAATAACATACACCAAGGTAACTCATCCTGAATGTGACTTGTCAACTCGTTCATAATCAAAGTAAAAAGAAATGGACTCAAAGCAGAACTTCATGTAAATCAATGTTGATGTCAAAATATCCAGTCTTCCCAGACGAGGTCCTTACACAAGATAAAGCCCTATCATACATGTCTTTTATGAGGTTACTGTATAGGACATGTACTTGTCTCTTCTCCAAAACTCTCCACAATATCTATCGTGGGATAGAATCATAAGCCTTCTCCAAATCAATAAAGATCATATGGAGGTTCTTCCTTTTAGCTCTATAAATCTCCATTATTCTCCTCAACAAGTGGGTGGCTTCAATCGTTGAGCGACCTGACATGAATCCGAATTGGTTTTCTTTTACGTTGGAAACTTTGCCTCAACCTTCTTTTGATCAGACGTTCCCAAATTTTCATAGTGTGACTTATCAGCTTGATACATCTATAATTTGAATAATTTTGAATGTCTCCTTTGTTTTTATAAAGAGGCACCCAATCTTCAGATATTTTCTTGCTTCACCAAATAACATTGAACAGATTCGTAAGCCAAGTCAAACCATGCTCACCTAAAACTCTCCATACTTCTACAGGGATGTCATCCGGTCCTACACCTTTCTCGGGTCTCATAACCTTCAAAGCCTCCTCTACTTCCTTTCTTTGTATCCGTCTATAGCTTGCACGATTCAAGTAACTTTCACTACTAGCTAGATCACCCAAAGTGATCTCTCTATTTCCTTCCCCAATGAAAAGATTATGGAAGTACTGCTCCCATCTAGTCTTTATATCATTCTGAGTAACAAGCACACGACCTTCCTCATCCTTAATGCATCTCACTTGAGAAAGGTCTTTGGTGTTTCTTTCTCTTTCTTTGGCCAACCTGAATATATTCTTCTGTCCCTCCTTAGAATCGAGATTTTTATACAAAACTTTATAAGCTTTTGACTTAGCTTCGCTTTAGCCTTCTTTGCTTTCTTCTTCGCTATTTTGTAGTTTGTGATAGTTTCCTTTGTTCTATTCTTAGACATAGCTTTAAAGCAAGTTCTTTTATTTTTCGCTTCTCTTGCACCCCTTCGCTCCACCACGAAACCTCCTTTTGACCTGGAGCTCCTCCCTTTGACTCGCGTAGCTTCTCTTTGGCTACCTTTACAAAATGAAGATCAAAATAAATCCTTTTTAGCCGTATTTTTCATATAATGGAGATCAACATAATAGTGCAATGTTTCCTTGTTCTATGGCAGCTGTTGCGAAACATATCTCAATGATGATTTTCAAAATTCGCTTTTCATGGATTCTTTGTTTCGACAATTGACATGTCGTGTTTGTTTGGCATTTTTTGACGAGAAAAACATTATAGAAATGCTGCTTATAGTGCCTAAGCCTTCCTCTCACTTTTTCACTGTCTTGCAATACACAGGATTTCAGGTCTGCCATTCTCTGGGTGGTGGGACAGGATCCGGGATGGGAACACTTCTCATATCCAAGATCAGAGAGGAATACCCTGACCGCATGATGCTCACATTTTCCGTGTTCCCGTCCCCAAAGGTGTCTGATACTGTTGTCGAGCCTTACAACGCGACCCTCTCAGTCCACCAACTTGTCGAGAATGCTGACGAATGCATGGTTTTGGACAACGAAGCCCTCTACGACATATGCTTCCGCACTCTGAAACTGACTACACCCAGCTGTAAGAACCTCTCTCCCCTTTTTTTTCTTTATAAAAAGGGCCATAGGCTTTATTTCTGAAGCTTGAATGCTGTTTCTATATACAGTTGGCGACCTGAACCATTTGATTTCTGCAACTATGAGTGGTGTCACCTGTTGCCTCCGCTTCCCGGGTCAGCTCAACTCCGACCTTCGAAAACTCGCCGTGAACCTCATCCCTTTCCCTCGCCTGCACTTCTTCATGGTGGGATTCGCTCCCCTCACATCACGGGGGTCTCAGCAATACCACGCGCTTACCGTACCCGAGCTTACCCAACAAATGTGGGATTCCAAGAATATGATGTGTGCTGCGGACCCACGCCATGGGCGTTACCTCACTGCATCGGCAATGTTCCGTGGTAAAATGAGCACCAAGGAGGTTGATGAGCAGATGATCAATGTACAGAACAAGAACTCTTCCTACTTTGTGGAGTGGATCCCCAACAACGTGAAGTCCACCGTCTGCGACATCCCACCAAGTGGTCTGAAGATGTCTTCGACATTTATCGGCAACTCCACATCGATCCAGGAAATGTTCCACCGTGTCAGCGAGCAATTTACCGCGATGTTCCGCAGGAAAGCTTTCCTGCATTGGTATACAGGCGAGGGGATGGACGAGATGGAGTTTACCGAGGCGGAGAGCAACATGAACGATCTTGTTTCTGAATACCAGCAATATCAGGATGCCACGGCTGACGAAGATGTTGAGTACGAGGACGAGGAAGAACTCCAGCAGGAGTGAAAACTGTAAGTTTGGTTTATCATTTTCTAGTTTGCGTGTTGGTGTGGTGAGCCATTTTGTTCCTACAGTATTTAGTCGCTGCTTCGGTGCCAGGTACTTAAGTTGTTATTAGTGTTCATATCTTTGCGTGCTTTAGTTTGTCCGAACTCGATCACGACTACTTGTTTAAGATCATATATATTTGTTTTAGTAGCATATATCACATCCAATATATTACGTAATTTTATGTCAGAAGAGATTGCTAGTAGCATATACTTGAATTTTATGTCTTCCAGCTTGTTCTCAATCTGACTGCTTCCGTGAGTATCACACTTAGTGTTAGGGGTGTAAACGAGCCGATCCTGAGCGAACCAACCCAGGCTCGGTTCGGCTCGTTTAGCATACTTTCAGGTTCGGGCTCGGTTCGGTTCGATAAAATGAAAACTGTAATCAGGTTCGGCTCGACTCGGGTAAGGTTCGTAAAGGTTCGGTTCGGCTCGTTAAAGGTTCGTTTAAGAATAAATGATGTGCATACGTTTATGTTCAAAGGGAAAAACCGCAGTTGCAGGGGAGGGTTTTGTGGGGTTTCAGGAATAGGGATAGGGACTTAGGGAGTGGATGATTGGATGAATTTGGAAAAATAAGTGAATGTCGTTATGTTAATATAGAATGTATTTTTTTCTTGTATATATACAATATGTATATGTACATATACTTCTATATATGCATGTGTGTATATAATCGAACTTTTAACGAACCGAACTTGAGTGAACCTATATTTTTGAGGTTCGGTTCGTTTATTTAATAGAGCCCAAACTCGTGTTTAGGTTCGGTTCGTTTATTTTTGAATCGAATCTGAATCGAACTTTTAACGAGCCGAATCTGAGCGAATGTCGAAACTGAGAAATTTTTGACAGCCTTACTTAGAGTGTGTTTGGTATGCCGGTTAAGGTGGGATTAAACCGGTTGGAGGTAACCCGTTTTTGTGTTTTGGTGTTTGGATAGAGGGTTAAACCGGGGGTGGGTTTGTTGTGATATGATTGTATTGAAGTTTGAAAAAGTGAGTAGTTATTGTGATGTGATTGTATTAAAGTTTGGAAAAGTGAGTAGAAGTGGAGTAGTTTATAATTTTTATACCATATAATGGTATAATGTATTATTTTTGATGGAATTGATGATGAAGATTTGATTTATTTAATTTTTTAAAAAAGAAATAAAGTGGGGCCCACATGAGGGGAGAGAGATTGGGTGTGGGGGGGGGGGGCAAACTCCCCATTAGAGTCATCTTTCTGCCGGGTTAGCTGAAGGCGAGTTTTAGGTAACCTTGCTCGAGTATCTCTCGCCTTGCGCTTTGCATCTGCTCTTTTTGTTTCTTACTCTTTCTGTTCATCCCTATCTCTCTTTATACTCTCCAATCGTTTCTCTTGTGGATTTCTTGTACTCTTGATCTGTATCATTTGCGCAAAGGGTCGCACCGCGACCGCTCAGCACAGGCGGTCGAAATGCTCGCTACTTGTTGTTGAAAGAAAAGTCTCATCGACAAACTTGATATTTAGCTAGGGTCGGTGCTTACTGTACTTTCATCCAGGTAGTGGTAGTTAGCAATCGAGTGATGAACTGGATCTGGATCGGTACGGTTAATCGGTTTTATCATTTCTAATCAAATTCGATCTTTTTGTCAAATAACCAGCTTGATTGATTTTTTCAACATCAATGGAAGTTGAACTCATGACCTTTGATAACTTGTCACTTCTATCCAACTATTTTATTTTTTTTGTTTAAATAAGAATATAACTTTCCTTAGTAAAACAAATCTATATTTCTTGGAAATATGCCACATAGTTTGTGTTTTTTTCTACTCGTTCGATTTGTAAGCTGGAACCTTATACATACCCTTTTTTGATGTTGCTATATTAGTTAATTATGAAAAAAAAATTCGTATTTGCTTTAATTGAAAATGCATCAAATTCTAATCTAAATAATACCATGTGCACGACAATAGACCAAGAAAAACGAGTTCCCTCCATTGTGTTGAGTCTATCCTTCGAGGTACATTCTACTTGGGGATGAGCATTGGGTTAGACCGGCTTGACCAAACCCACGAACTCGACCCATGAGTTCGATCCAAAATTCGGCCCAATCAATATTTGGTCAGATTGGACTGACAATTTGATCCATTAATTAAATAGGTGGGCATGGTCTGACCTAAGCTCAAATGCATTATCCAACCAGCTTGATTCGATAAGGGTCCAATAAGACGTCCCATATAATATTTTATAATCTCGAATTGTAATAGTGTAGTTTTGTATATTGTCATCAATCTTACCACATATACACACAATTGTCTATACTCTTCTCTTAGATCAAAAGTTGTGATTAAGTTTTTTTTCATTATCTTCTTGGTAATCAATTTTCTCACTGCATGGGCATGATGAGTATGACTTCTCTCATTATTTCTCCTATGTGTATCGCGTGTAAAATAAATCAATGCTTCACATATCAACAATCTTTGCCTATACATCGATCAACATTGTAACTTTCTATCACTCATTTTCCTTCTCCATTCTCCCACCTGATTTTTAATGGGCCGGCCCACCCTGAGCTTGAGCCCATCTTAATTTGGTCGGATTGGGCCCTGGGTCGAGCGGGAGAAAAAATTTCGTGCTTCAGCTCGACCGATGACCCATTAATTTTATTGGCCCTTGAGTTGGGTCCAGGGCTGTCAGGAAAGCTCGAGCTCGATGAGTTGAACTCGGGCTCGGCTCGTTAAGGGCTCGCCAGCCGGACTCGAAACCTGAACGAGCCCGAGCCCGAGTTGGGTTTTATGGCTCGTCAGCTTATTGAGTCGAGTCTGAGTTGGACATTGTTAAACTCGGAAACTCGACTCGATAACTCATTTTCTCTCTTAATAAAAAAATTAAAAAACATATATACCGAAACTTCCACATTGAGTTTGATATAAAGTAGAGGTTAACATTTTTCTTGTCCAAAAAGCTACAGAAAAGAGTATAAAAATCGAAATTACAAATATCATTTGCATAATTTGATGTATAAAATTGAACAATGACTCATTAAGAGGTTCATGAGCCTGCTCATTTTGAGGCTCATGAGCCAGCGCAGAAACTCATGACTCGATAAGAGGTTCGTGAGCCAATTCATTTCGAGGCTTGTGAGCTAGCTCAGAAACTCGTGGCTCGATAAGAGGCTTGCGAGTCAACTCGAACTCGACGAGTTCGAGTTCGAGTTGGTGATCCAGGGCTCGATCCTTATCGAGTCTAAGTTCGAGCCTTAGGTTTCTTATCGAGTTCGAGCTCGAGTTGAGGCCAACTCGGCTCGTTGAACTCGATAAACACCCCTAGTTGGGTCACCCTATACCCGAAGGAGTTCGACCAAATGCTCATCTCTAGTTTCTAGATAAGCTGCTAGAAGGTATTTATGGACAGCAAATAATAAGCATTAGTAGAAGTTCAGTAGTGATTGAATATATACTTATTTATTACATTAGAATAATTACATCAGCTAAAATATATTAATAATCAAATAACACTAACTTTTCCTAACAAGTATAAAATGTTAGGAAATGCATTATACCTGTTAGGAAAGAGGGTCATCTATATAGAAATAGAAGGGTTATGAAAAATCTCGGAAAAATCTTGGAAAAGAATCTAGAATTTCAATCTAAAGTAGAAAAATGACGGTTTTTCTTTTCCATGGAAAGATCCCTTCAAGTTTGAAATTTCTATTTTGTGTGTAGACACCCTCACATATCTAGAACTGTGTATTAGAAACGAAACTAATGTGAATATCTAGAACTGTCTATTAAGAATGAAAACGAATGTGAATATATTCGTATCTGATCTGTTATCGTATTTGTTTTATAAATATTTTGACATTCATATTCGTATTCGTTTTAAAATGGATGCGGATATGAATATCATTTTTACATTTGCTAATATTCACATTCATATATTCATTTTCATATATAAGTATAGTAATAATTTTATTTATAACTGTGCGTAACAACATTTTATGATTGCATTCACCAATGTTGATATAATTGTTACGGAATCAATATATCTGATACATCTATTTTACGTGTAAACTATCCTAAATATGTATATAATATTTTAATTAATCTATTAAATATTTCTGTCGTTATTCGTATCTGATTCGTATTCATTTTTAAGAATATGGTGGCACATTTTTCACATCCGTCAATAATCCTATCCGCATTCGTATTCATATTTTAAATGAATAAGAATATGATTGTACCTATATTCGTATCCGTATTCGACCGTTTTCATCCCTAGTACATCTTATGAGAAAATACACTGAAAATGAAGAAACAAAGATCTTTGTATATGTTGAAATTCATCTACACTAGCACCTAATTATGCAATATATACATATATCCCCAAGAAGGAGTCTTTATATCTCATGATACTAATGAAATGATCAAAAATTAATTAGTACGAAAGACAACAAATTAGTGCTAAATATGAAGTCCATGTAATATTTTAGTTTCAAATTTTCTTGAATCCAATGATTTCTACGAGATGGTATAAACCTTAATGTTACAAGGGATTGGTCATGTGGAAGAGGATCCTCTGCTGTAGAGGGGATTGCAGCAGAGGTGCTGTAATCCCCTTTATTTTTTTTGATTTAATTTTCAAAATCCAACCTTATAGATTGAATCTTAAATTAATGTTCTATATATCTTCCAAATTTCGCTTAATTCTGAGATTATTTGATTTAAGTTGTTTAGATTTTGACTGAACGTTTGACCATTAAGATAAAATAGCAAATAATCTTGAAATTAAGTGAAATTCGGAGGATATATAGAACATTAATTTAAGATTCAATCTATAAGGTTAGATTTTGAAAATTAAATCACAAAAAAATTAAAGGGGGATTACAACACCTCTGTTGCAATCCCCTCTACAGCAGAGGATCTCTTCCCTTGGTCATGTACTCTTCAATCTTCCCTTGGTCATGTACTCTTCAATCTCGACTTAGGTACATAGAAGGTCGAGATCTTAACATGCATGCATTACAATAAAATAGGTCTATAGTGAAAATTTAAAGGATATTTTACACTTGTGCTCCTATGAGATTCTACAATTACAGATGCACCCCGATCTTTTTTGCATTAACACTTGTGTCCTTGTATTCTATCAAAATTCAATCTTGAGCTTGACCTTCAGTCAATACAATACATGGGCATTAATGCCTTAGCAGGTGGGTAATACCATGAATTTTGTAAGAACATATTGGCACAAGTGTTATTGTAAAAAAAGACAGGGGCATAACTGTAATTGCAGAATTTTGGAGGGGCACAAATGTAAAAAAGCCTTTTTTAGGAACCCTTTTTATATTGTCCATTGTTAAAAATATAGCGACAATATTGGTTGTGAAATTTATTTTTTTTTCGCACTTGAAGTTAATGACATATATGACGTTTAAAAATATAGCAACAACAATCGTTGTCAAATTATTTTTTATACTTGAAGTTAACGACGGATATTATATTTGTTGCTATATCATTAGCGATTGTGCAGATATCAACACTTATCCAAATTGTTATTTTTCAAATTTTAATTAATCTCATTAAATTCCAAACTAAAAAAATAACTAATCGTCGCTAAAATTTTGAAAAATTGGTAACGAATAAATGTTGATATATGAACCATTGCAAACGAGCTGACAATGAATATAATATTCTTCGCTAATTTCATGTAGAAAAATCTAGCCACGAGTAATATCATCGTTATATTTTTAACAATGACGATATAATGACTGGATTTTGAAAAAAAAACATCACTACAGATCCATTTCGTTGTAGTGATGTTGGGTGAAGCATTATGACTTGGCATGTTATAATGTTTTCTCGGGACATTGTTAATAAAGTTGTCAGGTGACGCGGTTGGCATTTTAAGCTTCACACTTAAACACGAAATTAGTGCTCAAAATATCACTAAACATAGTCATGTCAAGTGGTACAACGAGTAACATCACCATGAAAGCTGTGCGATTCAAATTTCTATCCCATCCTCGTCAAATCAATGTTTTTGAATCAAAACGGAACCTTTCCGAAATAGTCAGTTCAGGTTGAACCATGTAATCAAACCGGTTTGATCGGATGAATCGTCATTATTTAAAATCGGATTAAACTGGACTGATGAAAAGGAGTGGTTGAATCGAATAATCAAACCGAAATGAAATAAAAAATACATAATATACACTTAAATATGCTTGAAATATAAATAAAATACATAGATAATGTATATATTTCACACTATACATAAAGTAGTCTTCTTATACACCATCAAATATCATACAAATCATATATATATATATATATATATATATATATATATATATATATATATATATATATATATATATGGGTTAAATGGGGCTGCCTCCTGGGAGTAGCCAACTTGGCTACTCCCACCCCCATTTTCCCTTATTTTTTTTATTTCATTAGAAAATAAAAATATGTAAATTCATCATTATATCCCTCTAACATTATATTAAAATTTCGTCAGAAACAGAGACTCCTACGGCCTCCATCCAAACATGGTCGATTTAAAAAATCCTGCGACCGTTAAAAAAAATGACGTCTGGATGGAGGGCCTAGGAGTATCTGTTTCTGATGAAATTTTAATAGAATGTTAGAGGGATATAGTGATGAATATACAAATTTTTATTTTCCAAAGAAATAAAAAGATGAGGGAAAAATAGGGTTGGGAGTAGCCAAGTTGGCTACTCCCAGGGGGCAGCCCCATTTTACCCTATAAATATTATTTGGATTAGTACTCTATAACGTGATAATAGTTTAATTATATTTAAAACTCAATACATGCGAAAAGTTGTGTTTGTGTAGTTGGTTAGAAGTTTGAAATATGTAATTAAAGGTCATGAGTTCCTTTCCCAATACGAGCAATATTTTTAAATAATTTAAAAGTTAAATACGATTCAACTTCGGTTGAACTTGGTTAAACCGGGTCAAAAAAATAGATTGAACTGGACGGATTTAATTAAAATTTAAATAGACGAATCGAACCGGCATAAATCGATTAATCAGACTGGTCCAGGTTCGATTCACCGGTCGAACCAGTTGGTCCGATCCGGATCTCAAAACATTGCGTCAAACAAATAAATCAATCCTACGGCTAAAATCAATAATCAAAATTCTAAAATTGACAAAAAATAAAGGAAGAGAGTTTCCTTTTTTTTCCTTCTCCTTCCCATTCCATTCGATCACGATCTTATTTGGCTCATTATATGGTTATGTTTCTTTTAAATTTTACAAACTCTATCTCGAAGTGTAAAAAGTTGATAAAAGATCCAAAATATGGAAATAGACGTCACAACTAGGGATGCAAACGGATACAGATATATCCGTATCCGATCCGTCACCGTATCAGTTTTATATAGATTTTGACACCCGTATCCGTATCCGTTTTAAATAAAATGCGGATATGGATATAGTTTTGATATCCGCAAACATCCGTATCCGTATATCCGTTTTAGTATATAAATATAGTCGTAGATTTTTTTAACCATATATAACATAATTCTCTATCTCCTTTTACCATATTTATATGCTTTTTATGATATAAACACATTTAGTAAATTAATATCATGTATTTTCCATCCAATTTTTATATATTTAAGTCGATTCTATAGAGTATTTCTAACATTACTCGTGTGCGATTAGTATTCGTTTTACATCCGTATCCGTTTTTTGAGGATATGGTAAGATAGTTTTAATATCCGTCAATATTCGTATCCGCATCCGTATTCGTATTAAAAAACAGATAAAGATATGGTAATACATGTATCCGTATCCGTATCCGACCGTTTGCATCTCAGAACAACCAACTACAGTGGAGTGGGAAGGTGACGTACTCTTGTAAGTGATAGTTTCTAAACAAAACAATTTGTTAATATATTTAAAGAGGCTTCTTGATGTAAATGGTCATTTTGAATTTCTTTGGTGTTCGACGAGGAATATATTTTGATAACTACTACAGGGAAATACTTGATGATTGATAAGGAATTTATTGTTAAAATTTATGCATGGTTGCTATGAGTTAGAGAAAAAAGTATGGGAATTTTTGTTGTGCTCGTTTCGGCTAGCGGGCTGGGTTGTGACACCTTGTGGTGAGACATTACTACCACAACCACCCTCATTTTTTTTCTTCGATAAAACGGTTCATAGTCATTCATCTTAAAACCACAGAGCAAGTTAGTGTTTTGATACTACCACAACCACCCTCAGGAGCACAAATTCGACATGTCTTTTTCCGTCTCGTCTCAAGCTCAGATCTGAGCTGTTATCAAGAAAAATTCCATCGACAACTTGTTAAGAGTGGAGTCAATTGAACTCGTTAACAACTACTCAAAATATTGAAGTCCAAGTTGCTAAGTTAGTAATACCCACCACTTATAAGTATTAGATGCGTGATTATATTAACGTAGTAAAATCATGAGCTTGCAACTGCCATTATTATTGAAAAGGTGATATCGTAGCGAAGATGTTGTGAATATAAGCGATAAGTGAAAGGATGTCTATTGATTCCAGTTTAAGCTTATTCGAATATAAGTCCATTTTCCAAGCACATTTCGCGCTTATCTCGCAAGCCGACACATGCTTCAGGATATTATCATCTCCTTATCGGACACAACAACAACAACAACAACAACAACAACAACAACAACAACAAAGCCTTTTCCCACAATTAAGTAAGGTCGGCTATATGGATTCTTCGCCTCCATTCAGATCTATTTTGGGCCAATCCTGGGCTTATATCCACAAAACTAAGATCCCTTCGTATGGTCTCTTTCCAGCACTTCTTGGGCCGTCCTCGCCCTCTCTTAACCAGCTAACTCTCGCATCTTCTAACTGGTGCATCAGCTGATCTTCTTTGCAAATGTCCAAGCCATCTTATCGAACGACTCAGAAATTAAAGGAAGAGCTCTCATGTTGAAAAAAAGTTTTTTTGACAATATTGTCTTTCTTAACTTCTGCAATATCTGTTATACTTTCTCTCTCTTTTTTAGTATCAATTGTGCTCTTATATTCTTACTAAATTCATAATTCTACCCTTTTTGTAAAATCATATCCTTACTTCACCTTAAAGGAAGGGCATAATCGTAAATTTACGAATGGATAGAGGTAAGAATTGATATTAAAAAAATGAAGGGTATTATCGATATTTCAGAAGTTAAGAATAGACACAAATGATAAAAAAGAGAGCACACTCTTGTGAATCTTAGGGATGAAAACGAATGTGAATATATTCATATCCGATCCGCTGTCGTATTCATTTTATAAATATTTTGACATTCGTATTCGTATTCATTTTAAAATGGATGCGGATATGGATGTCACTTTAACATTCGTTAATATTTGCATTCGTATTCGTATATTCGCTTTTGAACAGAAGTATAGTAATATATTTATTTATAAATGTGTGTAACAACATTTTATGATTGCATTCACCATCGTTGATATAATTTTTATGAAATTGCATTATCTGTTATATCTATTTTCTGTTTAAACCATCCTAAACATGTGTATTAGTAAATTATTTTTATTATTATTTGTATCCGATTCGTATTCATTTTACATTCGTATTTGTTTTTAAGGATATGGTGACACATTTTTCACATTCGTCAATATACGTATCCGCATTCGTATTCGTATTTGTAAATGGATAAGAATATGATTATACATACATTCGTATCCATATCCGACCGTTTTCATCTCTACTTGTGATCATGCGAATATTCTAGATTTCTACATGTGAATGTGCACGAGAATAGGAAGGAAAGCAGCATTGGAATTTTTATTGACCCCCTCATGGAAAGTGCATATTCTCCATTTTCATCAACCACCCCGAACTTATAATAAAATATCATTTTTTTCCTTTTTTGCATACCAATAAAACATGACCTTTACCTTGACCCTTTTGCACCATAGCTCCTACGGCTGGCTATCGAGTCATGGCTCGATGAGCCAGGCTCGGGTTCGGCTCGATAAAGGCTCGTGAGCTCGGCTCATTAGGCTATTGAGCCGAGCCCGAGCCAGAATTTTGAGCTCGATAGCTTAACGAGTCGAGCTCGAACCTAGCCTCGCTCGGCTCGATAACTCAATAAGGGGCTCGATAAGGAATTTATATACATATATTATTTATATATTTATATATAATGCAAATAAAATAAAATTAACCAGTGGCTGGTTCGGCTCGTTGGTCTCGATAGCCAGCACTAATAACTCCTATCACATTTGTAAGGACCTCAGGGATCATGGTGTAATTCAATTGGATTTTTTAAATAAAATAATTATCAATTTAATCTTAATTAATTAAATATGCATGAAAAGTTTATACTTAAGAACTAATTCATTTTTATTGCATCAATGTATCAAGCAAACGAATACATTAAAATATAGGACCTTTTAATAATATAAACGAGTGGGTTTTTAATAATAGGGAAAACAGATCTTACATTTTTCCGTTATTTTTTAATTTTTAAGGATGGTTGGCAGGACTTACTTAATATATTGAATGAAATACATGTTTCAAATTTCATGCAAAATAAATGTTTCTAACGTATTTGTTTGATCGTGATCAATTTAATCAAATCTATGGCTGCTAAATTTGATAGTCTTAATGGATGTGAGACAAGTCTTGAATTATGTTGATTCTGGAATGATATTATGGTGATATATGACGATCTAAATCTCCTAAGCAAAGTTTTAAAAATCGGACCAGACATTGAACCGGTTAGTCGTCAGTTTGGTCAAACTGGATCGGATCGGTGATGATGTCAGCATGATCCCATCATTCATATCGACTCAGAAAAAATCAGACCAGACATAATTTTCTGGTCTGATTAGTCGAACCGATTTTTTGAACCGATAAAACTGGATACATATATGTAAATATGTAGCAATATATCAATGATTGATCGTTTAAAGTGCCAAATCTTTCAATAGAATAACATGATTGTTTATTTCGAGTAAAACTCTACAAAAGGTGGTCACATTTTTCTAGCATTATATATGAAAATAATATTGCAATATTTTATTTATAGTTGCTTCTATAAAATTACTCTAAGAAAGTAGTGGCATAGGTCCAAAAAAGAGAGGGACATAACTGAAATTGTAGGGGGCACGAGTGATAAAAACCATATTATTTTATTATTTAAAACTTTATTTTTTGAAAATATACTAAACCATCAAAACTGTGTCAACCCGGTCCAACCACTCGGGTCAACTCGATCCAACCCGATTTTTTATTTTTTTTAAAAAATAATTACATAAAATCAATCGGTCCGACCGGTTGATCCGGTCCAGTTGTTTGAACCCTGCTCCTAAGGCTTCATTTCAAAAAAATAAAAGAATAATGAAAAAAAAAGATCGATGGTAAGGAGTTACCTAAAACCATTGATGTAAGCTCTTTTTTTATTATCAATAACTTTTTGAACATGATAATGATGCAAAATACTTGCACATAAGTGGAAAAGATATATGCCTAAAATGTCAGATATTTATTTTTTGGTACCTATTTATTTAGTTCAATTCAAACTAATAATTGTCCAAGAAAAGTCTGCATAAAATAAGACTTTAAGGTTCATGATGTAAAAATCCCAATTGTGATATCTCTCTGTGGTGGGGCCAACTATTGGGTTCAGATTCTGGTATTCCACGCGCTTTTTTTAATCCGTTGTGACATTTGCTTAAATAGTGTTTGTATTAAAGGACTTGTTTATCTTCCCCGTTTAATTAACAACGTGTTAATGTCATTCTTTTTTAAAGTACGAATCTGTGGAGATGGATCCTCTTCTGTAGTCCGTAATTCCTGGTGAAGGCATTGCGGATAATATTTTCCTAGTCAGAGCATCATTCGGCGAACGGTTGGAATTGGTAATCGGCAAATGGTTTGTCGATTGGCAATTTTAAATATTTTTATATATTATTTTTTATAATATAAAATTGAAAAATTTTCCGAAATAATATTATATATTATTTTTATTGTATGATCGGCAAACGGTTCAATCGACGAACCATTTGCCGAATCATGTCCTCACTGGAAAAAAAAACTTTGCAACGACGCTCTGACCGAAATTACGAACAAGGGCATAACCTGTCCTGGAAAAATCTCCTGCTGTAGAATCTGCTGCAGCAGAATATGCATTAAAGATGTGGACCGCCAATGCGCCGCATCAGATCTTACAACAGAGGATAGCTTTTTTTATTTTTAAAAAAATACTTCTCAGTCTTGCACGTTGCAATTTCTTCTCCATTGCTGCGGGAATTTATTCGCGGTTATTTTTATTTAATTCTCGTAAAACAAAAAAAAATAAGTGTAGACAACGACATATCACCGGTCTAATCATTATATGTCGTGTCGTGACACCATTCCAAATCAGGAATTAATAATTTAAAATTTTGTTTTTATGACTTGAAGTTAGAGATTAAACTGTAAGTTTACATCGAAATCGAAGGCAAGCGGGCAACAAACTGCACCGTTAGATATTTTTGAATTGCAAAGTCAATTCTTTTAAACACTACATCCATAAATCTATGGTCCATCACATTTCTGTTCATCACTTTTTGGATCCTCTTTAAACACTACATCCATATATTGTTTGTATTCTTTTCAAAATGAATATATAGAGGAAAGGGAGCCTACTTTGTGGGTAAGTAACCTTACCTACTTCACATCTACTTTGAGGAAGGGTTTTGTGGGGTTTCACGAATAGGGGATAGGGGCTTAGGGAGTGGATGACGAATGTGTTTGGGAAAATAAGTGAATAGCACTCATGTTACTATAGAATGTATTTTTTCCTTGTATATACATAATATGTATGCATATATACTTTTATGTATGTGTATGCGTGCATATAATCGAACTTTTAACGAACCGAACCTCAGCGAACCTATGTTTGTGAGGTTCGATTCATTTATTATATCGAGTCCAAACTCATGTTCAGGTTTGGTTCGTTTATTTTCGAATCGAATCTGAATCGAACTTTTAGCGAGCCGAATCTGAGCGAATATCGAACCTGAGAATCTTTTGACAGCCCTAATCCTCCCCCGACCCGGCCTCCTCCAGCCCGCCTCTCACCGTCGCAACCCTGTCGCCGCTCCCGCTCGCCGCCTTCCTCTCCCTCGATGACGCCAACATCCTCGTCCTCTGACTCCTCCCGCCCCTCAACGGCGACGCCACCTTCCTCCTCCCCTACGACGACCCCAACAGCGAGCGGGAGCGGCTACAGGGTCGTGGCGGTGAGAGGCAGGCCGGAGGAGGCCGAGTCGAGGGAGGGCGATCCGGCCGCGGAGAGGGTTTGGGGTCGGCGAAGGAGAGAGGGGTCGGGCGAGCAGGGTGGGAGGAGTCGGGGAAGGAGGCAACCGTGGGATTATCTGAAGGACACGTGGTGCTCATCCACGATTGCAATGTAATTACGGCAGACGATCCGCACCCATTTCCATAAGCTGTTCTAAGTTTGACACTTCCAATCTCAGCCGCTCATCTTACGCTGCATGAACGGGAACCGTCGGATTTCGATTCGCTGTGATCCTAACGTGTACTTCAGCTTTCTCGTCCGATCGGTATCCGGAACACCCCGTCTTCCTTCCGGTGGACTCTCTCCGATTTCCGATCCCTTGTTTCTATCACCGACAAATATACGAGATGCGTATCGAAAAGGGAAAGAAATCGTAAGATTCCAACAACCGAGACAGAGAGGCCATCCATCCATTACAGAGTCCACCGGAGACAGAGAGGCCATCCATCCATTACAGACTCCACCGGCTCTCCTCCACAAAGACCAGATAGAGAGAACCCCCCTTGCTCAAGTTGCCACCGCCCGAGGCATAATTTAATGCCACGCCCGGCACGTGCCTCCCCCCCATATAAGCACGCCATGCCATTAAGCAAAGCTCCCAAGTCACCTCCGCCAACACGATCCGAAGGCAATGGAGTCCCACGGCCACACGCTCACCTCCCTCCTCAAGCGCGCTGCCGCCTCCTTCCCCTCCCGCCCCGCCGTCTCCGTCCCGCACCGCCTCCTCCTCACCCACTCCTCCCTCGACCGCCTCGTCGACGCCGCCGCCTCCCGACTCCGCACCCTCGGCGTCCGCCCGGGCCACGTCGTCGCCCTCACCTCCCCCAACAACCCCGAGCTCGTCGTCCTCTTCCTCGCCGTCGTCCGCTGCCGTGCGGCCGCCGCACCTCTCAACCAAGCCTACACCCTCGACGAGTTCCGCTTCTATCTCTCCGATTCCGAATCCAGGCTCCTCCTCACGGGCCCCGAAGGGAACCCCGCGGCACAGTCCGCCGCCGCCGGCCTCGGGATCCCGCATGTTGCTGCAAAAGTTGTATATATCTCCGCAGCAGATCCCATCGAGATCGAATTCTCGATCGGAACATCCTCCGAAAAACCTCCCGAGATGTTGGATGCCAATGAACCCTCCGATGTGGCGTTGTTCCTTCACACGTCGGGAACCACCAGCAGACCCAAGGGGGTCCCTCTGACGCAGCAGAATCTGGCTGCGTCAGCCGGGAATATACGATCCGTGTATCGTATGACGGAGACCGACGCGACGGTGATCGTGCTACCACTGTTCCATGTGCACGGGCTCCTTGCCGGGCTCCTGTCGTCGCTCGTGGCGGGTGCCGCGGTGGCACTTCCAGCTTCCGGGAGGTTCTCGGCCTCGACGTTCTGGTCCGACATGAGCGCTGCAGGCGCGACGTGGTACACTGCCGTTCCAACGATCCATCAGATCATACTGGACCGTCACGACACGAAGCCGGAGAAGGTATAATAAAAAAAATAAAAAAGGGCAGGGGGAAATTACCTGCTGTTTCTCAATCCAGCCTCCCTCCCCCCCTCTCTCTCTCTATGTATAAAGGTTAACTAATCTCACCTCTATTTTCCCATTATTTTTTATTTTTTAAAATAAAAATATATTTATTCGTAATTATATCATTCTAACATGTCATTCTAATTTCGTCAGAAACAAAGACTCGTATACCTTCCATATGAAGAGAGTCAATTTCAATAAATATCAGACCGTTAACATTTGACAGTCTTGATGGAAGGAATAGAAGTCTTGAATTAAGTCGAATTTTTAATGACACCATGATGACATATTATGATCTAAATTTCAATTGATTTCATTTCAGAAAAATTAAAAATATAGGAAAAAAGGGGTGTGAGCATGTAAGTTAACTACACCTAGAGAACATACTCCTCACCCCCCCATATATATATATATATATATATATATATATATATATATATATATATATATATATATATATATATGGGTAAAATGGGGCTGTACCCCCGCCCCATTTTCTCCATGTTTTTATTTTTTTTTGAAATTTCTTTCGTGAATATTCATAACTATATCCCTATATTGTGTCATTAAAATTTCGTGTAAAACAGAGACTCCTACGGCCTCCGTCCAGACAATCATTTTTTTAACGGTCACATGATTTTTTAAATCGACCCTGTCTGGATGGAGGTCATAGGAGTCTCTGTTTCGTATGAAATTTTAATGATATAATATAGGGATATAATAATGAATTTACATAATTTTTATTTTAAAAAAAAATAAAAATATTGATAAAATAGGGTGGGGTATATATATATATATAGAGAGAGAGAGATAATCTAGTGGTCCAGAATTACTTCTCTCACGCTCTCACAGTTTTTTGCTCTCACATGATCACACACGCACACACACGCACGCACACACACGCACACACGCACACACGCACACACGCACACACGCACACACGCACACACGCACACACGCACACGCACACGCACACACACACACACACACACACACACATACAGTGAAATGAGGCTACACCATGGGTGCAACCAATTTGCTACTCCCACCCTCATTTCCCCATATTTTTTTTGGAAAATGAATATATATAAATATATTCATCACTATATCTCACTAACATGTCATTCCAATTTCGTCTGAAGCAGAGACTCCTATGCCCTCCATCTGAAAGGGATCAATTTCAGAAATTCTTAGACCGTTAGAATTTGATAGTTTTGATGGAGGTGATAGCAGTCTCGAATTAAGTCGAATTTTTAACGACACGATGGTAATATATCATGATGTAAATTCAAATAGGTTTCATTTCAGAAAAATAAAAGAAATACAGGGAAAAATGGATGAAAGCATGTAAGTTAGCCACATCCACTGAGCATACTCCTTTTCCCCATACACACATTATGGAACCATTCAGAGCCTATATCATTACCCTTATACTTATCAAAGAAAGTCTTCTTTTTTTGAAGGCTCAAAAAAAATTTCAGGGACTTAGTGAGATTTTAATCCTTTTTTATTCCCTTTAATTGACATAAACATCGATCTTTTAGTAAGATAATATAGGAAAAGTAGTCGAGTTAAGATAACTGAGTTAAGATAGCTCAGTTGGCAGAGCAGAGGAGTGAAAATCCTCGTTAGTTCAAATCTGATCCGTGACACGCAATTTATGTATTCATGTATAAATATTCATAGAAATTCATAAAATAATTGATTGAGATACATTTAATAGTGGAGAGTGTGGGCGTCCATCTATCTATATACATAGAGAGAGAGACACACACGTTCTTTACGATCTCTCAACACAAAAACTAATTCGGCCCTGAGATTCGAATCTTAATAATATTATTTGGTATGAATTATAACTACAGGAGTACCCGAAGCTCCGGTTCATCCGTTCGTGCAGCGCCGCCTTGGCGCCGGCTATCCTCGAACGCCTCGAGGCGGCCTTCGCGGCGCCGGTGCTGGAAGCGTACGCGATGACGGAGGCGTCGCACCTGATGGCGACGAACCCGCTCCCGGAGGACGGCCCTCACAAGGCTGGTTCTGTGGGACGGGCGGTTGGGCAGGAGATGGCGGTTCTGGACGAGGAAGGTCGGCTTGTGGAGCCGAACGTGAACGGGGAGGTGTGCGTGAGGGGGCCCAACGTGACCCTCGGTTACAAGAACAACCCCGAGGCCAACAAGGCTGCCTTCCACTTCGGTTGGTTCCACACGGGCGACGTCGGCTTTATCGACGACGACGGCTACCTCCACCTCGTCGGACGCATCAAGGAGCTCATCAACCGTGGCGGTAAGCATTTTAACGAGTTTAATCGATCCAAATCCGACAGTTCCGTTCTAAGTTTGGATCGTTAAAGTTTTAGTAATTTATGGGTACCAAACAACCCACTTTTCCCACGGCAATGCCGTGAGCTGTGAGCAAACCCTAATTCTTTGATGGTGCAACCGAGCGTTAATTTAATTAGTACCCAAAGAAAGGGGAACCAACTTCGGACGTGGCCTTTCTATGTATGGATGTTGTTGGTTTTGGGTTCTTCCTGCTGTGCTGAGACGTGGAGGGGAACGTGTGCAGGTAAGAAGATATCTCCCATAGAAGTGGACGCGGTGCTGTTGTCTCACCCCGACGTCGCTCAGGCGGTCGCTTTCGGTGTTCCCGACGACAAGTATGGTGAAGAGGTAACGACGACGTCACCTTGTGAATTTGTGCAGTTGTTGTTTATTTTGATGGCCGTCCGTGCAGTAGTCTTTTTTTTCTCTCTATATCTAGACGCCAAAGGCCGAGAGTTAATTTCCATTGGATATTAGATTTGAAAAATATTCTCCTCATAGTAAACATATATCGGTAAATCGTTTGCCACTTCATGTTTCGCGTACCATAAATAGTTTGTCGTGACACATGGACAATAAAATATGGATTTTTCGTCTCCTCCCGTCGTCCATATAGTACGACAAATCGTTTGCCGCGTACGGAACACGAAGCGACAAATAGTTTGCCATTATATATATATATATATATACTATAGGAAATATTTTCGTACCGTCCCTATTTTGGGTATTTCTCTCTCTCTTTTGGTAAACCCCCTGGAGGTGGATCATTTGCTGTAAGATATTCGTCGAATGGTATATGGACGTCGTTGATAAGGGGTTGGGGATAGTCGACCCCTTATCCGAGATGTCTATTTCCTATCCAACGGATCCCCTGCATTTCAATATAGGATCTTACGGCAAACGATCCTCTCTATTAGACGCCATGCTCAATGTTTTTTACTATACTATGTACCTTCACATCATTTGCATGATTCCCCTGCTATAACGCAAAGAATCTGTCGAATGCGAGATGGACAACCCTAATAGAGGGCATGGATAGTCTCCTATCAGGGCTGTCCATCTCGCTCCTACATTATTGGAGGGGAAAGATCCTGTCTATCTGCATGAACCTTTCACATCGTCTTTTTCTATTTTTAACACAAACCATAAGGTGCGAGAATGACATTTGTATTCATTTGCTATCCAAAAGGAATTGGCGGCGCAGCTTGTTGCCCGTCTCCCAACAATTTCGATAACTTAATAGTTAACTATATTACAAAAGAGAGTCTTCTCGATATATAGACCTTAAGTTTTTTTAGGATTTCTCTTTGTTAAATTACCTTGTTTTTTTTACGAAATAATCTCCACCGTTTTTTTATTCTTCAAGAATCAGAAAAAGAGAGCAAATGAATACAAAAACGCATAGGGAGGTACTTGCAATTTCCCCCATCACTTTCGTGAGCTCTCTTTTTGGGAGGGAAATGATCAGGTTGTTGTTTCTCAATACCAAGTATAGACTCTAAACACAGTGCAATCAAATCCTTGCAGATAAACTGTGCTATTATCCCGCGAGAAGGAGCGGAGATCGTCGAAGCGGAGATGAAGTTCTTCAAGAAGAACCTGGCCGCGTTCAAGGTGCCCAAGAGGATCTTCCTCACGGATTCCCTCCCTAAGACGGCTACGGGCAAGATCCAAAGGCGGATCGTGGCCGAGCACTTCCTAGCGCAGATCTCAGCAGCCAAAGTTCCCAAGTTTGAAGCCTAGAGCGTCGCCTTCGATGCCTTCCCCATTCAACGCGCTCGATGGATGTTGTCGAATTCCATTGTCTCACATATATCCTCTCCTTACTAGTCCAAGCATGGTGATTACTCTCGTTTCTTTGTAATATTGTGAGGTTATAATGGAATGGAAATGGTATTACAACGTTCCCGATTCCAATAGCAATAATCAAATGTACAATTCTTTGGTTTATGTTTTTTCAGTCGATCTTACTTGGCATTTGTTGCAGTATTTGGTTGTGTGTCATATGAGTTGTAGATGGATAAATGGATACTTTCAGGATCCATTTATCTTGGATCAATTTCGGACTATCTTGGATCTATCTTGGATCAATTTCGGACTTAGATCCAAAAACTAAGATCTCTTCGTATAGACTCATTCCAACATTTCTTGGACCTTCATCGCCTTCTCTTAACCGACTCAACATCTCAAAACTCACATCTTCTAACTGCTCACATCTTCCAACAGGTGCATTAACCGACCTCCTTTGCAAATGACCAAAACTATCTTAAGCGGTTTTCTCGCATCTTATACTCAATCGGAGCTACACCAACTTTCCTTTTGATTGCATCATTCCTAATTCGATCTTTACATGTATGTCCACACATCCACCTTAGCACTTTCATTTCTGCTACTACTATTATCTACACATGTCTATGGTTCGGAGGCCATCTAATCCAGAGTGTAGCATGTCTCACGTTTGCTTTGTAATATTCCCTTTGACTTTCAAAAGGGTTTTTCTTATCACAAAGATTAGTAAAGGCTCCTCTCCACTTTAGCCAATCTGCATTTATTCTATAAGTAACATCTTCATCAAGTTCCCCATCCTATTGCAAAATATATTTCAAGTATAAAATAATATTCCTTCTGAATGGTATCATCTTCAGTCTTCACCTCGAGTCCTTAACTATTGTTTCCATCAAAAGTACACTCCATTGATTCTGCGGATAGCTCTGCTGGCACCACAACATAAAACCCAGGCAGTGGCCACAAGCCCTACCACCAACTGCTGCAGGCCAAGAGGAAGAGGGGCCCTTATAGTTCTAATCGGGCGACCACCTGAGAAGGATTCGATAGAAGCGCGCCAAATCCATCTGCCACATCCGGAACCGAGAACCCGATAACGACTTAGCCGGAGTCTGAGCCCAAACCTGCAGCCGTTACCTTAATCGGGTTCGAGGGAGAACCCAATATCGAACCCGCCATTGAGACAATAGGCATGCAAACGGTTACGGATATATCCGTATCCGTTTTACATAGATTGTGACATCCGTATCCGTTTTAAAACGGATACATATATGGATATCATTTTGATATCCGCAGATCTCCGTATCCGTATATCTGTTTTCGTATATAAATATAGTTATAGATTTATTTTAACCCTATATAACATAATTCTATACCTTCTTTTATTATATTTATAATTTTTATGATACAAATACATTTAATAAATTTATATCATCTGTTTTTCATCCAATTTATATATATTTAAGTCGATTTTATAGAGTATTTCTAACATTACTCGTACACAATCAGTATCCGTTTTACATCCATATCGATATGGTAAGATAGTTTTAATATCCGTTAATATTCGTATCCGCATCCATATTCGTATTAAAAAACGAATAAGGATATGGTAATACCTATATCCGTATCCGTATCAGACGGTTTGCATCCCTAATGAACAACCAATACCGAGCTTGAAGCGTCGCGCACAATGGTAAGGTTACCGAGAAAGGTGATTTTGCTTCACCTCCCACGAATCCGAAGGCCCCTTGACTTCCCGTCAGAAATTTCACTCCTCGAGCTTCCCCGACCACAACCGTGGGCATCACCGATGCTCCATCACTCTCCAGACGAACTAGCCACAGTACCACAAACCTCCTACCGATCTGCAGCAATGCGTATATGTTAAGCTAATTCATGACGTCTTTCTAATATTATCCATATCCAATCTATATCCATTTTACATTCGCATCCATTCTTTACAGATATGATAACATAATTTTTATAACAACCAATATCCGTATCCGCATCCGTATTCGTGATTAAAGATATATAAGAAAATGATAACACCTATATCTGCATCTATATGTATCTATATCCAACCGTTTGCTTGGGTACCATACAATGAAACACCAAATTAGAAGTCCTTGATATCGCTCAGAGCTGAAAATTCGAACATATGTGTTAATAACAATATAATGGTCTAACTATTCTCACATCTTGGGAAGGCGGTACAGAAATAATTTTACCATTTACAAGATATTAAAAAAAATAAACATTGACGTGGATGATATGATCCATCCACCATCACTCCATACAAAAGTTAATTACACTTAACCAAGCAACTAGTAAAAAGGATTAAGCAAACCCTGTAAAATAAAGCATTCTGAGCTTTTATTTATAAACTAAAATCATGTAATCTACAATAGAGAACATGTGCCACCAGCACTGATTCGGTCGACCTTACCGCAGGGAACGCACTGGAATCATACGCAGAGTCGGTCGAGAAAACGAACTTAAAACCCTTAATATCCATCAATCTAACTGAGAAAGTGATGACAATAAATTACCGAAAGACGCAAAAGGTCGACCTCAATCTGGAAAAATAGGTTAGTACAAACTGCACCTGCCTGCTAACAGTGTCGAGTAACTTACCTGGCAGAACTACTTTATAGCTCACCAGCCATATCTGCATCATCTGGAGGAGGGTACACGTTTTTTTCGTGGAACATGCGACAGTCATCCTTGAGTCAAGTCGATGCCCATATGGGAATTCCGCATGTCCATTTGCCGTTGTCCAGGCCAACCGGAAAGAATAGGGCTGATGTTTTGATTCGCGGGTGCACTTGGCGTGGTTTCTATCTGATCCTCAGTTTGGGGGTCGTTTTCGGAATCAAGTTGGGGTGCAGGCTTCGGCTTGTTCTTTGCTTTGGAACTTGAAAAAATGAAACTGCCCAGTATTACCTGAAAATTTCAGCATATAGATCTTGCTTTTAATTAATCCCTGATTCTTCTAAAATCTCTTCTTAAAAATCCAGGGCAATATTGACCAAGCAAAGTTTTCTTTTTCTTTTCTTTTTGACATTCAGCAAGTGAGTTATGCTAAACTCTAATAGTCCAATTAACATAATCCTGAGATATGCTTTACATAGCATCTTAAAAACCCAGCATAAGTATCTATGTCCTTTGTGCGTCGTGTTTTTGCTTAAACTTGCGGCAAAACTCTAATGTCTTGAAATTTGTCCATTTTGCACCCCCACATAGTAATTTAGTCAGACAGGAGACTTCCTTACAGCCAATTAACTTTTGTTCGTGTCCCTAGCCGTCGTTGAGCTTCGAGGTAGCTCATAATGGACAGATCAGGGAATGAAAAGGGTGTGATCTAAGGACTTAAAGCCGGTGTGGAGCATGGCACAATGAGGTTGGAGTTGGCTTAAGTTTTTCCACCTGTCAAGGCTTAATGAGGTGATTTAAAATTGCAAGTGGCAGGGACCCTAGATTCGATGAGTTTTTAGGTGCTTCTGGGGAACTGTGATTATAAGTTATGAGATGCTGAAGATTGCAAATTCACCTGGAGGAACCCTTCTTTGCTTTCAAGGATTGAAAGATTGCGGGTCTCTGCTAAGCGCAGCAGTCTTTTCAGCTTGCAAGAAACAACGGGTTACCAAGGAGCAAATATGATCACACCTTTTAGAACCTCCCTAATGGTCTGATGATAGAAGCAATGGTTCCCACTTTAAAAGGACCAGGGTTCAATCCTCTCTCCCCTCTCAACCCCGCCTTCAACCAGTAAAAAAATTAAAAATTTTAAAAAAGGACCTACCTTATGGTATGGTGGTAGAAGCAGTGAGCTTCCACTCTAAAGAGCAGGGTTCAACCCCATCCTCACCCCTTAAAAAAGGTGAAGCCTTTTCCCTCTATAAACAGGGTTAGCTACATGGATTATTGCTCAAATCCATGTTGAAAGATTTGACTATTTTTTTACGCTGGTCTCAATTACCTAACGCAACCCCCACAAACGGGATTTGATCCCTATTATTTTGGGTGGTAGGCACACTGCACTACCACCGGGCAGGCAGGCACACTGCACTACCACAACAACCCTCCCCCCTTTTAGAACCTCCCTAATGGTCTGATGGTAGAAGCAATGGTTCCCACTTTAAAAGGACCAGGGTTCAATCCTCTCTTCCCTCAACCCCGCCTTCAACCAGTAAAAAATTAAAAATTTTAAAAAAGGACCTACCTTATGGTATGGTGGTAGAAGCAGTGAGCTTCCACTCTAAAGACCAGGGTTCAACCCCACCCTCACCCCTTAAAAAAGGTGAAGCCTTCTCCCTCTATAAACAGGGTTGGCTACATGGATTATTGCTCAAATTCATGTTGAAAGATTCGACTATTTTTTTACGCTGGTCTCAATTACCTAACGCAACCCCCACAAACGGGATTTGATCCTTATTATTTTGGGTGGTAGGCACACTGCACTACCACCGGGCAGGCAGGCACACTGCACTACCACAACAACCCTCCCCCCTTTTAGAACCTCCCTAATGGTCTGATGGTAGAAGCAATGGTTCCCACTTTAAAAGGACCAGGGTTCAATCCTCTCTCCCCTCTCAACCCCGCCTTCAACCAGTAAAAAAATTAAAAATTTAAAAAAAGGGCCTACCTTATGGTATGGTGGTAGAAGCAGTGAGCTTCCACTCTAAAGACCAGGGTTCAACCCCACCCTCACCCCTTAAAAAAGGTGAAGCCTTCTCCCTCTATAAACAGGGTTGGCTACATGGATTATTGCTCAAATTCATGTTGAAAGATTCGACTATTTTTTTACGCTGGTCTCAATTACCTAACGCAACCCCCACAAACGGGATTTGATACCTATTATTTTGGGTGGTAGGCACACTGCACTACCACCGGGCAGGCAGGCACACTGCACTACCACAACAACCCTCCCCCCTTTTAGAACCTCCCTAATGGTCTGATGGTAGAACCAATGGTTCCCACTTTAAAAGGACCAGGGTTCAATCCTCTCTCCCCTCTCAACCCCGCCTTCAACCAGTAAAAAATTAAAAATTTAAAAAAGGACCTACCTTATGGTATGGTGGTAGAAGCAGTGAGCTTCTACTCTAAAGACCAGGGTTCAACCCCACCCTCACCCCTTAAAAAAGGTGAAGCCTTCTCCCTCTATAAACAGGGTTGGCTACATGGATTATTGCTCAAATTCATGTTGAAAGATTCGACTATTTTTTTACGCTGGTCTCAATTACCTAACGCAACCCCCACAAACGGGATTTGATCCCTATTATTTTGGGTGGTAGGCACACTGCACTACCACCGGGCAGGCAGGCACACTGCACTACCACAACAACCCTCCCCCCTTTTAGAACCTCCCTAAGAGTCTGATGGTAGAAGCAATGGTTCCCACTTTAAAAGGACCAGGGTTCAATCCTCTCTCCCCTCTCAACCCCGCCTTCAACCAGTAAAAAATTAAAAATTTAAAAAAAGGACCGACCTTATGGTATGGTGGTAGAAGCAGTGAGCTTCCACTCTAAAGACCAGGGTTCAACCCCACCCTCACCCCTTAAAAAAGTGAAGCCTTCTCCCTCTATAAACAGGGTTGGCTACATGGATTATTGCTCAAATTCATGTTGAAAGATTCGACTATTTTTTTACGCTGGTCTCAATTACCTAACGCAACCCCCACAAACGGGATTTGATCCCTATTATTTTGGGTGGTAGGCACACTGCACTACCACCGGGCAGGCAGGCACACTGCACTACCACAACAACCCTCCCCCCTTTTAGAACCTCCCTAATGGTCTGATGGTAGAAGCAATGGTTCCCACTTTAAAAGGACCAGGGTTCAATCCTCTCTCCCCTCTCAACCCCGCCTTCAACCAGTAAAAAATTAAAAATTTTAAAAAAGGACCTCCCTTATGGTATGGTGGTAGAAGCAGTGAGCTTCCACTCTAAAGACCAGGGTTCAACCCCACCCTCACCCCTTAAAAAAGGTGAAGCCTTCTCCCTCTATAAACAGGGTTGGCTACATGGATTATTACTCAAATTCATGTTGAAAGATTCGATTATTTTTTTACGTTGGTCTCAATTACCTAACTCAACCCCCACAAACGGGATTTGATCCCTATTATTTTGGGTGGTAGGCATACTGCACTACCACCGGGCAGGCAGGCACACTGCACTACCACAACAACCCTCCCCCCTTTTAGAACCTCCCTAATAGTCTGATGGTAGAAGCAATGGTTCCCACTTTAAAAGGACCAGGGTTCAATCCTCTCTCCCCTCTCAACCCCGCCTTCAACCAGTAAAAAATTAAAAATTTTAAAAAAGGACCTACCTTATGGTATGGTGGTAGAAGCAGTGAGCTTCCACTCTAAAGACCAGGGTTCAACCCCACCCTCACCCCTTAAAAAAGGTGAAGCCTTCTCCCTCTATAAACAGGATTGGCTACATGGATTATTGCTCAAATTCATGTTTAAAGATTCGACTATTTTTTTACGCTGGTCTCAATTACCTAACGCAACCCCCACAAACGGGATTTGATCCCTATTATTTTGGGTGGTAGGCACACTGCACTACCACCGGGCAGGCAGGCACACTGCACTACCACAACAACCCTCCCCCCTTTTAGAACCTCCCTAATGGTCTGATGGTAGAAGCAATGGTTCCCACTTTAAAAGGACCAGGGTTCAATCCTCTCTCCCCTCTCAACCCCGCCTTCAACCAGTAAAAAATTAAAAATTTAAAAAAAGGACCTACCTTATGGTATGGTGGTAGAAGCAGTGAGCTTCCACTCTAAAGACCAGGGTTCAACCCCACCCTCACCCCTTAAAAAAGGTGAAGCCTTCTCCCTCTATAAACAGGGTTGGCTACATGGATTATTGCTCAAATTCATGTTGAAAGATTCGACTATTTTTTTACGCTGGTCTCAATTACCTAACGCAACCCCCACAAACGGGATTTGATCCCTATTATTTTGGGTGGTAGGCACACTGCACTACCACCGGGCAGGCAGGCACACTGCACTACCACAACAACCCTCCCCCCTTTTAGAACCTCCCTAATGGTCTGATGGTAGAAGCAATGGTTCCCACTTTAAAAGGACCAGGGTTCAATCCTCTCTCCCCTCTCAACCCCGCCTTCAACCAGTAAAAAATTAAAAATTTAAAAAAAGGACCTACCTTATGGTATGGTGGTAGAAGCAGTGAGCTTCCACTCTAAAGACCAGGGTTCAACCCCACCCTCACCCCTTAAAAAAGGTGAAGCCTTCTCCCTCTATAAGCAGGGTTGGCTACATGGATTATTGCTCAAATTCATGTTGAAAGATTCGACTATTTTTTGCGCTGGTCTCAATTACCTAACGCAACCCCCACAAACAGGATTTGATCCCTATTATTTTGGGTGGTAGGCACACTGCACTACCACCGGGCAGGCAGGCACACTGCACTACCACAACAACCCTCCCCCCTTAATCACTAAAAAAAATAGGATCACACCTTTAATCTAGAATTCAAGAGATGACTCATACACATTTCATACTTTATGTTCAAGGCACATACATAGTGGAACCTAGTTACAGAGAAAAGGTGTGGAAGCAGTTGAGAAAAGGTGTTTGGGAGGGACGGTGATAAGACGTACGGACGTCAAGCTCAGGCAACTCAAGGAGGATTCGAAGACCTTTCCTAGACCGACAGGATGCGCAGAATGAGATGACAGGCTTGATTTTGCAAAAGATTCTTGGTCCCTTAATTCTGATGAGATTCAATACAGGAAGACACAACAGGTTGTTACAGGTAGACAACCGGTTGTTGTGGAGGAAGAAGAGAAAAAAGAGGGCAATGAACTGAAAGCATTGATCCAGCAGTAAACTGAAAGCATTGATCAAGAGCAACCCAGTCAAGGAAAATGTTGCATTCTTTTATGCAGTGGCAAGCGAAGGAAGAACCTTATTGAGGAGTTGAACATTGGTAACATTGGAATGAAGGAAGAAGAGCAAGTAGGCAATGCCCCATCAGACGACATCCACGATTTCAACAAGAGAAAGTAGGGGCTTGGATGGAGATGGATAGGGAAACGTGCTTCTAAAATTATCACGCAAGGACTTCACTGTGTAGGATGTGTAGAGAGCAGTGATTGGCCTCAATGAGAACAATTCTCCAGGTCCGGACAGGATGCCAAATTTCTTCAAGGAATTCTGGAAGGGTGATTAAGAGTGACATCTTGGACTTGATCAGGGAATTTTGGGAGATAACTACATTTTTAACTACATTTCATCAACAAGGCCCTGATCTGCAGGCTACCTACGGTGGAGACATCCACTACTGTTGATGAATTCAGACCGATTGAATTGTCCAATGTGGTGCACCTGATAATAGTGAAGGTATTGGCAAACAGACTCAAAGTGGTCATGGATTCGATTATATCAGCATATTATAGACAACCCTCATGCCCGGAAGGTGTATGACTAATCATGTGGTGGTGGTCTCGGATATTGTTGCGATTTTGAAGAAAGAGATTGGACTACTTCGGAACGTAGACGGCTCAAAACGTGACAGTATCGACTAGAGCTTTTTTTGAGACAATCGGTTAGAGCTTCATGCGGAGCTCATTGCGTACAAGGGGATTTTCATATCTCTGGATAATATGGATGAAGAGACATGGTACTCTCTTCTTTCAGGTGTTGATAAATGAATGACCCTCCGGGGGTGAGGTAAGATCTCCTTACATATCTATTGGTCGTGATTGCAGTCGATGCCTTAAACGTCTCTACTAAATTAGCACTAGATACGGTTTCTTCAGAGGATTCACTACTAATGACAAATGAATGCCCCATTCACATCTTACAGTGCATGGATGGCATCCTTTTCTTCATGAAGGGAAGTCCAAGAGACTATAGGGCGTGTAAGGCACTGGTAGTTTTTTGGTAGATTCTCGGGCCTGCCTGTAAATGGGGCAAAATCTTAGCTTGTACCTTTTGAAACATCTAGGGACGAGAGGCAAGGTGTCATGAGCTCATGGGGAAACCTCAACGTTCCTTGATTGTAGGGAGGCCTCAGGTTCTGAATTGGATTCCATTGATTGAGAAAACGGAGCGCATACTAGCAGGACCAGTTATAAATTACCTAAGAAGATCCAACCAGTTGGAGCGACTGACATTCTTATGAACTACTTTGGACAATAAAATAGGTACATGGCACTACTGGTTTGGGGCTTACCGACAAGGCAAATTGGATAAATGAATTTTAGCATTTTGTATCTGCAACTCTTGAACAACGTCCTACGGGTAAAAAGGATCATGAGAAACTGGGCGAAAAGAGGATGTAGTGTGCCAGTTGATACATAGCATCTATGGTGTGCATTGCTGGTCTGGCCATGAGTGACAACTAAGGAAGAGTACCTTTAAGTTTTGGAGATGTCGTTATGCAATCATACAGGAATGTGATTAGCAGCTGACATTGTATATGATGGTAAATCTTTCTAATTCTAGTTGGATGATTGGACCAAGATAGGAACCAAAAAGAGCGTATTTTAGGATCTTGCACTAGTTGCGATAGGAGAGGTATCTATTACGGACTGTTGGTCCCATTCGGGTGACAAGTGCGGTACATCGCTATCGATTTTCACCTCAAACCCTTCGGACCAGTGAGCTTTGGTGTTTGGCCAAGTAATAGAAGAGCTCATGACAGAGGACGGAATTGGTGAAGGGCCTTGCTATTGGTTACGGATGGGGGTTCTCAATGAAGAATACCTACAAATTATTATTATCCTGAATAATGTTGACAGGTGCAGTTTTGCCCAAGATGTAGATTAATTTGGAAAGTGCAACTAAGCCTTGAAAGTGAATGCGGTTATTCAGAAATAAGAGGTCGGTGACAATGGATTTCATAACAGTTTTGTTTCGAATTCACTGACATCGTTCCCAAATTGTAAACGAGAGAGAGGGGGCATCGAGCATCTCTTTTTTAGTTGTAGATGTATTGTGGAAGTCAGATAGAAGGTCGAGTAGGCTAGCCATGACTAGTTTTGGAGGCATGCAGCCCATCGAGATACCAGTCTAGAACGGAGATATAATTAGCTGAAAATACCTATGTGACATTGTAATAGCACATGCCTTTTGTTTAAATCCAGCATGACACCTTTGTAAATATCAATGGTTTAATCCATAGAGTTCCACGGACACCACTAATCATGGGTGGTCCACCTTTTTTTCTTCTCAAAGAAAAATGTACAAAGCAATTACCAGGGCACGACTGCACGAATGTAAACATCTCTTATTTTTATTTGTATATTATCCATTTAATCTAGCATTATAAAAATTGAAATTCGTCACTTTATCATTAAAAAAACCTTTAGAATGAGCAATAAATTGCATAGTTAGAAGTCTAAACACCTTCATTTTTTCCGAGGAAAAAGAAGGTATAACATCGAGAAGACGCCTACCTGTAACTTGTATATAGTCAATCTAAATACCTTCATGGAAAAATTACAACATAAACTGAGGTGCGGAAGCGTATCAGAGATAAAAAATAAAGAACAGTGGAAGAACACCGGGATTTTACGTGAAACCCTATTTCTTAAGGAGGAGGACGAAACCACGGGAGAACCGCCTTAAAGGATTGATGTTATCATTAACTTTTCTCAACTGATACAATGGGTGTGGGACTTCTTATATAACCCCATAGACAGACCGGAGTCCCACTAACAATAGAATGTGACTAAACTTGTGAATGTGGTAATTGGACACTAGAGGGATTCAGTTACTCATCTCTATATGTGATGCATACTCTAACACTCCCCCTCAAGCTGGTGGACCATGCAATGCTTAGTTTGGACAAATAGAATGAAATCACTCACTCACAATACAAGACACTACGAACAGTATCAATTCAAATCATACTCTACTAGTTCTCTGTTGAGGACGTTGCTTCTCATGTTATGTTGGTGAGGAGGAACTAAATGGCTGGAGTGTGAACTGAACTGGGCCTCCTCGTTGGAGAACATGTGCTTTGTACTATGTCTGTCAGAGTCACTGAAATTGAATGAGTATCCAACTGGAGAACTCTGCTCTGCAACTACTCCATCTCTCTAAAGGGCCAAACTTGAGAAAACCTTGGAAGCATCGTTGTAGGAGCCTACGAACGATGTAGAATGAAGTTTGAAAGTCTCCTCGATGGAGAACTGTGTCTCTCCCATACTAGCTTAAAAAATGAAATCTCTACTCGGGAGTCCCTATGAATCACATGAAACCCTGAGCTGACCATGTCAATTATGAGGGACCTTTTAAACAATGAATGTCACACATGTGTACCTTGAATTGTAGACTATGAACCAATATGTAGAGTTCAAAACTGATAATCTGTAGAGTCTGAAATCTGAAGAACTGGAGAATCTGAATATGACATGTAGATTCTATATAATACTCCCCATTTCTCTCATACTGATCAGAATAGATGACATCGACCAAATTGGGAGAAGATCTAAAGATGGAAAAATAAAAAAACCAATCTTAAATGATTTTTTTCGTCAATCTCCTCTCTATTTTTTATACTTGTCTCCATTTAATATCCAAATTATTTTTTCCGTGTACGGCTTTTCCCCTTTTTTGTACGGTAGGTTCTTTTCTAAAACTCACGATCCAACGGGATCGAAAATACATCTCAACTCAATAGGGCCTAAAATATATCCCTCTCCTTTAAAAAAAACAGATCATGTCCAATGGACCTCAAACGAATACTCCCCCTCTAAATTTTTGTATGACATAGAAGCAATAGCACATGGCCCATTAGATATTTTTTAACGTGGGCCCTCTTCGGTCCAACCAGAACATAAGTGCAGATGAATCGTGTCCTAAATTATCTTTGGGCTAATGTAGGGTTCCTAGTGAACCCTCTCTTCACGAAATAAGTCACCTAGAGAGAGATTTTGGAGAGGGTGGTGCCGCCTGATAGAACTGCCTTTGAGATCGCGTGCGATGGCCTTGATGGGGCCTTACGAGAGCTCGCTGACGCCACTATTGAAGGAGGAATAACCTAGCGATGTCGTCTAGAGGAGAGTGACACCTTTCGTCGTTGCAAATCGTGCAGGACCAGGGGCTGCCAGGGGCTTCTGATGAGTGGAGGTCATGCCGTTGGTGGTTTCTCGCGTCGCCATTGACCTGGAGACGAGAGGTGACAACATCGATTACAATCTGGAGAGGGCAGCACTGCTGCCAGGAGGGCACAACGTGTGGTGCACCGCATGGAGTATTGCTTCGTAGGTCTAGAGTATGGCGCCACCCGATGGGTCACAGTAAGAGGATGGCATTGTCATATGGATTTCTTTCTTGTGTAAGCACCTGGAAGAGGGACATCGACTCATCACTGATCGGAAGGGAAGCATTACCATCGCCGCCTATGCGTGATGGAGACCGATGGTTCCTTCATCAAAATCTCGTTGCAAGAGCATGGTGAATGGCACCACAAGGGATTTCAAGAATTTGTTGGGCTTCATGTAGGATTCGAGAAGAACCCATCGATCTGGAAGGCATCCGTTGGGGACTTCTTCATCAACTCGAGGGCACCGAGCCCATCTTTCCCTTCATTATTTGCTTCTTCGTGGATTTGGGGTTTCAACCGGTAAACCTGTGCATTAGCATGCCATGGAATCAAGATTATGATAGATGAACTAGGATTTCGGGAATCCTAAACAAATCTTGAACTTGCTGGAATCATGTGGAATAACTTTCAACAAAATCCTGGTTGCCAGAAACTCAGGAATCTTCAGAAGCCAAATCTTTGGATTTTCGAGAATGATTTCTGAAAATATGCAGAAATTAGGGTTTCAGAGGAAACCCTAGAGTTTACTTGAACGTGAACGATATGACCAGATCTTCAAACATAATCAAAGAACATAATAAAATCTTCATGAACAAATCACTAAATCAAATCTCGAACAAATCATGAACATAAAATAAATCTTTGATAATTGAACCTACTCTGCTACCATGTAGAAAACAATAGTGCGGAAGCATATCAAAGATAAAAATTAAAGAACAATGGAAGAACACCAGAATTTTATGTGGAACCATACTCGATAAGGAGCGAGGTGAAACCACGGGAGAACCGCCTCAAAGGGCTGACATTATCATTAACTTTTCTCAATTGATACAATGGGTGTGGGCCTTCTTATTAGCCTCACAGACATACCAGAGTCCCACTTACAATAAATATGTGCCTAAACTTGTGAACATAGTAATTGGACCATGTAAGGATCCAATTATCCATCTTTACATGTGACGCATACTCTAACATGGCTTGATACTTCTTTCTTTTCCCCTAAAAAAGGAGCACGACAGTCTTGCAGACTGAATATAAATCTCGGAAACACAATTATCCGGATAATACAGACGATCCAGTGAGTTTAAAAATTAGGAGTATTACAATATTGAGATCACTCCTTTAGTATAGACATTGTATTTTCATTAAAGGTCCTTCGTCAGAAAATAAATGAGTTTTTTTCTCTGGAAAGGTAATTAGTCTTTCAACAAACAAGCAGAATGATGAAATCACTCCTTACTGAAAAGATACAACAGGCGGACTCCACATATTTTCCATGCTATCTACGCAAACTCTCATCCCCAATTAAACAGAAGCTCTCTCATCCCCAATTAAACAGAAGCTCCTATCCACGCTCACTTAATCTCAATTTTCAATCATCTTAAACATCTTCCAACATAAAAGAATATGTTGCTCATCCACAATGGTTAAATTAATCCAACAGCAAAGAAAAACTGATCAATTAAATGTTTCATGCTACTCAAAATGCTACAGCATCTTCATTAAGCGACGAACAATTAGTCCATGGCCTCAAATTTCGGAGAAATTCGGTCGAATTTCGATGGAATTTCGGTTTCGATAGGTTACCGAAATATGGGGGGCCCTACAAAAATGATCGAAATTTCGGTCGAATTTCGACCGAAATTACGTTTCGGTCAGCCACCAAATGATGACCGAAATCGGCATTTTTTAAGGCTTTGCAATTACCTGCACAGAACTGGAAGCAACCAGCTGTCCACCAACCCCACCACCAATTACTCGGCCATCTGGACTGGAAAGAGAGATGCTGAGTCCACCATTACGGTTTTGTGCTCCACCCTCGGCAAGTATATATGATCCAGACAAACATAGAATCTCAAATAGGCCCTACACAGGACAGAAGTTCATGCATGTTAGCATTTCAGCAAAAATCATGTCTATTCTTGCACTCAATTTTAACCATAAGAGATTTTCAAAGGCGATGTAGCAAAGATGATATGAGTTTCAACGATGGAAATTGAAGATGATGTAACTGATTAAAATGGCAAAAAATCGTAAAAGAAAAAAAACGGTAAAGGATTAGATTCCTTGTCTTTTGATGGAAGGTAACTGCTCAACCGTCAAATCATCTAAATGGGAAAAAATATAATTCCCTTCTCGAGGTATGTGGATCATTACTTCTTATCCGCGAGCTTAAATTTAGAAAGAACAAACAGAATTTAGGTTAACTTTAGGAAAAACGAGAGTGAAAAACAAAATACTTGAAGCATTAGTTCTCTTAACTTTTTATGGGTTATGCACCGTTATGCTCATCCTCTTTTATTTCAAAAAATTAGTTTTCATCTGAAACGGTCTAGGACTGACTTGGAACTGAGCTACACCGTGACCATATTATCATGTAGTCTTCATCGGAAACGGTCCAGGACTGATTTGGAACTGAGCTACACCGTGACCATATTATCATGTTCTATTTATATTTCTTATAAGATTTTAAGCAGCATGGCCTCAGTTCTCCAAAATATATGTATAAGTAGCCAGATAGCAACTGGAAGCACCTACAAAAGTGCATCCTAATGAAACTTTAACTTTTAAAAAAAATGTGATTGTCATCCTTGAAAAAACTGGATCGTTCACCTAAATATAAGCCCCATAATCAAGCTCCAGCCAATGTCATTCATTTAAGAGAACCTATTAGGAAAAGGAATAGTGTTTACCTGCATAAAAATAACCAGACAAGGTGCAGTACATAAGATTACTGCGCAACTGTGCATTCAAACCTTGTTGTAAAACCACCTCAGGGAATCATAACCTGTGTGTTAGAGCCTCGGGGCTTGCACGGTACAGACTGTTAAAAGATGGCCTTGGGTTAAATGGATCTTAGGGGTAGATCTACTTAACCCTCGACTCTATAAACATTTGTTTATAGACACCCACCACGGAAAGCTATGTGAACAACAACAAAGCCTTTTCCCACAATTAAGTAGGGTCGGCTACATGGATTCTTCGCCTCCATTCAGATCTATCTTGGGCCAATCCCGGGCTTACATCCACAAAACTAAGATCCCTTCGTATGGTCTCTTTCCAACACTTCTTGGGCCGTCCTCGCCCTCTCTTAGCCGGCTCAATATCCCAACACTCGCATCTCCTAACTGGTGCATCAGCTGATCTTCTTTGCAAATGTCCAAACCATCTTAAGCGGTTTTCTCGCATCTTATCCTCGATCGGAGCTACACCAACTTTCTTTCTGATTGCATCATTCCGAATCCGATCTTTACGTGTGTGTCCACACATCCACCTTAGCATTTTCATTTCTGCTACATTCATTCTCTGCACATGTCTATGGTTCACAGGCCAACATTCAAATCCATAAAGCATAGCAGGTCTCACGACTGTTTTGTAAAACTTTCCTTTAATCTTTAAAGAAATTTTCTTATCACAGAGAACAGCAAAGGCTCCTCTCTACTTTAGCCAACCAGCATTTATTCTATTAGTAACATCTCCATCAATTTCCCCATCATGTTGCAGAATAGATCCCAGATATCTAAAGGAATCTCTCTTCTGAATGTTATCGTCACCAATCTTCACCTCGATTCCTTTACCATTGCTTCCATCAAAGGTGCACTCCATATATTCCGTCTTAGCCCTACTTATACGAAATCCTTTGGTCTCCAACTCATGTCTCCAGACCTCAAGCTTCTCATTTACTCCAACTCTAGTCTCGTCAATTAACAAAATATCATCAGCAAATAACATACATCAAGGTAACTCATCCTGAATGTGACTGATCAACTCGTCTATAATCAAAGTAAAAAGAAATGGACTCAAAGCAGAACCTTGATGTAAACCAATGTTGATGTCAAAATATCCAGTCTTCCCAGACGGGGTCCTTACACAGATAAAGCCCTATCATACATGTCCTTTATGAGGTTAATGTATAAGACAGGTATTTGTCTCTTCTCCAATACTCTCCACAATATCTCTCGTGGGGCAGAATCATAAACCTTCTCCAAATCAATAAAGATCATGTGGAGGTTCTTCCTTTTAGCTCTGTAAATCCCCATTGTTCTCCTCAGCAAATGGATGGCTTCAGTCGTTGAGCGATCTGGCATGAATCCGAATTGGTTTTCTTTTAAATTGGAAATTTACCTCAACCTTCTTTCGATCACACGTTCCCAAATTTTCATAGTGTGACACATCAGCTTGATACCCCTATAATTTGAACAATTTTGAATGTCTCCTATATTCTTATAAAGAGGCATCACGATACTCATCGTCCAATCTTCAAGCATTTTCTTGCTTCGCCAAATAACATTGAATAGATTCGTAAGCCAAGTCAAACCACGCTCACCTAAAACTCTCCATACTTCTACAGGGATGTCATCTCCAGGTCTCATAACCTTCAAAGCCTCTTCTACTTCCTTTCTTTGTATCCGTCTATAGCATGCACGATTCAAATAACTTTCACTACAAGCTAGATCACCCAAAGTGATATCTCTATTTCCTTTCCCGATGAAAAGTTATGTGAAAAAGAAGAAAAATCTAGCCACTTATGTATGTCAAGGAATCCCCTCCCATAGTTTTTCCTTCCATTAAGAAGGATTTTCCATGTAGATCCATGAGTTCTTGTGGTTGCTTGCATGCATGGTATCAATGACAACATCATCCTGGAATGGAGAATTTCTGGAAACTCACTGTGTAAGAGATAATGATACATGCGAAACAAATAAAGGGGCAAACTAGTGATACACGTTGAGGTTATCCACACTATCAATTGCATGATTCGAGACATCACCCCTCGTGTCCAAGTCTTCCATACAAAAATATCGAACATGGGCATATATGTCATATATCTCATAGGTAAAAAGAATGCTCCAAAAGAAGATCTTGCACAGGGGCAATGGTATATTCAGGATGGTGGGCGAGAATGGGAGGAATGATATTTTGATGAATGAATTCTATCCCTATATATAAAAGAAGAGGAAATGATTAGGGAAAGTACACAAAACACACAAATGTATTCGAAAAGTTTCATCTCTCATAACGCTCAACTTCACTCAAAAGAGGCTTTGGAAAGTGCCTTGATAAACATATTTGTGGTCTGGTCTACAGAAATAACACTAGAAGTTCACAAAAATTCTCCTATGATGAGTCCCTAGTGAAGTGGCAATCAATCTGTACATGTTTAGTCCTTACACATGAAACATGGAGTTGATTTTTACGTGAATAACAGTTACGTTGTCACATCTCAACTCCATCACTCTGTCTGGTGGAGGATGCAGATCAGTCAATATTTGTTTGAATCCATAAAATAATTAAGTTTTCTCACTGCCACGAAACTTCCCCACCAACCTACGATACTGCCCCTCATCCACTAGCTTGTCCTCATATAAACGAGCTTTAGGATTCATTGAAATAGGGACCTGTATGGTGCCCAACATGCCAATATTATGCAAAGATCAACATATTTCATCTTAAGACAGAACCAGTCCTCTGCAACTGTGGGATACCACCAACCCAAGGAAATATCTCAAATGACCTATATTCTTAATCACAAAGTGGCTTGCAAGTATCTGCTTCACTTCTCTAATCCCGTGCAAATCATCTCCATTTAGGAATATGTGATCAATATAGACTAGCATATGGCATCCTGGTAAATAGAGATTGGTCGGAGGAAGTTCAGCAAAATCCTTGCTCTCGAGTACCTTTGAGTTCATCTAGAACCATGCTCTAGGATCTTGAATGACCTTCGGTAAATTAACCTCTGACGTTTTTTTTTTCATTTATAAGTTGGAGTCAGATACAAAACACCCATAAACATTAAAAATATCATGCTACAAAAAAAGGTCACCCATACTAAGATAACATGATTTTAAGGAGGATGGCCCAATTATAAAAATAAGCAATTGTAATTAAATATGAAAATCTCACATATGGAGCAATCAAAAAAACAAATATACGAAGTATATAGGACAATATCTAGAAGTACAGCTACAATTCTAGAAGGCATGAAATACAGCTCAAAGAGTGCGAAGTCCCTCAGCTGCAAGTGCATCAGGCATTTCCTGCTCAACAGAACTAGGAGTGACTGTGTAGTACGTAAATGCAGTTCGCCAACATCATCATCTAAAAACTTATTCCATCCTTTGGCACCCACATGATAAACACTAAAAGCACATCCACTAGACCCAATTGTGAAATGATGCATAATAGTTGGCTCGTCCAGCAAGCTCAGCAGCTTCAACAAACATGTCAAGACGATACCCATTGTCAAGCATCTCAACAAAACACACAACAACAAAGCCTTTTCCAACATTAAGTATGATCAGCTACATGAATTCTTTGCCTCCATTCAGATATATCTTAGGTCATTCTTGGACTTAGATCCAAAAAACTAAGATTCCTTCGGATAGTCTCATTCCAACACTTCCCGGACCTTCCTTACCCTCTCTTAGTCAGTTCAACACCCAAAACTCACATCTCCTAACTGGTGCATCAACCGACCTCCTTTGCAAAGGGCAAAACCACCTTAAACAATTTTCTCTCATCTTATCCTCGATCGGAGCTACACCAACTTTCCTTTTGACTGAATCATTCTGAATCCGATCTTTACGTGTATGTCCACAAATCCACCTTAGCATTTTCATTTATGCTACTGCCATTCTCTGCACATGTATATGATTCACAGGCCAAGCACCTTAATAGAAACCTTCTAACATTTTCCCAGAAGCTTAAACCTAAGTGTGTTGCGTATACACGACCTCATCGAGATCCTCGTACATGGACTCACTCTTTATATCCAATTAAACAAAAGACAGTGTACCACAACACAAGCAGAACTCGGAGTCGACAAATGCAGCACCGAAGATAATGTCAAAAATATAAGCCCCGTATGTTTGAATGAATCATCTAGCAATGAGTCACGTATCAGATTTCACATCTCTTCCATGGTCCACTTCCACCAGCATTCGAGGGCATGAGTGTACAAAATGGGTATCTGGACGACTGAAATACGTGATACAAGCTGTCTATAACTATCACCAGATGAGACAAGGACATTGGCATGGAAATATGATAGAAGTGCAACTATGAAGCTTATGATGAATGGTAATTGAGATAGCAAAATTTCTCTTGGTCAATACATGCATAACTAGAAAGAGTATCAATCACTAAAATATAAATATCATGAATTACCTCAGGTAAAGATTCGATAGGTGGCTAAGAAGAGAAGCATGATGTTTATAGTCTATCATGGACCTCCTATCATGTGATATTGGAAATATGTAGTCTCCAAAGGTCATGGAACATAAGACACGAAAGGTATAATATCAAGGGTAATCATTATAAGACCTATCGAGGCCTAGTTCCCTACAATAGATAATAGAATAGGCTCAAATAAGGCCACAACACTGACATAATAATAATGCATGTCGGAACTAAGGTTTTAAAAAATGAAAATGAAATAAGGAAGTTTATAAAAATCAAGGCGAGGTGTAGTCTCAAGGCAATCAATGCATAAGCCTCACTTATCTTCCAGAAAATATGCAATTTAACCAAAAACATTGTATAATACTAAGAAAAATATATTATAACACAAATCTTCTTATACTCAAAGTAATTAAAAGAGTTTTAGTGTAATCCTTCAATGTCAAAGAAGAACAAAGGGTTGGATACATCATACTTGGAGGGCTTTTATATGACCTTTAAACTCTCTCATGAGAAAATGTCAAGTACTTTTCTCAACTTCTTAAAAAATGCTTGTATGGTTAATGGTGTGGATGAGGGAAATCCCTAAAGTTTATTTTTCAGTTATCAGCCCTTTCAAAATCATATTGTACATCATATTTATTACTGGCAAGAAGCTTTTCTAAAATTAAAAAAAACTTGCATGAAGCAAAAAGCAAGCAAATACCTAGAAATTCAAGTCTATTTTTTAAATGAAAAAAGAAAAGTGATATAAAAGAATGATTGCTGATGAGGCGCACACCTGACATAGCGCCACAGCATCTACGCCTAAAGATGATCTCAAGCATATAAGATGTGTGCCTCGCCAAGACCATTTGAGGCGTCCACCTCAAGGCTACAAATCCCCATCTCGTCCCAAGGCATACACATCAAGGTTAGTGCCTTCAAGACATAACTGGATCAATGCATTATACGATTTGTTATTTCTAGCATGTCCCATAAAAACATACTTGACTACCCTGCAGCAAGCTTGTCCCTCCTAGTCTCCAAATGTTGCACCAAAACAATGCATCCAAATATATATAGAAGATAGAGTGATTAGGATATATGACCTTAATATGCGAGTTTCCTATTAGTCACTCAGAGGGATGACAGTTAATGAGATATGAAGCTAAGAGTATTGCATCTTCCTAATAAGCAAAGGGAACACTTATATGGGTTAGTATATTTCTGAGAACATCAAATATAGGCTAGTTCTTGCATTCCCCAACACCATTTTCACAAAAAGTATGATGAATAATCCGTAAAAAATATAGAAATCGTTTCCCAAGGCAAAATTCTCTTGTATTTGTAAAGGGGAAATAATGAGATGATTTATTAGAGGCCCAATGGTTCTCTTATATTATATAGGAGAAGAACCTATTGGGTAAATTACAGAAAGAAGACTAGAGAAATACAAAATATGGAAATAACACATAGAGATGGTTAATATCTCAACACTCCCCCTCAAGCTGAAGTGTAGATATCAATAAGACTCAGCTTGGAACAATATTTCTAATAAGGTCCTCTCGTTAGGGCCTTCCAAGTACATATGTTGTCTGTTCTCTCGAGCTGACATGCGTAGTAGTGATAATACCCTTCTGTATCATGTCACGAGTGTAGCGATAATCCACCTCTATGTGCTTTGTCCTCTCATGAAAGGCTGGATTGTTTGCAATGAAGAGAGCAGCTTGATTATCACATTGGAGGTGCATGAGAAGAGGCACTTCTATAGTCAGGTCAGTAAGAACGGATTTGACCCACATCATCTATGTACTAGCCTGTGTCATGGCCTTGTATTCTGATTCAACACTCGATCTGGCAACCACAGTCTGCTTCTTACTCTTCCATGAAACAAGAGATTTTCCTATGAACACAACAAAGCCAGATGTAGATTTTCTATCCTTTGGACACCCAGCATAATCTGCATCTGTGCATGCTATAATTGAGAGAGATGTGCTCTGCTGAAAAGAAGTCTGGTACCAGGCGAAGTATTCAGGTATCTCAGAATTATATGAACTGCATCAATATGTGCCTGTCTGGGTTGTTCCATAAACTGGTTAACTTTGCTCACGGCAAATGATATGTCGGGCCTGGTAATAGTTACATATAGTAGCTTGCCAACAAACTCTCTATACCTCCTCTTGTCGACCTCCTCAGTATCATTCAGTGTTGTCAAAAGCCCTCTGGGTGCTCGCCTCGGCTCCCAGGCGAGGCGAGGCGAGGCCCTAGCGCCTTGCCTCCTTCCAGGCGAGGCATTTTGCCTCAGGCGCCGCTCAGGCGAGCGCCTGGCTTGAGGCTCTAGGCGCTCGCCTTGAGCGCCTAAGGCAAAAGTAAGGCTTTTTGCCGACTTTTGTGATTTTTATAGGTTTTTATATTAGATATATATATATATATTAGTTCTAAGTATCATTAACACACATACTTATACATATGCACACAGACGTATATGTAATTTACACACACTTCTATTTCATATATGTATACATGTACATTCATGTTTTAGTTCTAAATATTACATATATTTTTTGACTAAAAAGCATATATTCTTCTCTCTATATATATTAGCTTGAAGTATTATAAATACATATATATATACACATATAAATAGACAAAACACACATGTGTACATAGGCATGTACGCATACTTATACATAAACACATACACATGTATGCAAATATATACGCATACAGATGTACATACAAATACACACATAAACACAAATATTTAATACATATACATACATATGCAAGTATATGCATACATTATACATACACATATTAATAAATAATGGATTAATCGCAAAATATAATTTGGTGATAGCATATACATACACATGCATAGACATAGACATGTACATGCACACATTTATATACACGCTTATAAACACACCCACAAATATGTTGGACTGGTTTTAAATTGAAATATAAGCTATACATACATATATTTACAACTATACATACATACACACACAAGTACACGTACACATTTATATACGTGCATGTAAACACACCCACAAATATATTGGAGTGGTCTTAGATTGAAATATAAGTTATACATACATATATCTACAATTACACATACATACACATGTGTGTATGAGCATATATTACATAGACTTGTGCATAATTTATTTATTTTTATATATGGCGCCTTGCTTTTCTCAGGCGAGCGCCTAGGGAGCGCCTAGTGCCTCGGGCGTTTTGCACCCCCTAGCGCCTTGGAGCGCCTCTCGCTTTTAACTACACTGGTATCATTATCGTAGAACTTCATGCTCGAGTCAACTAGAGTAGTGGCAAGTTTGCAATCTGTCATGCTTGTTTTTGAAAGAAGATCTATAACATAATTCCTCTGGGTCATCACAAGACCCCGTTGGTTCTTGGCAAACTTTAATCCAAGGAAGTAACGTAATTGTCCAAGGTCCTTGGTCACAAACTGTTGACCTAGGAAGTCCTTGGCAGCCTGAATGCACCGCTCGTCATCCCCTGTAACAATAATGTCATCAACATAAACAAGAATGACTGTAGTACCTCTCTGGATCTTTTGCACAAATAAGGAGTGATCAACAGTTGATCTCACAAACCCCTATTGCTCTATCAAGTCCGAGAGCTTTCGGAACCATGCTCTTGTACTCTGCTTGAGGCCATAGATGGCCTTGTGTAACCTGCAAACGTTCTGATGCTCCCCCTCAACAGAAAACCCAGGTATTTGCTCCATGTAGCCTCCTCCTGTCATTAATTACCTCAAAATGGGTGCAAGAATCTGTCCCCCTTGAAAACTACATAATCCAAAAAATTGCGGCTGGCTCTCATTTGATTTTGACTATAGATGATTATATTCTCTCATGTTTATGTAGTCCCCGGAGGCACAAGTTGACCCCCGATGGAAAGAAGCCATGCAAGAAGAGATGACAACACTTCTAGGTGTTCACGTTGTGGTTCTAATGGGTGTATATCATTTAATAAAGAGCATATAGGTGGGATAACAAATACAAAGTCAAGGCGATAGAAAAAGATTTTACACAATAATTCGGGATTAATTACATAGAAACTTTCTCTTGCATGCAAGATGAAGATGAAATTTATCAGAATTGTTCTTTAAACATAATTTTCAGATGGCACTTACAACAACTCGATGAAATTTAATAAAGACCTAACGAAGGAAATATGCATGCAAGTACCTCCGAGCTACAAGAGCATGGCAAGTGTTGTAAATTAAAAAACCTTTGTATGACCTAAAATAGTCATCGAATCCTTGCAGTTTAATTGCCTAAGGGAGGTTATGAAAGACAAGAATTCAAGGAAGAGAATGGAGTTCCCACTTTCTTCATTAAGCAACCTTTAGGAAAAATGGTGCTTTTGATCGTCTAGGCAAGTGAGACAACATGGATGTTGACTATCAAACTAATCAACTCAAAGCAAAGTGTTGGAAATTGAATGAAGATCTAACGAAGGAAATCTACACGCAAGCACCACCGACCTACAATGGCAAGTGTTGGAAATTAAAAAAGTCATTGTATGACCTAAAAAAGTCCCTGAATCATCGCGACTTGATTGCCTGAGGGAGGTTATGAAAGACCAGAAGGAAATATGGTGCTTTTCATCGTCTATGCAGATAATATGATACGGATTGATGACCATCAAACTAATCAGATCAAAGCAAAGTTTACCTAGAGGTCAAAGACCTATGAAGCTCTTATAGTTCCTAAGTATTGAGACTGCTATATCTAAAAGGTATTTCTATACACATAACCCTATATACTTTCATTATTACGTACATAACCATTCATAATTGTGAATTACATCCAAATTTCAGAATAATCGCTCCATCTTACACACATAACCCTCCATCATGTTGGTCTAATAACTCAACCACTAATGTTAGTTAATCTAACAACACCATATCCTAGGGCTGCTATTTACTTTTTTTTAAAAAAATAATTTTAATTTAGTAGGCACCCAACCACTTCTTTCTCTCCTCCTCTCTCTGTCCCTTGCCACACCTTCGCCGCCGGTGACCATGACCTCAAATTTCAGCAAAATTCTGCCGAATTTTTCTAAAATTTCCATTTCTCCATGCCAACTAAATTGAAATGGTACCTTGTTTTGTTTTCCAAGATATCGATGAAATGCCAGTGAAATGTCATTAACCGCATGTGATTTTAGTGGAATGTCAAAAATAAGGAATAAGGGAATCTACTCCTTTCATCGAAATTTACCAGTATCGATGAATTTTCACCCATTTTCCCCTGATGTGTTGAGTTCTTAGAGAACTTTGAAGAAGTTCCTTTAGCTACTTCTGAAACTTTAGGTCTAAAATCAAACCTAATCAGTCAGAAACAAGCTATAGGAGTTAAATTCAGCAAAAGAGCCATATTTTAACATATCGTTTTAGTAGTTATTAGAAGTGTGACCTCATTCTTGTTGAAGATGTGATTAACATGACTTTTGCTTCCAGTTTAAAAACAAATTCTGACTCTAGGCAGCACATTGCCATTATATATAAATATGCTTGGTGATTATGAAAATGATACTATTTCAAAACTTATATCTACACCACTATTTTATAAATATGTATTTGTCCTCAATTTATTATTTTAGGAACATTAAAAATCTTAACTTTTTGAAAAAAACATATTTAGAGTCATTTCCATGATTTCCAACAAGTTCAGCAAAATTCTCCAAGGTTTCTCTTTCTGGACTTGGCAAAATGGAATCGAAATCAGAAATGTAAGGTTTTGGCAACCAGCAACACCCCCTTCTTCTTCACTTGATTAAGGTGCTTCAGACCTTGCTGCTCCACCAAGCTTTTGTAGCCGCTCTCCCTCGTTCTACTCGTCCAGCCCTCTTTACGAACTTGTACAATCAATGCCATATATACTGCCAACTTGATGATCAAAGATCTTTGTTAGAGCAATTTCCATATGAGATCCTAGATAAAGAGAACTTTACCCACTTGATTGCACTGGAAAAATGACTATATAGACCAATGTACCTAATCCTTTTCTGTAGATTATATATGTGCAAGAGGGTGGATTCCTCAAGGTTGATGGAGTTAAATAATAAATACTTCTTTGGAATTAGTGATTGCTATAGCCCTCCTCGACCCTCTCCTCCTCCCTCGCCCACCACCACTGTCGGCTTCCAGCATCCACACTCCCACTGCCTTCATTATTCCAGAAGGGACATGTACAAAACCAAATCGAGAAGCGAAGATGGTTAAGTGCCCCATCTCTTCTGGTGTGATCCAAACTTGTCCTCGAGAAGCTATTGAACCCAGTGTTCAGAAAAGCGGCCGAGTAAGCCGCATACTCGGATGCATACTCGTACTCGGGGGCCTTGCCGCTCCGAGTATGATGAAACGACCATGTACTCGGCCGAGTATACCCCCTATGCGGCCGCATACTTGGCCGCTTTTCTGATAGAACTTTTTTTATTTAATCAAAAACCAAATAACCCCATCCGCATAATAACATAAAACCGCATACTCCCCGCATAAAACCGTATACTCTTCCGCATAAAACCGCATACTCCCCGCATACTCTCCCGCATACTGCATACTCTCTATGTAGTGACCCCTTCGACTGAATACCGCATAGCGCCTTCATGAACATTGACGAACCCACTATCTCTGGGGATGAACAGAAGTTGGAACTCAAGCATGCTATGATGATGGATAAGAGAAAAATCATAGCGTATGATGGGTGTTTATATAGGCAAAGCTTTGACGTTCAAATTGTTGATGTTGAAAGAAACGATATATGATGATAGAATTTTGTGAGAAATGGGGGGTTTCAATAAAATTTTGGGGGAATGGCAATTAGTGGTTGGTGCTCGATGTTGACCCTTGCAGATGGTTGCAGAGAGTTCAGGGCGATGGCGATGGTCGCTGAGATGTTACAAGAGCACGGAGGGAAAGGAAAAGGATAAAATAGGGTGGCGATAGAGTAGAGAGGCTGGAGGGATTTGGGGTGGAGTTCGTTGCAGATGGCTACGTTGCTTGGTTGCAGAGCAGGTTGTAGAGTCGTAGAATCGTGGATGGCGATGATAGGTTTTCTCAGGGGTTGAGTAAGAGGATGGCTCTCTCTTTCTCTCTTGCCATGTGCGGGTGAAGGAGGAATGAGGATGAGAACGAGAGGGCACGATTTACAACTAAGATTGAGAGTTCGGGGTAATTTTGTCATTTTTTAATGGAAATCGTCAAAGATAGAGGATAAAATAAACAAAACAAAATACAAGGTTATTTCATGTAAGAGTTCAACATTATTTGGGATTTCTCGTGTAATCGTGGACTATGGAGGATTATGTACGTAATAATGAAAGTATAGAAGGTTATGGGTGTAAATCCCATCTAAAAAAGATCTAAGCATTTGTCAGAGAAAATTTATCCTTGACTTTTTGAAAGAGACTGCGAGGGTTTTGGTTGATTAGACTTCATATTGAGGTCTATAATATGTCAAACCTTAAAGATGAGAAAATCTTTGACGGATCTCTTACAAGACACTATCAAGTTCTGGTCAAGAAGCTCATCTATCTCTCTCTCACTACATCATACATTGCTTACATGGAGAATACATTGTTGTAATTTGTGTTAGCCCCAATTAGTGCATGCTCATTATTGCCTATAAAATCATGTTCTATCGGTTATAGAATCACTTTTTGGTGAAATGGGAGAGGATAAGTTATATCTGTTCATGATAATCGATCTTCTTTTGTTGCTCGTTTTACTCTGGAAGAAATCTTATCATACGAAGCAAAAAACACAGTGTATGCACGAGATCAAGTATAAAGATTGAATATCGTGCAATGACACTCATGTTACTAGATAGTTAGGGTTCAAATCACAGTCAATGACATTAGAATCCATGTCAATCTCCTAATGAAGTTCTATTGTGATAATACGAATATAAGTAATGTTGCAAACTATCTTGTCCAACATGATCACACCAAGCATGTGGTAAAGGAGGATCGACACTTTATCTGAGAAAAATCAATGTGGTCACATGTACTTGTCATTAATAAAATGTGAAGATCAAATGAGTCAATGGGAATGAGAATGAAGGTTGAATAGATGATGAGACACTTCTTCTAGGTGGATGCAAAGCATAAGAAAAGAGGGGTTCATCTTCATGGTTGGAATATGATTACAAGGCCGTAAAAGGAAGGGGCTTGGAGTTTTGAAGATTTTTTTAAGGAAAAAGAATGTGTGATGCCGAGGAGATAGCTATCCATTTGGAGTTTTGAAAACTAATCACATGAATAAGGCTCTTTTGGCTAAATGGATAGTCTGACTTTGGAGGAAGAATGACAACTTGGCGGATCGTCTGACGAGGAATATACATAATTTATGAGTTACTTAAACAACCACATCCTTTTGAACTGCCCTCTTCTATTGGCAAGGTATATCCAATATCCTCTCAAAGATGGTGAATATGTTGAGGCCAGTTGTGGAAATGGTGATTTGATTCGCTTTTGGGTTGATGATTGGATTAGATGAAGTCCTCTTGGAGATCGATTTCCTAGACTATTAGCTCTATCTAGATATTGTGATTCCTCAATGGTGTTGGAATGGTCAGCAGGATGCCCCCCCCCATTTTGTGGCTGATATTTCCGAGCAGATACTGAGGGAATTCCTTTGCATGTCTAGTGAGTTAGAGGATATGGATCACCCTTTTTGTAGGGAGGGACCATTGCATATGGACGAACGATCTTTTTTCTGTCAAGAAGGCGTACATGACATTCTCAATTTCGTAGGAGTTGATACATGAGGATCTATAGTGGGACTGCAAAATGGTATGGAAGAACATGATTCCATAGCGAATCAAAGTCTTTCTTGGATGACGAGGCACGGTCCTCGGCTTATGAAGGCACATAGAGACATGATACTTTGGGTTGGGGAATTAGTATGTGCGAAATACGATGACGATATTGAGGCTATGGACCACCTCTTCTTCAATTGTAGCCACTTGGTGAATATTTACATTTTAAAACTCCAATCATACATATTGTGGTAATTCCTGGGATGATGATCGTGCGGTATCTTTTGCATACCTTTGGGTGATTTGGTATGCTCGAAATGAACTCATTTTTTGCAATCGATGCTTTTATTCTGGAAATGTACTAGAACATAGCAAGGTTCTCCATCTAGCCTTATCTTTTGTCTTATAATGTTTTTATTTATATACATTTTTGGTGGGTCCCATCTTGAGGCTGTACCTCTATTTGTTCAAAAAAGATTTTTAACACACATTCACTAAGTGCCTTCGCACTGCACCACAAGATGAATATGGACAACTTGCACATGATTGGCATCCATATCCACCTTGTGTGGTGTTGAAAGATGTATTTGGGTTTAAATGGATCTTTGGATATATAGCTCTGTTCACATCCCACCATTAAAGGATGTGTGAAACCTAGTTGTTGAATCCCCATCCTCCTCAAGTGGTTTTCCACATGAAGATTTTCCACATAATCTCATGTCATTCTGTTGGCTTGGTCGCTTGTGTGCTTTCAAGACAATATAGTTGTTTTTTTTAAATCAATAATCTACTTAGTTTCTCGTCGCTTGTGTGCTTTCAACACAATATAATTGTTTTTTTTAAATCAATAATCTACTTAGTTTCTCCATAGCATTCTCCTTAATGTAGAGACAAATGGTAACCAAGTCAAAATTGAAAGAAAGAGAGATACATTGACGAACTAATTGGTCTGTGTGTGCCAATAACAATAGGAGAAGCAATTTCTATCAGAAAAACAAGGGAGCTGGAATAATAAAAAGATAATATATCAAGAAATTGTTGAAGTAATAGATGGTTAATTGGATCTATACAAGATCCAATTACCCCCACTCATGTTTGACTATGATCTGTCTGTGGGGCTATATAAGGGGCCCCCACTCCCCCTATACTCATTGAGAAATTCAATATAGAAGATCCGGTCTTTTGAGCCCTTCTCCCACGATTTCACCCCGCTCCTCACGGAGTAGGGTTCCATACAAAATCTGAACATCCACTTTTATAATTTTATGTTTGTTGTTCTTGATTATCGAGTTTGCTTCCGCATTTCTAGATTTCAACAGAAATACTTCAATAGAGGGATGTAGTAATGATGGCAACCTAAATTTAAAGGCTAGGGAGAAAGGATGGAGGTAGGAATGCACATAACACAAACCAGGACAAATGAACATAGGGAATATCAGAGGAACTTGCATCTCAATCTCATTGGACTAGCAAGACAAAATCATTCACAAGTTGATTGCTTGATAAAGTCGTCCAGTTAATGCATATGGACCAGATGATATCTTGTTAGCTTACAATGCCAAGCTGTCCTCCAGTGTTTGAAGTTTGAAAGGAAATCCAAGGAAAATCAAAAGTGAGGAGCACACCTTTTATGTGATTTTGTCAAAGCATTCATGATATAAATGAAAGAGATATACACATATAACATGCTCTCAGATAGGGTCATAATTTACAAACGGCAGTTTTACATAGATGCCAGACCTCTTTACACATGCGACCTACATTATCATCTAAACAAATACCCTCATACTTTGTATAATTGTATCACACTTCTGACTTTATAGGGTTATCCTTTCATTTATATCTCACTGAATGTGGATGTTTGTCGATTAGGGCTTAAAATTTTATAAGACAGTGTACTTCAAATTCAAACATAAATACTGATTATCACCTTTTCAGGAAGAAGAAGTATTGACATAATCATCAAAAGTACATAAAATAAACCTCAAAATCCCTTCAATTTATTCAGGGATAAATGACAACCTCATAAGTCACAGTGTCACCACTGGGTTGACGGAGAGTAACTGTTGACACAGAGCCAGTTGCAGATAGGACACAAATTACCCTTGGTGCCAGCTGAGAAAAAGCAAATACCTTCGCTCCAATGTCCTGAAACAAATAGGAACGGTCGGTAAGACAGGTGTTGTCAGGAAAGCTTAACAATTTCACCATAATCAAATTTCTACAAAGAAAACATGTCAGCAATGCATGTATGTAGCAAATTAGGCGCGCACACAGATCGTCTGTCTTTAGTGGATTTGATTAGTTTGTGTTGGGAAAAATAAAGAAGATGTTTATTCCATAGAACCCTAGGCTCTCTTGTATAGGGAGAGGCATATGGGTAAATTACATAAGATAGACAATAAGAAATAAATATTAAGAAACTAATACTCAAAGTACACAGAATTATCTCTACACTTCCCCTCAAAATGGAGCATATATGTCAATCATGCTCAGCTTGGAAGAGCACTTCTGAAATGGTCCTCTGAGTAATGCCTTGGTGAAGATATCTACTGTTTGCTCTCCTGTGCTGACATGAGAGGTGGAAATTAAGCCTTTCTGAATCATGACTCTAGTATAATAGCAGTTTACTTCAATAGGTCTCGTTCGCTCATGAAATGATGGATTATTTGCAATAAACAGGGCAGCTTCATTATCACATTGTAGCTGCATAGGTAGAGGTACATTTATATGTAAGATTGTTAGTACTGCTCGAACCCACATCATTTCTGTGCAGGCTTGTGCCATAGCTCTATATTCAGACTCTGCACTTGATCTAGCCACCATTGTTTGTTTCTTACTTTTCCAAGAAACAAGCGAACTGCCAACAAATATTGCATAGCCAGATGTAGATTTCATATCCTTTAAACACCCTGCATAGTCAACATCAGCACATGCAGAAACAGAAATAGTTGCTCCTTTCCTGAATAATAAACCTGCGCCTGGAGAAGACTTTAGGTATCGCAGTATCATGTATATAGCATCCATATATACCTGTCGAGGCAGCTCCATGAAATGGCTCACCAACCTCACTGCAAATGAGATGCCAAGTCTAGTGATGGTAACATATAGGAGCTTCTCAAACATCCCACGCAGAGATGTATACAGTGAATGGAGAGGCCGACCGTTCTGCTTGATCGTGAATATGTCGTGCTGAAATTGAAGGATCTTGGTTTCATTCCTCGTCTGAAAGTAAGTAGCTGCAAGGATATCCCACATAGCTTTAGCCGTGGGCTGGTGTAACACATCATTGGCGATCTCTATCGTCAATGTTCCTGAAAGCCAGACTTTAGCATACGCATCATCCGCCTCCCACGAGGCATTAACCTTGGTCTTCTCTACTGGCCCTTCGTCAGTAAGAATGTGTTTCTTACCATTTGACTTCATAAGGCTCATGAACAGCATAGTCCAGAGCTCATAGTCTATCCCGTCCATTTTAACAATAGGCGTTGGACCTCTGAAAGCGCATGTGGCGAGTACATCAACTTTGTTCTCAGACATATTGCCAGATGCGGAAGACTAGGGTTTTGTAGACCAAAAATGATTGTCTACATCAACATATGTGGATTTGAATGCATATGTAGACTTACACACTCAAATCCATCAAGAAGATGAAGAAACCGATGCGGACGATAGAATTATTGGAGAGGGAGTTACGTACGGAGCCGCCCTAGGGCTGCACACTTACGTGCTAGGTCTGCACGCTCACGCGCTAGGGTTGCATGCTCATGCGCTAGGGCTACACGCTGGTCGGTGTGCGATCTAGCGTGCAGGCGCACAAGATAGGGCGTGCAAAGGCAACCTATTGTGCTACAGGCTGGGCGACGCAGAAGACAGCCGCACGCAACAGCGTGCGAGGTGGTGCAAGGCAGTGCACGAGGCTGCATGATGCAGCAGAGAGAGACGTGCAAGTGCGCGCGAGGCGACACTGGAGGGTGCGATGGGTGGCGCGCGAGGTAGTGGCACATGGCGGTGTCGTGCGTGCGAAGGCAAGTGGACGGGCGGAGGTGGAGGTTAGGGTTATGGTACGAGAGCTCCGGCCTAGGTTCGTCGCTCCGATACCATGTTGGGAAAAATAAAGAAGATGTTTATTCCATAGAACTCTAGGCTCTCTTATATAGGGAGAGGCCTATGGATAAATTATATAAGATAGACAAAAAGAAATAAACAATAAGAAACTAATACTCAAAGTACACATAATTATCTCTACAGTTTGATTTCATCATTCTAATGAATCGGATCAGATTGAAAATTTTCAAATTCATTAACTATAGATTGTATCGTATCATTAGCAAAATCCGATCTAATATGTTAATATATTATATATACTCATACATATGCATACATACATATATAGGGAACAGGGAATGAAGTTCTACAACCATTGGATCCATATTCATCTAACAGTCCATCTTCCTTATGATTCCAATCAAAAAATCCTAATTCCAAGCCAGCAAAGTGCCTTCCTTAGCCCTGACAACCAGGAGCATGTGCCCATCCCCGATATAGCACGAAATTAAGAATTAAGGCAAAATTAGGGTCTGTCAACCATTTAGTTTTGTGCAATATGGGTGTTATTAAATTAAGATTGTTTGTTCATCTAATTAGAGTCATTAATTTAAATTAAGGCTAGTCATCTTAATTTGATCCACTTTGATTCATTTATTTTTAGAGAACTGGCGGGATGATCCATTTCGATTCAGTTGAATTTTAAATAATTTTAAATAAAGAGGCCGCATATGATCTCTAGTTAGTTATTTGGTTAGAGATAATTTAGGAATCGATTAGGACTTTGATTTGATTTTTTATTCTCTTTCTCTATTTTGTAATTCCCTCTTTCTGAATAAAGGGTATGATAGTCATGGTTTACAGTCAGTTGAAGCTGGATAAAAATTTTGGAAAATATGCTGACAAAGCGTCTGTAATAGCCTGCTAATCCGAGGAAACTCCGAATCTGAGTAACTGTCTTGGGCTGCTCCCAAGACATGACTGCATCAATCTCCGCAGGATCAACTTCGATGCCTGCTCCAAAAATGACATACCCTAAAAATGAGACCTGGGATAACCAGAACTCGCATTTGCTCAACTTGGCATAGAGCTTGTGCTCCCGCAATGTATCTAAGACGATCCGCAGATCATTAGCATGATCCCATTCATTTCATGAGTAGATGAGCACATCATCTATGAACACCACTACAAACTTGTCCAAGTATGGACGGAAGATCCTATTCATTATATCCATAAAAGCCGCAGGTGCATTGGTGAGCCCAAACAGTATCACCACAAACTCGTAGTGTCCATAGCGAGTCCTGAAGGCAGTTTTCGGAATATCCGACTCGCGAATCCTCAGCTGATGATAGCCGGAGCGAAGTTCGATCTTCGAGAACACCGAAGATCTCTGGAGCTGATCGAATAAATCATCGATGCGCGGCAAGGGATAACGGTTCTTCACCGTTCTCTTGTTCAACTGCCGATAATCGATGCATAACCTCTCATGGATCCATCCTTCTTCTTGACAAATAAGACCGGAGCATCCCAAGGTGAAGTGCTCGGCATCATGAATCCCAAATCAAGTAACTCCTGCAATTGCACCTTCAGCTCCCGCAACTCAGTTGGTGCCATATGATAAGGAGCCATCGAGATCGGTTTTGTATCTGACAGTAATGTGATCTCAAACTCAATTTCTCTTTCAGGAGGTAATCCTGGTAGCTCATCAGGAAACACGTCTGGGTATTCTGATACTACTCGGATGTCCTGTATCATCGGCTCCTAAAGGTATGAATCACAACCCTGATCAACAAGTCGCTGAGCTCACGACACTGAAATGTACTCCATAGTGGAGTCACGTATAGTACCCTCTAAAGTAAACTCGGGTAAATCAGGGATCCTGAAGACAACTGTCTTCCTAAAGTAATCAACAAGGGCATGATGAGCAGATAACCAATCCATGCCTAGAATCAAGTTAAACTTATCAAGTTGTAGGAGTAAATAATCTGCGAACATTTCGTGACCGCCAATCAGTACGGGCAAGTGCCTGACTATCAGAGAAATGACAAAAAACTGGACACCTGGCTTTCGGATGTGATATGGAGAAGAGAGAGTCTCTGCGACTCTACCCAAAGAAACTAGTAGCCTTGAAGCAAGGAAAGAATGTGTCGTTCCAGAATCAAGACCATGAAAAAGTCAATAAGAGTAGTCCGTATGTGTGCTAGTTGGTTGGTCATCTCCTGGTCTGGCCGAGATGTCATGGTTCTGTATGAGAACCATAACTAGTCATAGAAGTACCATTTGAAGATACTTATAATATATGTTTTTTTTCTCTTCTTGGGATATAATATGAAAATTAATGAAATTGGTGACATATGTGGTGATTGAATATGAATGTCATATTTCCCTTCTCGGACTCACGACAAGTCGGAAGACTATCGCTATCCGAGAACTTAATGCGATTGGAATTGTAATACTGCGAATGTGCGCATCGGGGTACCACTGCTCTGATACCAAACTGTGAACCCCCTTGGATCCGGGTACCCGTTTACACACATTTCGCGTTACAACATTTATTACTATCGCATTAAGTAACTGAAAGTACAGGGAAAATTTTTCGCATATGAAATAATTGCATCAGACATTCACGTTAACATTCATAACCACAAGCTCATGGAACAATTATCACCCAATCTTATTTCATTAACTTCCATATATTTTACAACATGTACCAATTTCTGACAGTACATACAATATCCCAAAATCTGACTGAAGAGAAAGAAACATGATACATTATAAATTGAACAAAACTGAGACAAGTAAATCATACCGTCTAGTGTATGCTTTATTTCCAGGAAGCATGTATAGCCACTGAACTGTTACTAAACTGCAGGCTGTTTGCCTGCCAAACATGTTAGGAAAGAAGAGGCGTCAGCGGTTGCTGGTACCTCCCAAAAACTTATATAAAATAACATGCATTTATTGTTACCAAAAGCAAGCAAGTAGAGAGGCAGGAACAACTCAAATTAAAATTTAATTCTACTTGCAAATGAAAAAGGTTTTCACATTTCTAGTAAACACCTCTCATGATCAGCCATTATCCCAATATTTCCCCAATGAGCAAATCTCTATGGTAACTAATTGATCATAAGTATGTATATTTTATTCTCATATTACTTAGAGATCATATTTGTGGATTTTGATGAGGGGAAAGATGAGATAAGAAGATATAATGATTTATTAAATTCTTAAGTCTAGTGGATAGTCTGTGGTCTTGGTTCGTGTGAAACCTCACACTATGACTCTAAGACTAGGGGAATGTCTTAGGGTTGGGGTGCCTCCGTAGGCATGCGGTGTTGTATAATGCATCCTAACTAAGTTCCCAACACGTCCACTAGCTTATTAAGATTTTGAATTCAGCTTATAGTCACTTCTATTTACTCAACTTAAACTGTGATCTTTATAGGGATTTCAAAACTGATTATAGTCACTTCTAATCATCTAAATTTTAAATTGTGATTTCCTCCAAACCATGACTATAACTCTCTTTCTGATGTAACTCCCGATGATGTAGATATAGATATGGATGATCTGGATGTAGAATCGCCAAGTCTGTTGGCGAAAGAAAAACTCAAGCGGTGAAGAAGCCAACACAAGGGCTCTTCCGTCTCGCCCTCTAATTGGAAGGACGGTCCAATAGAGGGATAGGTCTACTCCCAAACTACGCCACTGAGACGGGTGAGAGGGACTTCCCGGGAAAAGTCACTCTAGAAAACAGCCCGACCGGTAACGGGCAACCGAGCTCGTACGTAAACTGAAAACCAAGGATCCCCCGCCTGGGTATCCTAAAACAGGGTCAGCGTAACTGGTCTAAAGTCAGGATCCCAACGAGGCGTAAAAACACTGCAAGCTTGCATAAAAACGAAAAAGGGACTGGGATCCTAGACCCGCGCATTAAGCGGCCGCTGCCCTAACTGGACTTCCTATCTCCCGCCCAGCTGAGGGTCACCGCGCCCTCGCACGGTCAGGTGTAAAGGTCACCATGACCGGCATGATTTCTTATCAGTCATTACCACATTACCATCATTTTTACTTATCTGATGGAAGTAACACATTTGATCTTCTTGTGACAAGGTAACAAAGTGCGTACTTTTCCCAACCCATTCAAAGACGATCTTACTTGTATTAATGGATAATATATCTTTTTTTTTCTTCATAGACTAGTTATTCATAGAAGATGAATATTCCACATTCAAGCACTTGGGTGATATATGCTTTCTACTGCTCATTTGTTCTTCAACGTAATCAGATGCCATGTGAATATGTCATAAGGCCCATCACCCCATTTGTTTTAGATGTAGATAAGTAGCTGAAGTGCAAGAGAGGGATTATGCACATCTTTTATGAAACAAAATTATAACTAACTCCAGTTAGGAAATGCTAAGCTCCTATCTTGCATGTGAGACTGGGTATGAAAGGGATGGGTATTAGGCTACATTCTACCTTCTCAAGATGAAAGAGATTTAAAGTTGTAACATCAAATCGTGTATTTTGGCATACATATATAATTTTGGCTCCTGTTGAGTATTGAGACAGCAATTTCCTAAAAGTGCACTTTCTCTACAGCAGTCACTAACTCCTTCATGAGATTCAGTCCAAAGTTTTCGAGTTTATGAGTCTGTTGGGATGTTTGCAACTAAATAGTCGTCAACAAAATCTTCTTCAGCTCTACCTACGATTTGTAGTGAGTTTCCCCTTTTGAGGATATGGAAGTGCATTCCATTATTATTGTGATCATCATTCTGTTTAACAATCATGGATTCAAAATGGATTCTAACTATCAATATCAAGTATGACTCAAGGACAACTCTACTTATTTGACAATATAAATGTTGTAAAGAAACCAATAGAGACGACCTTATACTTAAGAAATTGTATAAAGAGAGGAAACCAAGATTGTAAGTAAGTATGATGTCTTTGTTTTTTCTTACTTATATATACCTTATACATGTATAGATATATTTTTTATTCACCATAGAAATTTATACCCCTTTGCATTAAGAAGTATCCTTTCATACAACCTGGAACCTCTAATTTCTATCCAATCAAAACATCCCACTAGAGTTAGCATTTGTAGTTCTCCTGGATTTCATCAACATTAGCAGAAATGATTTTAAGGATACTGAATCTGCACTATTTAATATCTCCCATAATAGCTTGATGTTGGATCTGACAAGGTCTATTTCTACCCCCAAATTTCAGGAAGATTTTTAATGATTCGTATTGTATAATACATAATAAATCATGTTATCAACAGACACCACTATCTATGCTAATTAGGCATTCTTATTCTCTGATTAGAGGGACAGGACAAGAAAAAAAAATCAGATATATACTCTAATAAATCTGATTGCATCAAAAACAAGAAAGGAATTGAATGTATTACATGCATAGCAGCAAAGGATGGGTCTCAGGAGGTACTACTGGAAACACATCATTAATCTTATATTTTGAAATTCATGCGCATTCCTTTGAACCAAAAATCCGAGCCCAACCATTGTCTAAATATTATGAAAGATCATTGTTTAGTATTATAGTATTATACATCTCAACTCAAGTATGACGATCATATTTTGTCCCTTAATATATCAATTATTATTATTATATATACATATTTACTTCAATTACAGTCAGTCACTGTTTACATTGCAGAGAATTCAAATGTTGGATGAGATTTTCCAGATATGAAATCTCATAATCAGAAGTCTGTTGAAGACAAATTTTCTGAATAGAGAACTGAATTTTAGATCTAATTTGAGTGAGATTATGTGCAAGACAAGGAAAAAGATTTACTTACAGTAATACATCTCCAATTTGATGATCAGCTATCTTGATTTTTTTTTTACAGAAGGGATTTAAATTCACATGAATGGTAGCACAGGATAGGATAGAGGATTGTACAAAAATCATGTGTAATAAGCATGTATGGCAGCAATGAGGTGGGGATGGTACCTATTTGATCCTTCAATTTGAAGGAGATCTTGCATGCAGGAAAACAGCAGCAGTTGCTTTAAATTGCCACTTTTGGCTACAGCATCTGTGAGCTCCAGGGGAAAGGCAGCCACTGGATCTTGGAGGAAGAAAGGGTTGGAAAGATTCCTACGGATGGAGCTAAAGCTGAGATAAATTAGGGAAATTAAAGGGGATAATAACAAAGGAGAAATGTACATGCAACAGCTCCAAGGTGAGGGATTGTACCTTGATCTCCAAGTTTGGAGATCACAATTTGGGCTTCAATTAGTAACGTGCAGGGGCAGGAGAAAGGCTGTAACTCCGATTGTTTGCTGGAAGGAGTAGCAACAGCTGTATGTTGAGAAGCAACATCAAGTAGCAGCATCAGCTGTTGAGAGGCAACTCCTTCTTGGAGCTGAAAACATCAATTTGTCTGAGAGCAGCAGAATAAGGAGCTGTAGCTCCTTCGATTTGCGAGGGAACCTTGGGGTTTATGAGAGAAGAAATAGGGAAAGATTTCTTACGATGAAGGGAAAGGCGTGAGAGGAAAGTAGATGGGATTTAGGTGATATTTATAAGAAGAGAAGAAGCTTTGTTATTTGCCACATGGAGGAAAACAAAGAGCCAAGTGGGCTGTCCTGGAAAGCCAACGACAGTATCCCCACTGTTGCTGCTACAGTAAATTGTTTTAATTAATTTTTTTTTCATTTATTAGAAAAGTTAAATTATGACCGTATTCGCGCCTCGAACACCGGATCTCGACGCGAAACATCTCGTTTTGATCGGCTCCGGACGATTATCAATATGAGTACAATATTGATATATTTTCGATCGGGTTTGAATGCCCGAATAATTCGAGATACGGTTTCGGTTTGGGTTTAAATTTTGTGAATTTAAAATACCAAACGACCTCCGATTGACGAACGGTCGATTCCGTTGGTCTTGTTTCGTCGAATCGGATCTAATGATGGTCTCAGTTCATTTCACGGTTTCCGAATTTGTGTCGCAGCTTTTTCGCGGAGCGCATTACGAAGCAACCGATTTTTGATCGTTTTCACCCGAACGACTTTTGATTCACGACCAATTAGTCGATATAAGTCATCTGATGCCGACCGGCAACTTTATTGGGTTAAACAGACCTTAATCGGGTCGGGTTCGGGTGTGTACGGATTCGGATGTTACAAATATAAAAACCTCAAAGGGAGTCTCGTCCTCGAGACTCGAGTCAAGGTCATTAGGTGTTTTTGTTTGGATTTCGTATGGCCATAAAAATCTCAAAGGGTTTTAAACCCATAAAAACCTCAAAGATAGAACAAGCCATATATTTTAACATGTATCTAATTACAAAGGCTTGTTTTAATTATTACATCAGAAAAGCTGCGGGTATCGTGCCCGCATGTCGGCTTCGGTCTCCCATGCCGCTTCTTCGACACTGTGTCGGTGCCACAACACCTTGACCAAAGGAATCTTCTTGCTGCGAAGTTTCTTCACATTACGGTCTAGTATATGTACCGACCTCTCTTCGTACATCAAGTTAGGCTCTACGTCAAGATTCTCGTAATTGATGACGTGTCGAGGGTCGTGCACATACTTCCTTAGGTTGGATATGTGGAAGACATCGTGAATCGCTGATAGATGTGGAGGAAGGGCTACTCGGTAGGCCACTTTCCCCACTCTTGCAAGAATCTCAAACGGACCCACATATCACGGTGCTAGTTTGCCACGAACACCGAATCTCTGTATTCCCTTCATGGGAGACACACGGAGGAATACCCAATCTCCAACCTGAAACTCCAAATCTCTTCTCCGACGGTTTGCAAAGCTCTTCTGGCGGTTCTGTGCCGTCAGAAGCCTCCGTCTCACAAGATCAATAGCTCTCGCGATCTTCTCCAGGAGATCCACGGAGTAAAGGGCATGATCACCTACCTCACACCAATTAAGAGGTGTAAGGCATCTCTGCCCGTCTGTCTGCGGATGATATGCAGAACTCATCCTCAGCTCTGTCTGTAGTGCTGACATGAACTGGTGCCAATAATGAATTGTAAATCTCGACTCCCTGTCAGACACTACCTCTCGTGGTATACCATGAAGCCTAATGATATTCTGCACATAGAGCTTGGCCAATCTGGATGGAATGTAAATCGTGTTGACATGTATAAAATGAGCTGACTTGATCGACCTATCAACAACGACCCAAATGGAATCATGGCCACCTGGCGTCTTCGGCAAGCCTGTGATGAAATCCATAGAGATACTCTCCCATTTCCACTCGAGAATAGGAAGAGACTGCAATAATCCTGGTGTTCTTCTGTGCTCGGCCTTGATCATCTGACAGGTCATGATTCTGCTGACATGTAGCGCCACATCGCGCTTCATTCCATCCCACCATAAATGTCGGCGAATATCACGATACATCTTCGTGCTACCTGGATGGATAGATAACCGTAAACTGTATGTCTTGTCAAGTATGTCTCTGCGTAACTGCTCGTCGTTGGACACAACGACTCGGCCTGCCTTCCATAAAATAGACTCCTCCACAACAAAATCATCAACTTCGTCCTTGACAGCGCGCATGTATCTATCTCAGATCCAAGGATCTGTCTTCTGGCCTTCGACGATGCGATCCCACAAACTACTGAATCGTGGAGGCACGGTGGTAGAAATGGATGCGCTCTCCTGAAGATGCCCATCAGTCAAAGCTGCAAGCATATTCCACGTATATAGCCAGTTCGTTGTACCCTCTGCATGTGCTCTCCTGCTAAGTGCATCGGCTACCACGTTTCCCTTACTGGGATGGTAAGAGATCGTGCAGTCATAATCCTTCAGTAGCACGAGCCATCTGCGCTGCCTCGTGTTCAACTCCTTCTGATCAAAGATGTACTTCAGGCTCTTGTGGTCTGTGAAAATCTCGAAATTCACGCCATAAAGATAGTGACACAAGATCTTCAAGGCGAAAACAACTGCCGCCAACTCTAAGTCATGTGTGGGGTAGTTCCGCTCGTGCGGTCTCAACTGTCGTGATGGGTATGCAATCACCTATCCTTTTTGTATCAATACCGCTCCTAGACCTTCTCCAGATGCATCTGTGTATACCGCATAGTCCTGATTATCTGAAGGAAGAGCAAGAATAAGTGTCATCGTCAATCTCTCCTTCAGTGTCTGGAAGGCCTGCTCACATGAATCGTCCCAAATAAATGGAACTCCCTTCTGCGTCAATCGTGTCAAAGGTCGAAGAATGCGTGAAAATATGCTGACAAAGCGTCTGTAATAGCCTGCTAATCCGAGGAAACTCCGAATCTGAGTAACTGTCTTGGGCTGCTCCCAAGACATGACTGCATCAATCTCCGCAGGATCAACTTCGATGCCTGCTCCAAAAATGACATACCCTAAAAATGAGACCTGGGATAACCAGAACTCGCATTTGCTCAACTTGGCATAGAGCTTGTGCTCCCGCAATGTATCTAAGACGATCCGCAGATCATTAGCATGATCCCATTCATTTCATGAGTAGATGAGCACATCATCTATGAACACCACTACAAACTTGTCCAAGTATGGACGGAAGATCCTATTCATTATATCCATAAAAGCCGCAGGTGCATTGGTGAGCCCAAACGGTATCACCACAAACTCGTAGTGTCCATAGCGAGTCCTGAAGGCAGTTTTCGGAATATCCGACTCGCGAATCCTCAGCTGATGATAGCCGGAGCGAAGTTCGATCTTCGAGAACACCGAAGATCTCTGGAGCTGATCGAATAAATCATCGATGCGCGGCAAGGGATAACGGTTCTTCACCGTTCTCTTGTTCAACTGCCGATAATCGATGCATAACCTCTCATGGATCCATCCTTCTTCTTGACAAATAAGACCGGAGCATCCCAAGGTGAAGTGCTCGGCATCATGAATCCCAAATCAAGTAACTCCTGCAACTGCACCTTCAGCTCCCGCAACTCAGTTGGTGCCATATGATAAGGAGCCATCGAGATCAGTTTTGTATCTGACAGTAATGTGATCTCAAACTCAATTTCTCTTTCAGGAGGTAATCCTGGTAGCTCATCAGGAAACACGTCTGGGTATTCTGATACTACTCGGATGTCCTGTATCATCGGCTCCTAAAGGTATGAATCACAACCCTGATCAACAAGTCGCTGAGCTCACGACACTGAAATGTACTCCATAGTGGAGTCACGTATAGTACCCTCTAAAGTAAACTCGGGTAAATCAGGGATCCTGAAGACAACTGTCTTCCTAAAGTAATCAACAAGGGCATGATGAGCAGATAACCAATCCATGCCTAGAATCAAGTTAAACTTATCAAGTTGTAGGAGTAAATAATCTGCGAACATTTCGTGACCGTCAATCAGTACGGGCAAGTGCCTGACTATCAGAGAAATGACAAAAAACTGGACACCTGGCTTTCGGATGTGATATGGAGAAGAGAGAGTCTATGCGACTCTACCCAAAGAAACTAGTAGCCTTGAAGCAAGGAAAGAATGTGTCGTTCCAGAATCAAGACCATGAAAAAGTCAATAAGAGTAGTCCGTATGTGTGCTAGTTGGTTGGTCATCTCCTGGTCTGGTCGAGATGTCATGGTTCTGTATGAGAACCATAACTAGTCATAGAAGTACCATTTGAAGATACTTATAATATATGTTTTTTTTTCTCTTCTTGGGATATAATATGAAAATTAATGAAATTGGTGACATATGTGGTGATTGAATATGAATGTCATATTTCCCTTCTCGGACTCACGACAAGTCGGAAGACTATCGCTATCCGAGAACTTAATGCGATTGGAATTGTAATACTGCGAATGTGCGCATCGGGGTACCACTGCTCTGATACCAAACTGTGAACCCCCTTGGATCCGGGTACCCGTTTACACACATTTCGCGTTACAACATTTATTACTATCGCATTAAGTAACTGAAAGTACAGGGAAAATTTTTCGCATATGAAATAATTGCATCAGACATTCACGTTAACATTCATAACCACAAGCTTATGGAACAATTATCACCCAATCTTATTTCATTAACTTCCATATATTTTACAACATGTACCAATTTCTGACAGTACATACAATATCCCAAAATCTGACTGAAGAGAAAGAAACATGATACATTATAAATTGAACAAAACTGAGACAAGTAAATCATACCGTCTAGTGTATGCTTTATTTCCAGGAAGCATGTATAGCCACTGAACTGTTACTAAACTGCAGGCTGTTTGCCTGCCAAACATGTTAGGAAAGAAGAGGCGTCAGCGGTTGCTGGTACCTCCCAAAAACTTATATAAAATAACATGCATTTATTGTTACCAAAAGCAAGCAAGTATAGAGGCAGGAACAACTCAAATTAAAATTTAATTCTACTTGCAAATGAAAAAGGTTTTCACATTTCTAGTAAACACCTCTCATGATCAGCCATTATCCCAGTATTTCCCCAATGAGCAAATCTCTATGGTAACTAATTGATCATAAGTATGTATATTTTATTCTCATATTACTTAGAGATCATATTTGTGGATTTTGATGAGGGGAAAGATGAGATAAGAAGATATAATGATTTATTAAATTCTTAAGTCTAGTGGATAGTCTGTGGTCTTGGTTCGTGTGAAACCTCACACTATGACTCTAAGACTAGGGGAATGTCTTAGGGTTGGGGTGCCTCCGTAGGCATGCGGTGTTGTATAATGCATCCTAACTAAGTTCCCAACACGTCCACTAGCTTATTAAGATTTTGAATTCAGCTTATAGTCACTTCCATTTACTCAACTTAAACTGTGATCTTTATAGGGATTTCAAAACTGATTATAGTCACTTCTAATCATCTAAATTTTAAATTGTGATTTCCTCCAAACCATGACTATAACTCTCTTTCTGATGTAACTCCCGATGATGTAGATATAGATATGGATGATCTGGATGTAGAATCGCCAAGTCTGTTGGCGAAAGAAAAACTCAAGCGGTGAAGAAGCCAACACAAGGGCTCTTCCGTCTCGCCCTCTAATTGGAAGGACGGTCCAATAGAGGGATAGGTCTACTCCCAAACTACGCCACTGAGACGGGTGAGAGGGACTTCCCGGGAAAAGTCACTCTAGAAAACAGCCCGACCGGTAACGGGCAACCGAGCTCGTACGTAAACTGAAAACCAAGGATCCCCCGCCTGGGTATCCTAAAACAGGATCAGCGTAACTGGTCTAAAGTCAGGATCCCAACGAGGCGTAAAAACACTGCAAGCTTGCATAAAAACGAAAAAGGGACTGGGATCCTAGACCCGCGCATTAAGCGGTCGCTGCCCTAACTGGACTTCCTATCTCCCGCCCAGCTGAGGGTCACCGCGCCCTCGCACGGTCAGGTGTAAAGGTCACCATGACCGGCATGATTTCTTATCAGTCATTACCACATTACCATCATTTTTACTTATCTGATGGAAGTAACACATTTGATCTTCTTGTGACAAGGTAACAAAGTGCGTACTTTTCCCAACCCATTCAAAGACGATCTTACTTGTATTAATGGATAATATATCTTTTTTTTTCTTCATAGACTAGTTATTCATAGAAGATGAATATTCCACATTCAAGCACTTGGGTGATATATGCTTTCTACTGCTCATTTGTTCTTCAACGTAATCAGATGCCATGTGAATATGTCACAAGGCCCATCACCCCATTTGTTTTAGATGTAGATAAGTAGCTGAAGTGCAAGAGAGGGATTATGCACATCTTTTATGAAACAAAATTATAACTAACTCCAGTTAGGAAATGCTAAGCTCCTATCTTGCATGTGAGACTGGGTATGAAAGGGATGGGTATTAGGCTACATTCTACCTTCTCAAGATGAAAGAGATTTAAAGTTGTAACATCAAATCGTGTATTTTGGCATACATATATAATTTTGGCTCCTGTTGAGTATTGAGACAGCAATTTCCTAAAAGTGCACTTTCTCTACAGCAGTCACTAACTCCTTCATGAGATTCAGTCCAAAGTTTTCGAGTTTATGAGTCTGTTGGGATGTTTGCAACTAAATAGTCGTCAACGAAATCTTCTTCAGCTCTACCTACGATTTGTAGTGAGTTTCCCCTTTTGAGGATATGGAAGTGCATTCCATTATTATTGTGATCATCATTCTGTTTAACAATCATGGATTCAAAATGGATTCTAACTATCAATATCAAGTATGACTCAAGGACAACTCTACTTATTTGACAATATAAATGTTGTAAAGAAACCAATAGAGACGACCTTATACTTAAGAAATTGTATAAAGAGAGGAAACCAAGATTGTAAGTAAGTATGATGTCTTTGTTTTTTCTTACTTATATATACCTTATACATGTATAGATATATTTTTTATTCACCATAGAAATTTATACCCCTTTGCATTAAGAAGTATCCTTTCATACAACCTGGAACCTCTAATTTCTATCCAATCAAAACATCCCACTAGAGTTAGCATTTGTAGTTCTCCTGGATTTCATCAACATTAGCAGAAATGATTTTAAGGATACTGAATCTGCACTATTTAATATCTCCCATAATAGCTTGATGTTGGATCTGACAAGGTCTATTTCTACCCCCAAATTTCAGGAAGATTTTTAATGATTCGTATTGTATAATACATAATAAATCATGTTATCAACAGACACCACTATCTATGCTAATTAGGCATTCTTATTCTCTGATTAGAGGGACAGGACAAGAAAAAAAATCAGATATATACTCTAATAAATCTGATTGCATCAAAAACAAGAAAGGAATTGAATGTATTACATGCATAGCAGCAAAGGATGGGTCTCAGGAGGTACTACTGGAAACACATCATTAATCTTATATTTTGAAATTCATGCGCATTCCTTTGAACCAAAAATCCGAGCCCAACCATTGTCTAAATATTATGAAAGATCATTGTTTAGTATTATAGTATTATACATCTCAACTCAAGTATGACGATCATATTTTGTCCCTTAATATATCAATTATTATTATTATATATACATATTTACTTCAATTACAGTCAGTCACTGTTTACATTGCAGAGAATTCAAATGTTGGATGAGATTTTCCAGATATGAAATCTCATAATCAGAAGTCTGTTGAAGACAAATTTTCTGAATAGAGAACTGAATTTTAGATCTAATTTGAGTGAGATTATGTGCAAGACAAGGAAAAAGATTTACTTACAGTAATACATCTCCAATTTGATGATCAGCTATCTCGATTTTTTTTTTACAGAAGGGATTTAAATTCACATGAATGGTAGCACAGGATAGGATAGAGGATTGTACAAAAATCATGTGTAATAAGCATGTATGGCAGCAATGAGGTGGGGATGGTACCTATTTGATCCTTCAATTTGAAGGAGATCTTGCATGCAGGAAAACAGCAGCAGTTGCTTTAAATTGCCACTTTTGGCTACAGCATCTGTGAGCTCCAGGGGAAAGGCAGCCACTGGATCTTGGAGGAAGAAAGGGTTGGAAAGATTCCTACGGATGGAGCTAAAGCTGAGATAAATTAGGGAAATTAAAGGGGATAATAACAAAGGAGAAATGTACATGCAACAGCTCCAAGGTGAGGGATTGTACCTTGATCTCCAAGTTTGGAGATCACAATTTGGGCTTCAATTAGTAACGTGCAGGGGCAGGAGAAAGGCTGTAACTCCGATTGTTTGCTGGAAGGAGTAGCAACAGCTGTATGTTGAGAAGCAACAGCAAGTAGCAGCATCAGCTGCTGAGAGGCAACTCCTTCTTGGAGCTGAAAACATCAATTTGTCTGAGAGCAGCAGAATAAGGAGCTGTAGCTCCTTCGATTTGCGAGGGAACCTTGGGGTTTATGAGAGAAGAAATAGGGAAAGATTTCTTACGATGAAGGGAAAGGCGTGAGAGGAAAGTAGATGGGATTTAGGTGATATTTATAAGAAGAGAAGAAGCTTTGTTATTTGCCACATGGAGGAAAACAAAGAGCCAAGTGGGCTGTCCTGGAAAGCCAACGGCAGTATCCCCACTGTTGCTGCTACAGTAAATTTTTTTAATTAATTTTTTTTTCATTTATTAGAAAAGTTAAATTATGACCGTATTCGCGCCTCGAACACCGGATCTCGACGCGAAACATCTCATTTTGATCGGCTCCGGACGATGATCAATATGAGTACAATATTGATATATTTTCGATCGGGTTTGAATGCCCGAATAATTCGAGATACGGTTTCGGTTTGGGTTTAAATTTTGTGAATTTAAAATACCAAACGACCTCCGATTGACGAACGGTCGATTCCGTTGGTCTTGTTTCGTCGAATCGGATCTAATGATGGTCTCAGTTCATTTCACGGTTTCCGAATTTGTGTCGCAGGTTTTTCGCGGAGCGCATTACGAAGCAACCGATTTTTGATCGTTTTCACCCGAACGACTTTTGATTCACGACCAATTAGTCGATATAAGTCATCTGATGCCGACCGGCAACTTTATTGGGTTAAACAGACCTTAATCGGGTCGGGTTCGGGTGTGTACGGATTCGGATGTTACACTTACTAAACAAGTTACATCTTACACCAGTTTCCAAAAATATGGATCATTTGTTAAATTTTGTTCTCCATGGTGTTTGCATATTTTACAAGTAAATATTTGTATTTAGTCATTTTCCTGCCAAACTACAAATCATATGTTTAAACTACATTAAAATTTACATCCTACATAATATGGCATTATGATTAAAATAAAACGGTATCTTAACTATCTTATAGGCATCTCATGTTTTTACATCATGTAGAGTCTTTGAATATTGAAACTCAGATCTACATATTTGTGTTCAACTGCAGATGAGATACTCTTTTATTTTCTAGTGATCAAGACAGACAATTAAGGCCATATTCAAATTTCTCTCAACTGTTTCCAATATACAAGTCTGTGGTATGCAAAATTTGTCCATGTTTCCACGAAATAGTGAGGGACATGTAACCTTTTCTTGAGTCTTTTCAACATTGAAATACATTTAAGACTACTGTAAGGTTTGCTTCATTAAGCAAGGGCTAGGGAGCAACTAACATGAGAGTAGATTATTAAGTGGTATGTAACTACAAAAATCCGATCCAATCCATTATCCGGTGGATTGGATAGGTTTGGATATAAATATTCAATGGATTGGATTGGACTGGAAAACGTTAAAATCCGTTAAGGTCGGATTGAACATAGATCAAGATAAAATCCGATCCAACCCGATCTATGTGCACTCCTACACCAGACCACCTCATCTAAGTACTAGAGTGCAGAGGAGGAAACGAAAACTTCCAAGATATGATTATAACTGTACGGGGTTACAGAGTACAAATTAGAATTCTTTATATAAGTTACAATTCGTAAATGGATAAATTGAGCTAAAGTAGACAAATAAAAAGAAAGCAGATGTTCTCATGTTACCATTTATTTTTAGACTACACGAAAGGATGGGCACAATGGAAATCGCATAAAAGAATTCCTAATTCCTGACACAAAATAGGTAAAAGTGGAAAATTGAACCCAAATGCACGTGTTTGCCGGACGGCCCGGACATGGATAAAAGGAATTTCATGAAATGCTTCTTGGCATGGCAAGGATATAAATTGTCAAAGAATTTCATTATCAAAGAAAGACCAACCACCAGACCAAATGATGTGTGCATGTCATCCTTTTTTTATGATTCCGCTAAATCTAAAAAATGATTTGGAAAACGAGTTCTCACGTTCCCCGTGATGAATTTCCCAAGATCAAGGGTGAATGAAAAGGTTAATGAACATATTTTTGGTAGAAGCAAGTTTCAGGTACAATTTTACATGAGTTGATGATCTGTGATGGAAGGGTGAAGGGAAAGCGGGAGGAAATGAAGAACGGCATGCAAGAGGGAGCGGCAAATGGCAATGGAGGTGAAGGAAAGCAAATAAGGAGAAAGTGATGATGGGAAAGGTAAGGGTATCAAGCAGGAGCAGGAGAGCAAGGACGAGGAAGGTTGTAACATTTTTGCCATGTTTAAACAATAAATAACACTTGTAACATAATATTTATAATAAAATGATGCAAACAGTAACCATTATTCATGAAGTATGAAAGGTTAAACGGTACAAAATGCACACTTCCCACAAGATTCCACACTTGCTTTGTGGTGACGTGTCTGTAAAAATACAACATGCCACATTTATGAACCATCATGGGAAGTGATTTACACCCAATGGCTAGACATCCCCACCTTAAATTACAAGGTTTCAAGGTGTATCCCTCCCACAATCATCATTGATATCACTGCTCTGAAGTCTTAGAGAGAATTCAAGAATGGAGAGGATTTGAAGTTGGGTCTTCATTATAAGAGCAATGTACTTATATAGCAACTCCACCTCTTTAGGCCACCATGGAGCCTCAAGCACATCAATCAAATCGATATTAACCATTTTTTTCACATTTCTCTACTTCCAACAAAAAAATGCACCTATCCAACAGTGTGTATCACAAGGAAGACGGCAAATCCAGCTGATAATTTATGTCAAACGATATTTGTCTAGGTACTGCAAAAATGACACCATTTAACATACACAAAATAACTATAAAATCACACACCTCTCCGCTGGAGATCATCAGTAAGTGTGGAGTAAAGGCCCCTCCTGCTGAAGAAGATATCCATTCTCCTAAAAGTTCAAAAAATAAAAGTAATGATCTAATAAAGTAATTTCCAATGTAACAATGAACAAACAAGCAATATTTTGCTTTGATATTATAATTCAAAGTCACATATTATAAAAAGGTGAATTAACAACTGCAATTTCAGTTTTAGGTATCACTACTAGTTAATTGATAATAGGCCATGAAGCAAATCAAATTTGTCAAAGCAAAAATATGAGATACACTAGGAGTAAGATAAGACTAGAGATAATGAATGCATTAGTCGAGCCATCAAAAGACAAGATAAAAACACAAATATAATAAATCTTGACTAATGCCATACACATGCATGATCAAATATAAAGTGGGCAAGCACCCACGAACTAGTGAAAACGCAATATTTTGCATGGCCAACTCTAAAACTTTCATGTACGAGGAGAACACAACGGTTGGGCTCGCTTAAAAAAACCGCTTGCCAAAAATTAAGGCATAGTATACACAGTAACCAATTCCTTTGTCAACATCACATCGATATGTGGAACAAAAATGAACTTCTACATGTCTATGCCCAATATCCTATCAATCATGGCAATAGCCATGACTCTCCCTTCATTGTATATTAACACTCAAATGCAGGCACCTCAACTGTCCCATATGCACACATTGGAGCATTACTCAACCCTTAGGGCCCGAAACCAATGCCCTAAAATAACCTGCTCTCTGCAGATACTTCTTGTGAGTTAATTCCCACAATCAACTAATATAAACCTAACGCTCATCTCCAGCTCTATAAAAGAAATAGCAATGGCATCCACCAAAACGAGGTGAATGGTACGCATCCCCTTCATAAAAATCATACATATTGTAAGGCAAATCAAGTCCTAAAGGTATATTTATTCTGACTGGTTGCACCCATCTTTTGTCAAAAGTTAGGAGCAGAGTTCTTCGATGCAGATAGTAGATCTAGACAGGGAAGAAGAGAATCCCTTATCTAGTCAATATCTGAAGAAGAGAATCCCTTATCTTGTCAATATCTACCTCAGGAAGTAACTAATATAACGAGTGTGAAAGGAAAGTCCCTTGCTTCAGATCAAGACTCATGGGCTCCCCTCAAGGTCACCAATACAACTGAGTCCTACCAACATAATAATTAGATCTGGAATATTTTATCTATTAATTAATTTGTTTTTAATCCCAAACACATCCAGGAACACGCCTTACTTGAAGAAACAAAACCACTTCAGGTTTTATTCATTGTATATGGAAACATTCTCTCTCACACAAATGCCATCCTTGCAAAATGATCTGGTGTGACCTCGAACCATCATCACTCTACTTTTAAAAAATAAATCAATAATGATAATTATCATTCTTGTCCTCATGAAGATGTATCGTTTGTTCTCTAGGCCTACATACATAAAACTTCGGGACTAGTGGAATAGTATAGCTCGTAAAAGTACGGGTACTTGTAGTGGTAATTTGCAATGATACTTGTCCACCTAAATGTGTGGGAAAAACTACCTTTTGCTATGTCGGATAGTTATCCGCTCTAATGAAGATTTGTGGCATTGTAAAATAAAATAAAAAATACCTCCCCGAGGAAATAAAAGAAAATAAATAAATAAATAAATAAATAACAACAATTTCAACACATCAGTAATGTGTAAAAAACTATCAAAAACTAGAAAATCCAATTAAAAAGGTCTTCCAATCAACACCATGCATTAAAGTAATAGAAGAAAATGCTGGTTCTTGGAGAAATATGATTGGATGAGGCAAAAAGAAAAAAACCCAGACAACGGCCTACAGGTAAGCAGGAAGTATTACATGAAAGCCATCCGTGTATATCAAACAAAACAAAGTTTCCTCACAGGATAATGCTATATGATATAATCCATGGAAAAAGAGACACTGAAATCCAATCTAAAAAGATGCAATCCAATATCTATTACATGGTTATCTGCAAAATCAAAACCAAAACTAGAACCAAAGTTGAACCTACTTCCAACTTATCCCCGACAACGAAAAATACAATTGGAACTCCTATCAAATAAATTCGTATTACCAAAATAACCACAAGCAAGCTTACCTCTATTTTCATTCCAAACGAAAAATATCCAGCACTAACAGCATTCGTACTTTGAATCAAAACAAACAGCAATAAACAGTACAGCACTCATTAACATTACATCATTACAAACATCTATCAACCACACGGCAAAGTTCGTTTCTGCAAAAATAACAAGACTATTACCGTAAGATGCCAACTGCTGCTTCTTCCCAGAACCCGGGGGTCGCCCCCTCCCCCTCTTGGCACCCAGCTCCATCGACCCGGAGCCCCCATCTGCAACCACCACAAGAGCTCTCCCCGACCCACTTCCAGCGGCGGACCCGACATCAGGCCCGTACTTCCTCGGCCTCCCCCTCTTCTTCTTCACCGGCTCACTCTGCTCTCCACCGACCTTCCCTCCCACAGAATTCCCCTGAGGAGAAAGCACAGACTGCGGCAGCGGCTGTGGCGGCGGCGACTCCACCTGGAAACCCAGCCCAGCGGGGCCCCCACCACCCACTCCCACGGGCTGCACCGGCAAACTCCGGGTAGGACTCGGCATCGACCGCAAGACGGGGCTCCCGTAGAACACATTCTGAAAACCAGAGCTCCCCAATCCTCTCTGCTGCATGAAGTAGCTCGAAGAATTGGGAATTGGCTGCCCATCCCTCCCATCCATGCAAGGATTCGTGGAATTCGCCGGATCAACAGGGAGCAAAACCCTAAAAACGAGCGACGAAAACCCTAGATTCCGGGAAAATGCTAGCAGTGAGAGATCGATGGCATTCCCGAGCAGGCGATCGGGCACGCGGAAACCCTAGAAGTTCCCATTGGTGTCGATGTGCCGCGAGGAACGGGAGGGAATCAGATGGAGATGTTCCGGGAAGATTTGGGGGCTTTCGTCGTCGGGGTCCGACGGAGGGGGAGGGGTCCGGTTGCGGCGGCGGACTGAGGTCCTCGTGCAACAAACACGTAGTTTGGATGGAGTGGATAGAGCTCGTGTGGGATTTTGACCGCTAACGATGAGTGCTTAGGATGTGATTAATTAATATATTTTTTTGCTTTTCTGCATGCACACCCTCCTAGAATGTGTAAATTACCTTAGATGGTGATATTTGAGGTATGCCCTTCACCTCCTCCACTCGACATATTTCAAAAATGGGAGCTACATGTTCTTGAGTTTTCATAAAAATATATCTCAAATACCTAAAAAAACTTGCACTTTGTCCTTACTTTGGGAAATCAGATCTGAGATTGCTTCAAGTTAGTGGATTATATGGAAGATCAAATGTGATCTCATCTTCAAGGGTATTGATATAAATGTTGCGATCATGATGTCCAAGTTTTAATTCATGGGGGGGGGGGGGGGTGTAGTTAAAGACAAATACAAATATATCTATTTGTATTTGTATTCGTCAAATAAAGGATCTTGATGTTATTTTATTTGTATCTATGAATATGGATAGGAATTTGAATACAAAAATTCAACATCGAACGAATATAAATATGAATTCAGTATCTTTATTTTTTTTACAAATACGAATATGAATACAAATGTCTCATAAATTTTAAAGGATACGAATATGAATCGATGGCTTTCTTAACTGGAAAAGTCTGGTGATTTATTTTTTGAAGGGTACGAATAAAGATACACAAATACGAATGTTCAAATTTTGAAGGATACCAATACAAATATGATGTACATACAAGTAAGTATGTCTACTTTCTTTTATTGTTGCATTGCTTTTGAAGCTTTTCCCTTTATTAGCTATTTATTTTTTATGTCCACATTCATTAAAATATTTAATATACTTTTTATTTATTGGGTATTGTTTTTAACATAAAATTCTTATACAATTTAAATAAATATATATAGACTTTAACATTCTTAAATTAATTTGCATTCGTTTCTCAAATATTTGTATCAGAATTGTCAATATCGGTTTTGCATTCATATTTGTATTTTGAGGAGATAATTCTTCATTATACACATTCATGTGATATTCGTATTTGTATTTGTATCAAGATTTTAAAAAAGGATAATGATATGATAACACTTACCTATGTATATGTTTCCAACTTTTTTCATCCATAGGGGCATGTTTGGTAACTGGGTTGAGTTGGGTTAGAGTAACCTTCTGTGAATAATAGTTGTTTGGATGGTTAGGAGGGTTTGCGAGGGTTGGAATAATAAATATGATGCGATATTAATTATGTGTTATATTAACTTTTTAAATGATCACAACGTGTTCTTTATGTTACTTTTTTTATTAGAACGTGGTTAAAAATATTATAACAAAGAAATTATCCGGTCCATACAACTAATTTCAACCCAGTAATGCAGGAATAGAGCAACAAACAAGCGGTGCAGTACTCTTGATTCCGAGAAAGGATGCAAGAAATTTTTGTAATCTCATCCCAATCCCATTGTATGCTTAGGGATGCAAACGAATGAATAGGAATGTGAATTCATATCATATCATAACCATATCCACATTATTTTATGAATACGAATATGAATACGAATGTTACATGAATGTAAAAAATCAAGATCCATATTCTCAAAATACAAATATGAATACGAATACGAATATCCAAACAAATATTAACTTTTAAGATGTTATAAAAGTTAAGATGTTATATCAGATTGGCTATGGTTGTGCTGAGAGGGAGGTTGCAGTTGTGGCAGAACGAAATTGACTGCAATGGACAATTTAAGATGCACCAATCAGATGAAAACCTCCCACTGAATTTAGAATGAAAATGACAACCATAGAAAAAACTAACCGTGATGAATGATGGATCTCCTAAACGGCAGCCGATGAACAGAGGATGAGCAGAGGTTGGAAGGGTTATAAGGGAAGTGGAGGGTGGTATCATTGACGTGAAAGGAGGAGGACGGTGAGGGGAGGTGGAGGTAAGAGGCAGATAAAGGGCGACGTGAGAGCGGAGCTTAGTGGGAGGTGGAGTGCTATAGGGGAGGCAGAAGGTGACGTCGGTAGACGGAGGCAGAGGAAGGCAGATGGCGATGGGGAGGTGGAGGTCAGTGGAGTCGGATGGCAACATTGGAGTAGGGGTCAGGGGTTGCGGCTAGCCGCAAGCCTGCAGGGGAGGGGGAGCGGGGAGGAAGAGGGTCGCGTTGGTGGCTCTGTCAAGGAGGAAGCGACGGGCCAACAAGGGTGGCCCTGGTGGGGGAGGGCGTGGAGGAAGCAGTTGGTTGGTGGTCTGAGCGTGGGAGGTAGAGGTCGAGCTGACAAAGGGAGATAGGGCTAGGACGCCGGGCGGGTGGGTGGGAGGTTGGGGGAAGGTATTATTTTTATTATTTGGGTTTAGGATTTAATATTAAAATTTTATTATATAGTATATGAATATTCATATTCGTATTTGCATTCGTATTCGTATTCGTATTTGTTAACTCAAGATTCACATTCGTATTTGCAAAAAAAATCATTTAAAATATTTGTATTCGTATTTGACTGATTTAAAAAAATAAGAACCATATCCTGTTAAAAACAAATACAAATACGGATGAATACGAACGTAACCGCATCCGTTTTTGTCCATAAGTGCTTGCATTATCAATACTCGGCTTTTTTTCTGAAACGGCACTGACATTTGAGAAAAAATCATACCTTCTAAAAAGTATAATTATTGCGATGTTTCTTTATACTAACGGGGCCATTAGTCTGTTTGATATTGACAACTTAGAGGGTACAACTGAATAGTCTGTGTAATAATTTGACAACTTAGAGGGTACAACTGAAAGATGGCCAAAGTAAAAGGAAAGAGAACCTTCCATCTCCAATCCCATGGGAAACACTCATTAAACTAACAACTTCCCCATGCATCAAAGAATGTCAGGAAGCCTTTATTTATTTATTTATTTCACAGAAACTGTTTGGCATCTAATGTACAATATAATATTTGCACACGTGAGGAGCAAATTAAATAACAGCAATTAAAGTTGGGTTTGCACTTCCCTTGACCAATGAAGAAACCATATGATCACTATTTCCTAAATTCTTTAAATAATGCAAAGTTTCTATTATATATAGGAAAATTTTTCAATAACTCGTGCAACTCATGTGCTCATTAGGACTGTAGCGAGACACGTATTTTCTACTAATAAAAAGAATATGATATAACAATAGTAAATCAATAAATATTAGGGTTAAAAGGAAATGTCCCCTGAGTAGGGATGAGTATCGGGCCGAGCTTGGGTCGGACTGGCCCGCTTGAGTAGTTATTTGATTGAGCAAACTCTTTTGAACAACATCTTAATGGAAGCCATAGAAATGAAAGAGGATTATATCTTAATGGCTAGGAAAAGAAGGTGTTTATCAAAATGCATGATTGCTATCAAATAACAGGAACAACGTTCAACAAAAAAACTTATCAGTTTTCTTGTCTCACAGTCTTTGCTTCCAGATTATCAAAGGCTTCTGAATTCTGCACCATCTCGCAGACTAAATCCTTCAAAGCTAATAGATAATAGTGGTAAGCGGGTTTTAACTGAATTCATAATTCATGATGTTTTATTCTTGAAAGAATAATAAGGGGTTGCGCAATACCCGCCCTTGATCGGGCCAACTCGAGCTTATACTCGGGCCGGCCCACGGTCTTCGGGCTCGGGTTCGCTTTAGCCTGAAATCGGCTCGAAATTTTAATCGGGCCAAAATCCAGGCCCAAGCCTGCCTGTTTATGGTTCGGGATCGGGCGTGGACTGGGCTTCTTTAGGCCGGGCATCGGGGTGGGCCGGGTCGGCCTGAAAAAATGATGACCCCTACCCCTGAGGGGAGCTAACTTAGCTTCACCCCCACTCTATTTTTCACTTTTTTATTTTTTGAAAAATGCTTCTGTGGATTTTCATTATTATATCGATATATTATGTTATTCAAGTTTTGTATGAAATAGAGACTCCTGTTGCCTCCATCCAGACGGAGTCGATATCAATAATTCTGCAACCGTTAAAAACGGAGTGTTTGGATGGTGGTCATAGGAGTCTCTGTTTACATGAAACTTAAATGACATAATATAAAGACAATGATGAAAACCCACGAATTTAATTTTTAAAAAATAAAACAATGGGGAAAATGTAGAGGGGGAGCCAAGTTAGCTCCCCAAAGGGGGCATACCCACTTTTCCCACTTTTATTTTAATTTTTTTAAAAATGATTCCATAGATTTCATAATTATATCCCTATATTATGTCATTCAAGTTTCATATAAAACAGAGACTCCTACGGTCTCCATTCAGACGAAGTCGATTTCAACAATTCAACGACCGTTAAAAAATGATTGTCTGGATGGAGGTCGAAGGATACTATGTTTCGCACAAAACTTGAAGAAATACATAAGTATATAATGATGTAACCCCACAAATTTAGTATTTTTAAAAAATAAAAAATAGGAAAATGGGACAACCCAAGTTAGTTCTCCCTATGGGTGGTCCCATTTTTTCCATTTTTATTTTTTTAAAAGGCTTATGTGGATTTTCATAATTATATCCCTAAATTATGTCATTCAAGTTTTGTACGAAACAGAGACTCCTACGGCCTCCATATAGACAGAGTCGATATCACCAACTCTACGACCGTTAAAAATGGATTGTCTGGATGGAGGTCGTAGGAATCTCTGTTTCGCACGAAACTTGAATGACATAATATAAGGATATAATGATGAAACCCAACAAATTTAATTTTTTAAATAAAAAATGGGGAAAATGGGGTGGGGGAGTCAAGTTAGTTCCCCCTAGGAGCAGCTCCGTTTTTTATTTTTTTTTGGACGCTTCCATGGATTTTCATAATTTTATCCCTGTATTATGCCATTCAAGTTTCGTACGAAACAGAGACTCCTATGGCCTCTACCTAAACTGGGTCGATTTCAACAATTTTGTGACCGTTAAAAAATGAATGTTTTGATGGAGATCGTACTCTATTCCACATGAAACTTGAATGACATAATATATAGATAAAATGATGAAAATCCAAAAATTTAAAAAAAATAAAAATTGAGAAAATGAGGCGAGGGAGCCAAGTTAACTCCTCCTAGAGGGCAGTCCCTTTTTTTTTTTGAAAAATACTTCCATGAATTTTCATAATCATGTCCCTATATTTTGTCATTCAAGTTTCTTACAAACCAATGTCTCTTACGGCCTCCATCCAGACGGAGTTGATTTCAACAATTCTGACTGTTAAAAAATAACTGTCTGGATGGAGATCGTAGGAGTCTCTGTTTCGCACGAAACTTGAATGACATAATATAAGAGGATATAATGATGAAAATCTGCGGATTCATTTAAAAAATTAAAAAATGGGAAAACTGAGACCCTTTGACCTCTGTGAGTTCCTCTTGCTCAACCTTTAATCAATCCAGGATAAGTGTAGATAAGTATTGTGTCTCTTGAAATCCACTTGTTTGATTTTTTTCACAAAATATTTATTACATGATACTTTTCATCCACCTTTCAACGTATTAATACAACACTCACAACTTGATCCAATTGAGCAATGGGCACATTTCAAATATTAAACCTATAAGTTAATGAATAGTAGTATATATTATGAAATGAAAATTTTAAACATATTAGAATAAATGCATAAGCTTAACTAAGAAGTTAAAGATGAATCGACTCATTATCATTTTAATCTTTAGAAAACGACAGCTCTCACATAATACCACTCTAATTGGATAACAAAATAAAGTGAACTATTACTAGCTAGGAGATTTCTACATGTTATATTAAGTTTTATGTATGAGAAAAGAGTTAACATCATCAAATGATAGTTAAGGAGATTTACTTATCAACTAAATAAAAACCCAGCACATGTTGTATGTGAATATGTTAGTTTTGATTTCACTTGTACCAATGAAATATAAGCAACATAATACAACCTCTAGTTAATGGTTAACCAAGTAGTAGTTATGAGATAATCGAGAATAAACCACTATACATGTGTATTATTATTTATAAAGCTCATAAGTATGACATCATTAAAGTATAAAAATGAAATTACATGTGATGTCTTTGTAAATCACAAGAAATTATTAATCGTGTTTTACTCCTAAAGTAGAATGAAAGAAAGTACAACCACAATATTACTCCTAAAGGTTCCTTTATTTCTTTATTATACATGTGATTAAATGGCTAATATGAAGTTATAAGTATACTTAGATCACACTAGTGTGATTTTATCATGCTTATGCTCCATGAGCACCCTTAGTATGACCTATTCTCATTTTTTGCTATTATAAATTTAAGTTGAGTCATATGGACTCTACGCAAGACCTCTTTGTTCCATGATGTCCTTAGGTTTTAATGTTTTTGATTTAGTCAATGTGTTTTTATTTAGAGTATAGATTTACTATTACAACACCACTTTGATGTGCAACTCTCATATAACAAAAGGAAGAATAAACCACACATCAAAAATGAATTCTAAGTGATATGGCTCCTGATCATGTAAGTTATCAAAACACAAGTTTGTCAATTTGCATAATATAGTACAATCGATGACAAGTAAAATAAACCGCAAGTCACACCAAGGATAAAAATAAGCCATAATCAAAGCATACCAACCACATGCCCCCCTAAACAAATCGCTTCGAGTCTTGAAATTTGTCGACGTATCATCAGAAACATCAATAAATCGTGACCTATGCTGACATCTTTCAAGCCCTAGGTGATTGTGGCTAACATACTTGCAATTTCCGTTTCTTATGTTAGCGAGATCATAGATGAAACATGATTGGAGATTTCTTGGCCAATAGTTAGTGAAATCAAAGATGAAGTGTGTTGGCGATCGCTTGACTACATCATGGCAAGATCAAGGATAAAGAGAGGCTCAGCTACATTGTAAATTTTAAACACTTTCAACCTCAATAGTTATGATAATTATGGCATTGATAGACTAGCCTATGGAGGTAAAGAAAACAAGGACTCTCTCATTTCTTATTAGTATGCAATAATTATATAAGTAAGGGGCCCCTTTCATGATAACAGTCAAGTAATTCTATTTCATTCCTCTAAATATCGAGTCCTTGAATTTTCAAGAGTGGTTGTGAGAAAATTAGCCATGTACAACTTCTCGTGAAAGGAATAAACATCGTTGAGGGACGTAAAATGCCATGATGAAACTTGTTAATATCTCTTTGGTGTGATTGTGTGTGTTTTTTTCTCTCATCTTATCTCCTCTGGTGATCCATGATGTTGCTTCTAGCAAATTGAAGATTCTCATTGTACTACTTTGTGCCATCGATGGGAAGCTTCGAACAACTTCATATCATCATGGAAGTTGAAGATGGGCGTATCGTTATCGTTGAATCCTTTCGTGTTGCCCAAATGACAATGTGAGGAAAAGGGGGGAGACTGGAGGGGAAAAGCACAAGGATCATCAACCTAAAAATCTCAACACCCCAAAACAAGCTTGACTGAAGATAATTAATGAAATACATCTTCAGTACACTATTAAGCTAAGTTGGCACTTCTTAAACCCCAAAATAATTAGCTACCTTGTGTAAATATGGCTATAATGTAAATAAAATACTCAAAATCATCCAATACAAGTATTAACATGCATTTATAGCTAATTAGAGTGATTATACTAAAAATAACTGTCTTAAAAATCTCTTAGATAAAATTGCCACTAACAAATTTAAAAATCTATAAAATGCCCTTAAAAAATAAAAATCCTCAAAATAAATAAATGTATCAAAAGAAGAAGAAAGTACAAAAACATGCATCCATATAAAGATATATGTGTATCACTTACGCATAAGCTTCTATATATACACATTGGCATATAGTCATATATTCTTTGTACATCTACAATGTATGTATAGAACACATATTTCTACTTGTATACATACTATAGGAATTATATAAAATCCTAATAGTATATACACAAATAAATCTATGTATGTATGTATGTCATATTATACAAAACTCTTACACATATGTGCATAATACACATATGTGCATAATACACTAAGCATATGTAATGTACTTTATATCATAGGACATACATGAACCCCTACTAGTAAACACGTCCAATTTTGGATGTGTCCTTCTAATGCATATACTACCAGATACATGTGTGTAGGTGTGTGTATGCTCGCATTTGTGTGTATGTGCATGTGCATGCCTATATAATATGTGTGTGTGTGTGTGTCTGTATATCTCGATGTGTGTGTACATGTATGTGTATATGTATGATTTTATGTCCCTCTCTATGTGTGTATGTACGTCTTTCTACACACGCATATGTGTGTACGTGTATGCATATATGTGTGTCAAATTGTGTACTCTATATAAGCGTTCCGGCATATATGCCCACATGTATGAAAATCATGAGTTGCATTTAATTCCCTTCGAGTTAGTAGAATCAATCATTATTGCTGATCATTGCCCTTCATCTAATGGAGTACGTGTAATTTGATGAGCAAAGACAATTCTTCGTCTTAATCTCATCACAAAGCCACATCAGCATCCACCTTTTTCTTTATCCTTTCTTCTCCTTTGTTTTCTTTTTCTACATCCATGGATGTTGATGAGTAGTAAACACATTATCATTATTCATAAAACTCAAGCGAAAATACCTATAAATAACACTGAATAAGCACATATTCAACCTTATTAAGAAATGTAATAAAAATAAAAGTGCTATATTAACATATAATAGAACATAAATGGAATAAAATAAGACTAAAAAGATTTCAAAACTATGGTAAATATAAAAATAAAAAATTGAATCTATGATCCTTTTGTATATAAACACTTAAATAAAACACAAACTCTAATAATTAAAATCTTTTCATTTTATAGCATAATTTAATTATCACCATTTTTTACTCATATGTATTATATATTTACAAGAAAATAAACGAAAATGTGTACCTTTAATACTTAAAATAAAAAAACTATATATAAATTGGGAAAAAGGAAGCTACATGGGGGGTTGCAACCAGTAGCTATACCCGACCATTTTTCTTATTGACTTTTTATTTTTTTGAAGGAAACCTACGGAGATTTACTTAGTTTATTGAGTCGAACATGTGTTTTAAATTTCATGGAAAATAAACATTCCTAACATGCCCATCTCGATAGAGTCAATTTTAACAATTCTGGAACCATTAAAATGTGATAGTCTTGATGAAGATGATAGAAGTGTCGAATTTAATTGAATTTGGCATGAGACCATGGTGATATATGATGATTTATATCCCCCTCGATTTCATTTCAAAAACATAAAAAATCAATGAAAAAAATGGTGCAACTAGTTGGCTACACTCCCGGGTGCAGCTTCCCCAACCCCATATTAATTTACAAGTACGTTAAACATATAAATATATTTAGGATTTCATACTTCTGATGTGTTCCTTATTTTTTCTATTCTCACAAATCTAATAAAAACACATGTTTATGGAGAAATTATGGAATAAATACATAAACTTATTGAACGAAATAATACAAAAATAAAAAAAGTAATTCACATAGGTGGAATACCTAAATAAATACTTGAAACATTCTTAACTTCTTTTCTTGATCAAATTGGGAAAGTCTACTCAAAGACACTTTTTATTCATTTGAGATCTACATTTTTTTGTTTTGAAACTTTTCCCCAAATTTAATTTCAGAGATACTTGTCCATTGAGCATAAGGTAACAAGTTTAACATAAAAAATCTGAACTTGTTAGAATTGTCATAACAAGATAAGCACAATGGATATATTAAACTAAAAAAATCTTAACATAAATAATCATGTAGAGTGTAATTATCGACGAGCGAACAACTGATCAATAATGAAGTTATAAGAAAAACAAAGTTATTATTATGAATAATAAAAACAAAGTTATCATTATGAATAATAACCATCTAAAAGGATGAAGTTATCATGGTGAGGGGTAACGTCTTTGAAAAATCAAATTATCATTACAAATGAAAACAATCTTAAAGGATCAGAGTTATCACTATAAGTGATAAAAACCTTACAAGGATACATATAGGGAGTCTAGTAAACAACCATATCATTAGGATTCTATGAGATCATCCATATCTGGAAAAAAAAATAAACTATATAGCATTTTTTTTCGATTACCAACAATAAGTTCTAATGACAATATCCATGTTATTGATATTGTGTCAACACTACCTAATTTTTCTCAATATTATATGTGGTGCATCGTGTATGTGTGTGCGTATAGGGTTATTCTGTGAGAGCTCCAGATTGTGAGAATATGAGAGCAGTGAGTCACAGTCCATGACTCTCACAGGATCAACCCTCTTAACGATATATATGTACCTATGCCAAGTCCCATTGCCCCTTACAACCGAATTCCGAATGCTATCCCAATGTTGAACCCCATAATATATTAGGTCACTGTCACTTTATTGATGTTTTCAGTTTTAGGTCATTAGTCACTAATTACATGTTCAACTATAACCTTGTTAAGAGATGGATATTTTAATTCCACTCACCTCTGACTTTATATAATAGTCATTCCAACTCAAATGATCCTCCATACCTAATATTCATTCATCCACAATTAGTGAAGGTATGTTTATATATAAATTGTCTTGCTATAAAAGTGTAGAAAAACAAATAAGGTCAAGGCCAAGTGATTGAGTATAGGCCAACAAATAAGGGCAAAACTCGGAATAAGGTGAAAGGACACAACCTTGAGATTTTGAAATAAATTGATATATTATATGACATTTTCTAAAGTCATTGAAATGATCACTATATGATTTAGACACAAAAAAATCACAAGAAAGTTAAGATAAGGCATCATCCTTGTTACTAAACGGAAGATAGGAACATCACCCTATCCAAACAAGGTTTTAGATCCATATAAAAGCATTAAAGAAAGGAAAGGCAAAGATTTCGCATTTGGAAATAAGGTGACATTACGTAGTAAATGATGTTTGCGGTAAATGCTCCCTTCGCTTATACGTGTCATTATGTCAATAACAGTATCACGATTATCGTCACTTCTCGAACACAAGAGCTCCAGAAGTTTCTATTACCTTTTCACCACATAGAAGCTTCAAATTTCATCACAAATGGGATATTATGGTGTACTTTTGTTAAACAATTTGGATTCTCATCTACTGAAAACCTGAAAGCTGATCATGAGATAAGGGTGCTCCACATTTGCTGTTTATGAAGGGGAGTGCTACAAAATTTTGAAGTGTATGAAATTATGATGACTGTCGGGGTATCACAAGATCAAATTAAGCAACACATATGGTGAAGGGACTTCAAACAATACAACAAGATCTAAAAAGCCTCCACGATCTCTCTTCCAGAGGCCGGTGATACTCTCGATTAGCTTTGGGCACCATCTTCTTGTGGTCAGATGCTTGACCTGCAAAACCAAAGGGATAGCTAAAATGATCTGTACAAGAAAAATCAGTTTTTTAGATCTAAGCCCGAGAATGACCCAAGATAGATGTGAATGGAGGCAAAATCCAGGTAGCCGACCCTGCTTAAAATGGGAATAGGCTTTGTTGTTGTTAAATTTGATAGAATAGATTTATTTCAAGTCTGGCAGTTAAAAACATAATATAGCAGGAAAGAAAAAAAGCTTGATTCCAACACCATGAAAAAAAAAGATCTTAGCAGGCAGAGCATGTGCAAACCTGCAAGGTACTTAAGTTTGGTAGGGAATGTAATCACAAATCTCAATGCGATGATTTTGCCTTATTCGTGTTAAGGCGTTCGCTAGACTCGATTCACTCATCCTTTAGGCAGCTCCTCTCTGAGAAGAGGACAACCTTTAGGGTGTGTTCGGTTGGGGAGTTACCCCTCACTTTGGGTGGGTTATCCCCCAAAACCCATATTCCTAACCCACTTGTGGGCCCACCATCTTTTCATCAAAAAAATATATATTATACCATCATATCATCTAAAAATCACAAAATACTCAACTTGTACTCATTATTTCAAACTTCAATACAATCATATCACAACAACTACCACTTTTTCAAATTCCAATACAATCATATCATAATAACTACCCACTTTTTCAAATTTCAATACAATCACATCACACAAACCCTCCCAACCCTTAACCCACCAACCAAACACACAAATACAAAAACGGGTTATCCTCCCCCAGATAACCCACGAACCAAACGCACCCTTAGTGCAAGAAGAAAAGAAAGGGCCAACTATATTGGATGAGTGGAAAGACGATTTCTTCATCTAGGATATACGGGTTGATGGACAAACCAGCCAAAGGGGGGAGGGGGGACGAATGGATGCGAACGGGAAGGAGGAAAATGCAAGGGACAAACTATCTATCCCTTGGAACTTTCTCCACTCTCTTTCCTAAACGCTAAATTTGAATATATCAAAAAGCAGACAGAATATCCAAGAGCACAAGATGGATAATCCATAAATGAATGGGCCAACTAGACTAGGGGGTCTGAAGTTCATCCTCGGAAGGTTCTTCCAATTGTTAAAAAAATTTAACCGATCCTATGCCGACCCCGAACCTCGATACATCCTTTTCATATTACACAGAACAAGCCCTCCTGCAACCCCCTGAATGATAGTCTCAGTTAGTATCACAATATATGAAAGTATACCCTTGATTTCACCACAAGCATATAATCTTGAGAATGAATGTCAGTCGACGCAGATGCTTTGTAGCCACGACTTACCTTTTTCCTTTGCGATAGATGAGGATATAGTTCGAGTCACATCAAACGTGCATGGGATATGTGAAAATTGCTCTCAGCATGGTCTCGAATTTCGACGAAATTCGGTCGAATTTCTATCGAATATCGATATCATGTCGAAATCGAAATTCGACCGAAATGACCGAAATATGGGGGCCCTAGTACAAAAAATGACCGAAATTTCGGTCGAATTTCGATCGAAATTCCGTATCGGTCCATCACCGAAATGGTGACCGAAACCGATATTTAGGGCATTGACTCTCGGTATTAAAACAAATTCGATCATCAAAGACATCAAAGTCACAAAATCCATGCCAGTGCAGAAATTTGGCATTCATGCTTCCATCCAAAAGCAGAATCGCACCAAAGAAATGCAATCAGTACTGGGTGCAAAAGCTGATCTTATATCCACATATACACTTCTTAAGAACTTTGAATAGAATTTCATTAACAAGAAGAAACCTTGCAATAACGAATATGTCAAAATTGTAATATTTTATCGATGTCGACATACTTTTTCCGAATAAGCACCTAGAAAAGAGCATGTCAGGCTCCAGCCTTCCACGAGAGAATTGCAGAGCATGATGTGATGTCCTTGAAAGGAAACTAGAACATGCCCTGATTTACTTTGGTAGATTTTTTTAAAAACATGAAGCAGTGGGTTGCCTTTAGGTGGTGACCACCCGTGAAAAACTCCTTTTTTATTACTAAGAAATTAGTTACATCAGTGTTACGAGAACTGACCGAAGATGGCATTCAAGAAAATTAGGATACCAGTTTACTATTTCTTTCTCAGTACTCGAATAAAAATGACTCCGAACAACTCCTCCCAATATTAAAATATACCAAGTTCATCAATATAAACATATTCTGTCGCCTACTTATTCCCATATTTCCAAAAATACATCGGATTAGCTTTCGAGTAACCAAAAAATCAGAGTGCTTTATCGGATATAAAGAAAGTATCGAGAATAAATCATCTTATATCCCAATACAGAAACTTTCGGTGCGAACTCTTCTAAAGAGAAAAAACAAGAAAACATGCATCAAGACAAAGGAGAACCCATCCCAAATTGAAACAAGTTGCCCACTTATTAACCTTCATCAAAGGAGTATCTGGTTTAGAAATAGATGATGGATAAGAAAGAGGTCACTTGTTACTAGGTCAAGACAAGAAGTAAACTCTGTGATTAATATATTTGGGGCGGACACCTTGGTGTGTTTCCACCTCTTTTGGTCTAAAGAAAAAGAAATAGACTCTGCGTTTCCAGTCCATTATCCACTATGCTCGACCAGTCAGGAAGAAAAAATAGTGCAGTCTCTTAATCTCAAATCATCAAATGAGTATCCTTGCTCACAATAGAAGAAGTTGGCAAAACCCTTCTTACAAATAAAAGCTATCACGATCTCACTAAATATATCGATTTTTGTCGTTTCCTCTTAAAATCAAATGCAGCAAGGGCTCAAGGCTGCAGGTGAGAGGGAAGGCAATGAACTTTATCAAATGATATAACTTTGATTTGTGCAAATTTTGTTGTGTGTTTATATAATGTCCTAGGACAAGGCCTAAGATTTTATGGAGGATAATTTCCTAGACAACTTGTTGGGCCTGGATTCAACTAGATACATTGACCACATGTCAAAATGCTTAAGCCCAAGTTGCAAAATAGTAATCTCCCTCTCTTATATCATGCTCTCACACATTGTGTGTACCAGATGTAGGATGAAGTTCGCTTCAACCTCCTTCACTTATATTCGCAATGTCCTTGTTGTGATAGGGTCCATCACTTATTCACAAAAATATTGGTGGCTGCATGTTCTGAGTAGCACTTTCCTTTTATCTCGTTGATAAGTATATAGTTTTTTACATTATTAAAGGGAACTTGCTCGGATACCTTTGTAACATGATAACATCCCAGACCTAGATCCAAGCCATTAATAAGCATATTTAATCCTTGAGTATTTCCTATTGAGCTCATATCCAACTGGACTCATGGACCACCGCCCAAAACGCTTACACTCAAGTTGTGAAGTAGTAATCTCCATCTCTTGTAACCAACTCCCACACTATTTGTATACTAAATGTGATACTACGTTTTAAGTGTTATAGTAATGGCGGGTAACTTTTAATAAGTGGCAATAAGCTATGAGAGATTTAGAAGTTGCACTGCAATTGAGAAGTCCCCAGTAGCTAAAAGAAATTGACATAGAACCAATTTCTAGCGACCCTACGATATCTACTAAAACTTCACCCTCATCAATCAGGTGGTAACTAGCAAATAGTGCAAATCCCGGCCCTCTTTGTTGGGTTTCACCTATGAAGACCAATTAATATTGCACACACAGGACCAAGTCCTCCAGAGGTATATTGGTAATTTCATGTAACCATGTAACTGTGGCACTGCACTATAAGAGGATCCTTTGGCTCATTGCACTCCCATACTATACTATTTTTATGAAAGAAAACAGAGAAGGCCTGGTATGAGTGGTGATGTATGCACATTTCTGAACCTCTACATACCCATGTGCATTGTGTTTGTCCGTGTTCTTCTTCTTTATCAATTCCTGCTCGTGTTTTGTTGTTTGGGTCTATTCCCAAATTTCTCAATCTCAAGTTCACTCTATCTAAAAGGTCTTGCAACCTCCTGAAACCGTTGGAGGTAAATGATCTCAATGAACGATGACAATTTAACGAGTTAAAGGTGATTCCAAATCTTCTTGATTCTAATAGCAAGGCCCCGTCGGGAATATCAAACATACGTAGAAAAATCTAGTAATTGAAAACGAAATTTCCCTCACCTAACCAGATCCAACGATGATGTTGTTGATGGGGATAAAGATGAGTTTGACGAAGAAGCCAACGAATCCCATCACGACGAATCCGATGGCGGTGCGCACTGCCACCTTGGAGAACTCTGCCCACGGATCGAGCACGTCAGATTCAGCCGATCGAGATCAAAGGAACGTAAAAGACGGAGATTTTTCCTTCACCTTTGCGATCGGGCTTGTGGCAGCGCTTGACCAACCGGACGCTGTCCTTGGCGAAATCGCGGAGGGGATCCACAGCGGAATCGATCACGTCCATGGGAACCCTAACCCTAAATTCGAGATGGGGAACGAGGAACCGGAGAACCCAAGGAGTCTTAGGGTGATAGAGCAGTGTCCCTCCACTTTAAACGATTCGGGTTCGAATCTCAGTGGGGACGTTCTGGACCCCCGAAATTACCGGGCCTACTATTAAAAAAAACTTGAGACGGAAGCGCGAGATAGAGAAAGAGAGCCGTAAATAAGAGTTGTTATATTTTATTTTAAAAAAATGTTGGTTATTTTCGAGGTAATACGATTTAGCTTTTAGTATTTTTGAGCTAGAAATTCATCACAAAATCAATGTAATATCACATTGAAGGATATTGAATTATCCTCAAGCGCATCACGGAAGCGTGATCGTCGTATCGGATACGACGAGGAATGACTAGTCGTACTAGTTGTTCGGTGCAGCGGAATTTAAAATTTTTTATTCGATGAAACCACATGATCCGAGAACCATTCTCAGATCGTTTCATCTATAACCACAACAAGTACAATGCAATACCTCTTAAGCGTGGTTGATCAAGTCTCTAAAGAAAGAGACCTCCTGTCTCAAGTCCGATCGTCGGCGAGACCGCTTGCGAGCGCGGGGATGAACCACGTTGTCCTCGCAATCCAAGAAGATGATCCAAGCGTGGTTGCTCCTGATCTCGTCGCACGAGATCAAACGTCTCCATCATGAGAGGAACTCTCCAAGAAGACGGAGAAACCGAAGAACGTCGAAGCGGCAACGCGGTGGCGATGGCGGCGACGATTCCCTTCTCTAGGGTATGGTGGACGGCCACCAACAAGAGAGGGAGAGAGGGCTGGCGTGTATGAAGAAATGATGGAGAGAGAGAGCTCCAATATTGCAAGTAATTAGAGAGCATAGAATGCCTCTCTATTTATAGGGTTTTGGGATCTATGGATCTCAATCCATGGGATACATAAAATCAATGGGTGAGATTGATTTGTGTCAATCCAATGGCCAAGATTGTTGTTGTCAAAAGCAACAAATTTAGGTTAAAATATATTTGAAAAAATCAAATATAATTTAGTCCTAAATCAACCCAACAAATAAGGAGAGAATGTGCATGGAGATTTCATCTCCATGCACCTTCCATGTTGGACGGCCACCCATTCCATATAGGAATGGTGTGCCGCCCACTATGGGAGTCCAAGGAGGCAATCTCATGGATTCCCATGAGATTGCATATCTCCTTGATTTTCTCTCTTATTTATTTGCAACAAATTTGTTGGATTTTATTCTTCAAAAATAATTCACAATTATCTTTGAGAATATTGCACTCTTGCCATGGAAAAAATTGTGAATCATATTCACAACCCAAAACAACATATAATTCATATTGTTAATTAATTACACAATGTGTATCCAATACACATAATAATTAATCAACACATATAAATTATAAGTAGCTCTCTAATACATTATAAATCACATTTATAATATATTATGAATAATTAGATATTTCTATCCACATTATTCTTATCCACATTAATTAAGTCACATTTAATTAAATTGGATAATTTCTTCACACATCAAGATGATTAAATCACATTTAATCATTATTTCTTCATTGTTTAGATCTTATGGAATTATTCTTGAACCCTTCAAGAATAATGCAATCTCTCCGCAGATACTTGGAGATAAGGACATGGCGATTGTATTGTTCCACATATAGTGACATGGATATTGAGATCATATCTCAAATCCCGATCGCGGGCCTCCCATAGATGCTTGATTAAATCAAGACCGTAAATCTAATCTTCTCATTGTATCCACATTCAGATCAATGTCCAACACTTGGACTAAGATCAGATTACTTCTCTACCGAGAGGAGTCACTAAAATCCAGACCCGTTTCATCACTCCCTAGGAATGGAAGCGTCATGGTTATACAATCGTTTATGATCAAATCACCCTCAGGTATTCCCAATACATGTACATCCTGCATACTGGAAGACTCAGACTAAACCCGAAGTATCGGATCAACTTTATACTGTCTACTTCATGGTTTTATCAGTAAGTTTCTCATTCGATCATTGGGAGTTGGTATCGATCATACACTTTCCAAAAGCGTATATCATACCTAGGTCTTGATCATATACTAAAAGTATATATCAAACCTACAAATTCAGTCAAGCTTCCAAAGCGAGACGACCATGCGCATGGAATTTGATTCTTCCCAATATCTCATGAGTGAGCTCATGTCTTCCGGTTCAGTAACTGAACTTGTATGATACCTTTGAGAGATCATATTACTCATATGCCCTTATATGTACACCAGCGCGCCGATGTATAGACCTTGATTAGGTCATCAACCTATTGGTCTGCCAAATGTACACACTCAGACATATAGTAATACATCTGTCTCCGGTCAGAGGATGCGTGCCTATATCATGACAGCATATGATATAGGACTTTGGTTATCTCGGTCTCGTTAACTCAACTCTTTGACCTAACTAATATGACACCTCCGAATCTCTATTCCTATGCAGAGGACCTGCATCAAGAGGTCGGTCAGATATCAGCCTTCAGAGATAGGATTGCCATCTCCTACTCAGGCTGGAGATCATCTCTTAATGATCATTTGACGGTGCTTGATAAGTCCTCAATCTAACTCTTTAGATATTCATCCAAGCACCAACCTCTATGATTCAATAGTTGAATCAACAGCTGTATGATTATTAAGATGGCCATGGTACATAACCCTAATTGTACTAAGGGACCTATTATACAAATTATTCATTCTTCATTTCAGATCAGGGAATGATATGTGCAATAACATTTATTGCATAATGGCTCGCTGTGGGCTCGCATTTCCAACAATCTCCCACTAGCCCAAAGAGCCATTAATGGGCTAATCATTTAAACCCATACTCATGTGACAATCATAGGCTATTTAGAAAATAGCTAGGTAAGCTGATCAGTTACTTTGTTCCCGCGAGACTACGCCAAGTCCTTTTACGGCACTTGCATATCCCCAGTAACAGTGCTCGCATCCAATGCGAATGTTGCATCTTATGCAACTAATACTCAATCTTGTTAGTTATAGTGTCCTTGACACTACAGCTTAACAATTATCATAACCAGAATTTCCATAATCCTTATAAGAATATCCTTATTTCTGGAGATCTCTATCTCCTAAGATATCTTTAGTTAAGACCTTTTAGATCACTATCTATAAAGTCTTAAACTTTTGAAGATAAGACTTTGAGATCACTATCTCAAAAAATCTTGTCATCTATGAAGATTTTGTTGTTACTGCAACCAAGTGTTTTATTTCCATAGTAGGACTAGTAACAGTTTACTACTCCCACTGCATGGCAGCCATCTGGTTTTTGTACACCTCTAGCATACATCCGGCTTCTCAGAACTGATGCCCAAAGGCAAGTAGTTCTAGCATTCACTTCCTCAACTCTTTGAGGTGCTATCCCTTTAGATAGGTCAGTACCATATCTTAAGGGATGGAAGCCATTACTGGAATTTTCCATAAAATGGAATATGTCTAAGATGTACTATAAATGTGACAATCCCATTATCCTCTTCTCTTTGCTTCTGAACAACTTCAGAACTAAGATCTGAGAGGCATCTTTGAAATCATATTTCAAGTTATGGAACAACCAGATTATAAAATACTAATTATTATCCTTATATCATTTTTTAAATGATTAGGATATCATCTACATTTAGCACGATGAACACAAAAGCACTCCCACTAAGCTTCATATGGTTCATCAAGATTCTATCTGAAATCATAACATTTATAGTTTCATCAAATCTTATGATCCAACTTCAAGAAGCTTATTTGAGTCCATAGATGGATTCCTTAGCTTGCACACCTTGCTTTCCTCAACCATGAAGTCCTGGGGCTACTTCATATGAATATCCTCAAAGAGGCATTCGTAGAGGAATGCAATATTGACTTACATCTTGAAGATGCAATAGTCAAGTTGTGTAGCTAAGGTTAGCAATATTCTGATGGTTTTAAGCATGGTCACCGAAGAGCAAGTCTTATTGCAAGCAATGTCTTCTCTTCCAGTGTGTAGCTTATGCCTACGAACCGTGCTTTGAAGATCTCTACCTTCTCATCAGGTTCCCTGTCTCTTGAAGATCCATTTACACCTTTACAGGTCTTACCCATATAGGTGGATCCTCGAGGGTCCAGATACAACACTTGTATATGAAGTCTACATTAGACTTTTATTGCTATCCATCTATCCATGCTATGATCTTCAGAAGCTTCATCACATGAAGTTCGATCATTGTCAGATTTCTCTAACACATGGAATCCATCCTCAAACTCATTTGAAGAGGTATTAATGTTTCATCTTTAATTGTCCTTTTAGTTTCCAATTTCAGGAGTCTCATTATAAATGAGTTCCTACACTTCATTTTCATCTTGATTCTCAAGAGTCTCAACCTCTAAGAATCACATTCTCGAAGATGAGATATTTTAAGAATCTCAAGGTCATAAAGTAGGTATCCAATACCATCCTTTATTTTCCTAATGAAGCAGCACTCTCAAGTGCTAGATTCCAACATACATGGAACCTTATTAAGGATATACATTGTAGTCTCTACTACACATATATACATGGAAACTAAGGGATAATTATGCTAAAAATTCAACATTGATAAGATCATGTCACACATGATCCAATTGTATCTACCTATAACTCTTTTGAGTTAAGGTGTGTTAGGAGGATTGAGATAGAAATAATATTCATATCTCCATAAGGTATTCTTCGAATTTATCTAGTAGGTACTTGCTACCTAGATTAGATCAAATTCATTTTATCTTCCTTCAAACTTTGGTTCTAAACCAAAATTAATGAAATCTTTGAACATTTCAAAGGTTTCTTAGGTGAAGAGAAGAAATCTCATATCATACATAATCATCAACAGATATCACATATCCATAATGTTTACTATGATATAGATGATCCGCATACATCAATATGTATGAGATCCTGAATACCTTGACATCTTACACCATTCCCAAAGAAGGGTGTATTGGAATTTTTCCTTTTTGAATACAATATTCATAAGTATGTAAGTTTTGAAATTTTAGACATTCTAAAGTTTCATCTCTTACTAGTCTATTGATCAAATCAATAGACAAATGTCCAAGGCTTGATGCTAGATCATTGTCAAATGATCTTCATCCTCCTATTGATCTTAAGGTTTAATTTCAGTATTTAGAAATGTTAATGAACCATTCATTAATTTTCTAATTTAGTGGAGTCCACTAGATTATTAGATTACTATCTGAAATATATCCATCATAACTCTTTATGATAGTTCTATCTCAGAATTCATGTTTATTTCCAACATTTAGAAACAAACAATGAGTGTATTCTAATGTCTAGATCATAGAGACATTCTCTAAGACTAAGGGCTCTCCCACTGAAATTAACAAGTCTATTAATCCAACAGAGATTGTTGCAACAGTTGCATCAATACTCACGTGGATAACTATAAACCTTTAAGATCAAATTTTCCAGTCTTCTAAAAACATATGCAACCCATTGCAAATGTCATCAGAAGATTGAGATACAATTATTTGACTTTATCTTATTCAATAAGTAAGTCAATATCAATGATTTATGTAGATTATTCTGATGCTCCATCCGATTCCTTTTCTAAGGATTCTAGACAGACTTGATAGTCATACTATCAACACATCAACTTATTGCAGTATTGGCACTCATCCAACTCTTTGGATGTCATATGGAAGTCACAGAAGTCCAGTCAACTCTTTGACTTTCCTTCTTTCTTGGGTCCAACCCATGCTTCCATTGCGCTCCCTTTATCTATAAGCAACCATTGCTTAAGACTAAGGATCTCTTACAATAAATTCAAAAGAATTCAAAATAAGAGTATTTCAACATTTATTTATGCTTCATTAGATTCACACAATATGAATACTATGAAGCTTCATGAATGACTAGAGTATAGACAGTAGAATAATGACACTCATCATCTACATCCATCTAAACTCATAAAACATAGGTTCAGGTAGGTACTCAAACAATTTGAATACATCATCTCTTTATAGAGCTACCATTCTACATGATGCAGAAAACCATGTCACTCATGATTAAATGTCAAGAGCACATATGTATGCCAGAAAATCTTCATTGATTTTATAAGGATTATATGACAATTATGATCATCATCAACATGTCACTTCCAAAGTACATTTGATGATACCAAGACTATAGAGACATACAAACCCTAGGGTTGTAGTCCTATTATCTATTTAATTATCATTTCTCAATATTATGAGGAAATTTGCACATTACAACCACATACATTATGTGTTCAATTGCAAGTACAATATCTGGATCATGAGTCCAATCCAAGATATTTTACTGGTTACTATTGAGTATATCATTGAGTGGGTTTTAATGAAGGATTATCTGAAATAAGAAATTTGCATAAATGTATGTATTTATATATACATATTTTACTTTGATTTAGGAATTTTTATATCAAAGTTGTCTTGTCTTGTCAACACTGAAAGTTCATTCCCTTAATCACTTTCAATGTAAGAGATATACTTACCATTATATCTCAAGCAAGATCTGGGATCTCCTTCCTTATCTTTATTGCATCCCAATAATATGAGAACCTACAACTCGGATAAAAAGAAGCGGGAACACATTCCGCTTTGCAACTCCAACTTGCATCTCCCAATTCGGTCTTTAACACCCGGGCCCACCACCCCTAAGGCGATGTTGACCCGTCATTAATTGAACCAACCGTCAACAGGAATACAACTCGCTATACGCAATCCAATATCGCTCCAATAATATGAGTACCCGATATTGGGGTCACTACGCATACGTTCTTACTCTTTCGAGAAGCGACAAACCCGATCCAGATGCGCTTGCATACAGGAGCTGTCACTTGGGACAGGCGTCTCCCACATGCAATCCCTGGCGACGGAACCCTCCGCCTTGACGGGAGACCATGGATGTCACTTCTGTGATCCTCCATATCATATTCAAATTTTAATTAATTATCGTGAATCACATTCACATAATTAATTCTTCCAAGGGAATTATTAACTCTAATCATATTAGAGTATTTCAATTGGACATAATCAACTTAATCATATTAAATTAATTATCAATCCAATTCAATCAATCAAACTTGATTATTTTACTTGAATACATATATGGTAATATCTCAAAATACGTATTAATTCGAATTTTAATAATTATAAAAATACATCTTAATCCCTCGGACATTATCCCGGCCCTACCCGCTGTCATGGCCAGTACCGACGAGAGTGGGACGGACCACATACGTTGCAACCCGCAACCCCAATGCTCTCCGACTAGGCACCATATCCGCCTCGGAAAGGGTAATGCCAAATTGATTAATTTGTACTTGAGATGATCATCGGTTCATCAACCGACATTGTATCATATAGTAATAATCAAAACATTTTTTTGATTATAAGGAAATTTGCTAGACAAATTCCCAAATCCTATTCAAGCATAAAGTTTGAAAGATTGTGGTTTCCAATTATGATTTACATCAAATCTAATCAATTAATTGGTTGAGGCCAAGTCAATTATGTAAATAATCATCTTCAAATATTTCACAAATATTTTTCATGATTATTTCATGAAAATAACAATTAATTTCACTAATTGACAATCACTTGGTTCTAGATTAGGACTGTAATTTCAGAAGTGACCCCTACTTACTAAAATTAGCAAATCTCAATCATATTAAATACAAATTAGACAAAATCAATTTTCATAGATTTCTAATTTGATTTAGGACAGAACCCAAGTGATGTTACACGCATTTTGTGTTGGAAATGCGAGCCCACGGCGAGCCATTATGCAATAAATGTTATTGCAATTCACTCCTTAATATGAAATGAAGAATACATAATTTGCATAATAGGTCCCTTAGTACAATTAGGGTTATGTACCATGGCCATCTTGATGATCATACAGCTGTTGATTCAAATATTGAATCATAGAGGCTGGTGCTTGGATGAATATCTAAAGAGTTAGATTGAGGACTCATCAAGCACCGTCAAATGATTGTTAAGAGATGATCTCCAGCCTGAGTAGGAGATGGCAATCCTTATCTCTGAAGGCTGATATCTGACCGACCTCTTGATGCAGGTCCTCTGCATAGGAATAGAGATTCGGAGGTGTCAGATTAGTTAGGTCAAAGAGTTGACTTAACGAGATCGAGATAACCAAAGTCCTATGTCGTATGCTGTCATGATATAGGCACGCATCCTCTGACCGGAGACAGATGTGTTGCTATATGTCTAAGTATGTACATTTGGCAGACAAATAGGTTGATGACCTAATCAAGGTCTATACACCGGCGCGCTGGTGTGCATATAAGGGCATATGAGTAATACGATCTCTCAAAGGGATCATACAGGTTCAGTTACTGAACCGAAAGACATGAGCTCACTCATGAGATATTGGGAAGAATCAAATTCCGTGCGCACGGTCGTCTCGCTTTGGAAGCTTGACTGAATTTGTAGGTTTGATATATACTTTTGGAAAGTATATGATCAAGACCTAGGTATGATATATGCTTTTGGAAAGTATATGATCGATACCGACTCCCAATGATCGAATGAGAAACTTACTGATAAAACCATGAAGTAGACAGTATAAAGTTGATCGAATACTTCGGGTTTAGTCTGAGTCTTCCAGTATGCAGGATGTACAGGTATTGGGAATACCTGAGGGTGATGTGATCATAAACGATTGTATAACCATGACGCTTCCATTCCTAGGGAGTGATGAAACGGGTCTGGATTTTAGTGACTCCTCTCAGTAGAGAAGTGATCTGATCTTGGTCCAAGTATTGGACATTGATCTGAATGTGATTCAGATACAATGAGAAGATTAGATTTACGGTCTTGATTTAATCAAGCATCTATGGGAGGCCCGCGATCTGGATTTGAGATACGATCTCAATATCCATGTCACTATACGTGGAACAATACAATCGCCCTGTCCTTATCTCCAAGTATCTGCGGAGAAAGCGCATTATCCTTGAAGGAGTTCATGGATAATTCTATTGTTGATATATGTATCCGAGCATTGAGAAAATGGATAATTAAATGTGATTTAATTATCATGAGTAATATGAATTTGATTCATATTATAAAGAGAGTTATCTTAGATAATTAAATGAGATTTAATTATCAAAGATGTAAATAATGTGAATGTGATTCATATTATTTGGACACAAGAGAATAGAGATCCAAGACGATTAAATATGATTTAATTATCATGGATATGAATAATGTGGATAGCAATATCCATATTAGTCATATATATTATAAATGTGATTTATAATATATAAGAGAGAGCTATTTGTAATTTACATTAGTTAATTAAATGTTAATGTGAATTGGATTCACATTGGACATCAAATTGAAAATGTAATTTACATTTTGTTTTGGGTTGTGAATGTGATTCATAATTTTTCAATGGCATGATTGCAATGTTCACAAAATAAATTGGATTTATTTTTTGTGAAACAATTTGCAACAAAAGTTGTTGCAAATAATGGAGATTACATAAAAGGTGAAATAGCCACCTTCCTAATGGAGGAGGGTGGACGGCCACCACTCCCATTAGGAAAGGGAGGCCGTCCCCCCTCTCCACATGGAAGGAGGCTTTCACTCCTTTCATTATCTCCATGTATTGATGATTTAATTTTGTAATTAAATTGTGTTGATTTATCAACATATATTTAATTTAAATTAAATTAATTGTTGTTGTGTTTTTAGCAACAAATTATGACCATTGAAAGAAACACAAATTGATGTGGACCATTGGATTTGTGTTGACACATGGATTGAGATCCATGGATCCCAAAACCCTATAAAAGGAGAGGCACCCCATTGCTCTTCTTGACACACATAAGTTGAGGCAACAAATCTCTCTCTCTCTCATTCTCTCTACACGTCCTCTCTCCATCTCTCTCATGTGGCCATCCACCATGGATGCCCTAGAGAGGTTCTCCATCGCCGCGGCATCGTCGTTATGTTGCCCGATGGTGTGCTCGTGGGTCTCTGTCTCCTTCGGTGCGCCCCGCTCGTGAAGAAGACATCGGATCTCGTGTGTCGAGATCAGGAGATCCGCCGCTTGGATCATCAACATGGATTGCGAGAAGCACGCGGTTCATCCCCGCGCTCGCAAGCGTCTCCTCCGTCGGATCGAACTTGAGACAGGAGGTCTCTTTTTTTAGAGACTCGATCGCAACCACGCTTCAAGAGGTAAACCTAATACTTGTTTGTGGTTTAGACGAAACGATCCGAGAAGTGTTCTTGGATCATGTGGTTTCGTCGCAAGAAAATTTTTTAATTTCCGATGCATAGAACAACTAGTGCGACTAGTCGTTCTTCGTCGTATTCGATGTGAAGCTCACGCTTCCGTGATGCGCTTGAGGATCTAACCATATCCTTCAATTGGTATCAGAGCCTTAGGTCGGTGGTTTTGGATACGATCCATAAATCGAGGACGACTTGGGTTCATTAGGGTATGCGAAAGTTTTCTTGCATTTCATTTTCGCATCTCTGTTTTGATATTATTTTCGGCACTGTTTAAATTGTTTAAACACGAAAATAATATTTAGATTTTATTCCCCATTAAATAAGGAAACCGTAGGATCTGAGTTTGCGTGATTTCGATTCCGTTTGCTCTAGATATGCTCATTTTAGTGAACATGTATCCACTGTTTCGGGGACTGCGGATCATGACGTAATTAAGATGTTAATTGCGGATTTGAAACGCCTTGAAATGCGTGCAAATCACTTGAGTTCTGTTGTAAATCAAGTTAGCAAACTTTAGAAATTTACTTTGCTTAATTTGGATTTAAATTGATTGAGATATGGTATTTTTAGTAAGTGAGGGTCACTGCTGAAAATACTTTCCTAATCAAGAACCTACTGATTGTCATTTAATTAATTAGTGAAATTAAATTGTTTAATTTCCTGGAATAATTATGCATAAATATTTGTGAAATATTTAATGATAATTATGTCCTTAAATGACTTTGCCCTAACCAACAAATGATTAGATGTGATCTAGATCAAGATTGGTTACATGATCTACATGATCAACATTCCAACAAACATGTTGCTTGGATAGGACTTGGGATTTATTTAGCAAATCTCATTATAATGTTAATCAAAATTGTTTTGATTATTACTATATGTTATAATTTCGGTTGAAGAACCGATGATCATCTCAAGTACAAAATGATCTATTTTGCATTATCCTTTCCCGAGGTGGATATGGTGTCTAGTCGGAGAGCATTGGGGTTGCGGGTTGCAACGTATGTGGTCCGTCCCACTCTCGTCGGTACTGGCCATGACAGCGGGTAGGGTTAGTATAATGCTTAAGAAATCATGATGTATTTCTAATTATTAAAATTCGAAATAATACGTATTTGAGATAATACCATAATTCAAGTAACTATTAAAATGTTTGTTGGATATTAATTGGATCATTAATTTAATATGATTAGATTAATTGGAATCCAATTAAAATTAAAACACTCTATTATGAATAGAGATGTTATTTCCCTTGGAAGAATTAATCATAGTGAATATGATTCATAATGATTAATTAGAATTTGAATATGATATGGAGGATCACATAAGTGACATCCATGGTCTCCCGTCAAGGCGAAGGGTTCCGTCGCCAGATATTATATGTAGGAGACGCCTGTCCGAAGTGACAGCTCCTGCATACGATCCATTTGGATCGGACTCTTCGCTTCTCGAAAGAGTAAGGACGTATGCGTAGTGACCCCAATATCGGGTCCTCATATTATTGGGGCGATATTGGATTGCGCATAGCGAGTTGTATTCCTGTTGACGGTTGGTTCAATTAATGACGGGTCAACATTGCCTTAGGGGTGGTGGGCCCGGGTGTTAAAGACCGAATTGGGAGATGCAAGTTGGACTTGCAAGGCGGAATGTGTTCCCGCTTCTTTTTATCCGAGTTGTAGGTTCTCATATTATTGGGATGCAACAAAGATAAGGAAGGAGATCCCAGATCTTGTTGAGATATAATGGTAAGTATATCTCTTACATTGAAAGTGATTAAGGGAATGAACTTTCAGTGTTGACAAGACAAGACAACTTTGATATAAAAATCCTAAATCAAAGTAAAATATATATATATTTATACAAATTTCTTATTTCAGATAATCCTTCATTAAAACCCACTCAATGATATACTCAATAATAACCAGTAAAATATCATGGATTGGACTCATGATCCAGATATTGTACTTGCAATTGGACGCATAATGTATGTGGTTGCAATATGCAAGTTTCCTCATAATATTGAGAAATGACAATTAAATAGATAATAGGACTACAACCCTAGGGTTTGTATGTCTCTATAGTCTTGATCTCTCATCGGATGTACTTTGGAAGTGACATGTCGATGATGATCGCAATTGTCAAATAATCCTTATAAAATCAATGAAGATATTCTGGCATACATATGTGCTCTTGACATTTAATCATGAGTGACATGGTTCTCTACATCATGTAGAATGGTGGCTCTATGAGAGATGATGTATTCAAATTATTTGAGTACCTACCTAAACCTATGTCTTAAGAGTTTAGATGGATGTAGATGATGAGTGTCATCATTCTACTATCTATACTCTGGTCATTCATAAAGCTTCATAATATTCATATTGTATGAATTTAATGAAGCATGTATAAATGTTGAAATGCTCTTACATAAGAGATCCTTAGTCTTAAGCAATGGTTGCTTATAGATAAAGGGAGCGCAGTGGAAGCATGGGTTGGACCCGAGTAAGAAGTATGGTCAAAGAGTTGACTATACATCTATGACTTCCATATGTCATCCGAAGAGTTGGATAAATGCCAATACTGCAATAAGTTGATGTGTTGATAGTATGACTATCAAGTCTATCTAGAATCCTTAGAGAAGGACTCGGATGGAGCATCAGATTAATCTACATAAATCATTGATAAGATAAAGTCAAATAATTGTATCTCAATCTTCTGATGACATTTGCAATAGGTTGCATATGTTTTAGAAGACTGGAAAATTTGATCTTAAAGGTTTATAGTTATCCACATGGATATTGATGCAATTGTTGCAACAATCTCTGTTGGATTGATAGACTTGTTAATTTCAGTGGGAGAATCCTTAGTCTTAGAGAATGTCTCTATGACCTAGATATAAGAATACACTCATTGTTTGTTTCTAAATGTTAGAAATAAACATGAATCTGAGATAGAACTATCATAAAGAATTATGATGTATATATTTCAGATAGTAATCTAATAATCTAGTGGACTTCACTAAATTAGAAAATTAATGAATGGTTCATTAACATTTCTAAATACTGAAATTAAACCTTAAGATCAATAGGAGGATGAAGATCATTTGACAATGATCTAGCATCAAGCCTTGGACATTTGTCTATTGATTTGATCAATAAACTAGTAAGAGATGAAACTTTAGAATGTCTAAAATTTCAAAACTTACATACTTTTGAATATTGTATTCAAAGTAAAATGTCCAATACACCCTTCTTAAAGAAAGGTGTAAGATGCCAAGGTATTCAGGATCTCATGCATATTGATGTATGTAGATCATCTATATCATAGTAAACATTACGGATATGTGATATCTGTTGATGATTATGTATGATATGAGATTTCTTCTTTTCACCTAAGAAACCTTTGAAATGTTCAAAGATTTCATTATTTTTGGTTTAGAACCAAAGTTTGAAGGAAGATAAAATGAATTTGATCTAATCTAGGTAGCAAGTACCTGTTAGATAAATTCAAAGAATACCTTATAGAGATATGAATATCATTTCTATCTCAATCCTCCTAACACACCTTAACTCAATAGAGTTATAGGTAGATACAATTGGATCATGTGTGACATGATCTTATCAATGATGAATTTTAAGCATAATTATCCCTTAGTTTCCAGGTATGTATGTGTAGTAGAGACTACAATGTATATCCTTAATAAGGTTCCATGTATGTTGGAATCTAGCACTTGAGAGTGCTGCTTCATTAGGAAAATAAAGGATGGTATTGGATACCTACTTTATGACCTTGAGATTCTTAAAGTATCTCGTCTCTGAGAATGTGATTCTTAGAGGTTGAGACTCTTGAGAATCAAGATGAAAATGAAGTGTAGGAACTCATTTAATCTTGAGAAGATAATGAGGCTCCTGAAATTGGAAACTAAAAAGGACAATTAATGATGAAACATTAATACCTCTTCAAATAAGTTTGAGGATGTATTCCATGTGTCAGTTAAGTCTGACAATGATCGGACTTCATGCGATGAAGCTCCTAAGGATCATGACATGGAAAGATGGATTTTAGCAATAAAAGTCTAACGTAGACTTCATATACAAGTGTTGTATATGGACCCTCGAGGATCCACCTATATGGGTAATACCTGTAAAGGTGTAAATGGATCTTCAAGAGAAAAGGAACCTGATGAGAAGGTGGAGACCTTCAAAGCACGGTTCGTAGCCATGAGCTACACATCGGAAGAGAAGACATTGCTTGCGATGAGACTTGCTCTTCGGTGACCATGCTTAAAAACATCAGAATATTGCTAATCTTAGCTACACAACTTGACTATTGTATCTTCAAGATGTAAGTCAATATTGCATTCCTCTACGAATACCTCTTTGAGGATATTCACATGAAGTAGCCCCAGGGCTTCATGGTTGAGGAAAGCAAGGTGTGCAAACTAAGGAATCCATCTATGGACTCAAATAAGCTTCTTGAAGTTGGACCATAAGATTTGATGGAATTATAATTGTTATGATTTCAGATAGAATCTTGATGAGCCATGTGAAGCTTAGTGGGAGTGCCTTTGTGTTCATCTTGCTGAATGTAGATGATATCCTGATCATTTAAAATGATATAAGGATAATAATAAGTGTTTTATTCTCTAGTTATTCCATATCTTGAAATATGATTTCAAAGATACCTCTTAGATCTTAGTTCTGAAGTTGTTCAGAAGCCAAGAGAAGAGGATAATTGGACTGTCACATTTGTAGTATACCTTGGATATATTCTATTCATAGAAATTCCAAGAAAGGCTTCTAACCCTTAAGATATGGTACTGACCTATCTTAAGGGATAGCACCTCAAAGAGTTGAGGAAGTAAATGCTACAACTACTTGCACTTGTGCATTAGTTACGAGAAGCTGAGTGTATGCTAGAGTGTACAAATACCAGATGTCTGTCATGCAGTGGGAATAGTAAATTGTTACTAATCCTACTGTAGAGATAAAACACTTGATTGCAGTAATAACAAAATCTTCATAGATGAGGAGATTTTTGAGATAGTAATCTCAAAGTCTTATCTTCAAAAGTTTAAGACCATGTAGATAGTGATCTATAAAGGTCTAAACTTTAGATACCTTAGGAGATAGAGATCTCCGGGAATGAAGGTATTCTAATAAGGATTATGGGGATACTGGTTATGATGTCAGGGACACTGTATCCAACTAGATTGAGTATTGGTTGCATGAGATGCAACATTCGCATTAGATGCGAGCACTGTTACTGGGGATATGCAAGTGCCATAAAAGGACTTGGCGTAGTCTCGCGGGAACAGAGTGACTGATCAGCTTACCTAGCTATTTTCTTAATAGTCTATGATTGTCACATGAGTGCGGGTTTAAATGATTAGCCCATTAATGGCTCTTTGGGCTAGTGGGAGATTGTTGGAAATGCGAGCCCACGGCGAGCCATTATGCAATAAATGTTATTGCAATTCACTCCTTAATATGAAATGAAGAATACATAATTTGCATAATAGGTCCCTTAGTACAATTAGGGTTATGTACCATGGCCATCTTGATGATCATACAGCTGTTGATTCAAATATTGAATCATAGAGGCTGGTGCTTGGATGAATATCTAAAGAGTTAGATTGAGGACTCATCAAGCACCGTCAAATGATTGTTAAGAGATGATCTCCAGCCTGAGTAGGAGATGGCAATCCTTATCTCTGAAGGCTGATATCTGACCGACCTCTTGATGCAGGTCCTCTGCATAGGAATAGAGATTCGGAGGTGTCAGATTAGTTAGGTCAAAGAGTTGACTTAACGAGATCGAGATAACCAAAGTCCTATGTCGTATGCTGTCATGATATAGGCACGCATCCTCTGACCGGAGACAGATGTGTTGCTATATGTCTAAATATGTACATTTGGCAGACCAATAGGTTGATGACCTAATCAAGGTCTATACACCGGCGCGCTGGTGTGCATATAAGGGCATATGAGTAATACGATCTCTCAAAGGGATCATACAGGTTCAGTTACTGAACCGAAAGACATGAGCTCACTCATGAGATATTGGGAAGAATCAAATTCCGTGCGCACGGTCGTCTCGCTTTGGAAGCTTGACTGAATTTGTAGGTTTGATATATACTTTTGGAAAGTATATGATCAAGACCTAGGTATGATATATGCTTTTGGAAAGTATATGATCGATACCGACTCCCAATGATCGAATGAGAAACTTACTGATAAAACCATGAAGTAGACAGTATAAAGTTGATCGAATACTTCGGGTTTAGTCTGAGTCTTCCAGTATGCAGGATGTACAGGTATTGGGAATACCTGAGGGTGATGTGATCATAAACGATTGTATAACCATGACGCTTCCATTCCTAGGGAGTGATGAAACGGGTCTGGATTTTAGTGACTCCTCTCAGTAGAGAAGTGATCTGATCTTGGTCCAAGTATTGGACATTGATCTGAATGTGATTCAGATACAATGAGAAGATTAGATTTACGGTCTTGATTTAATCAAGCATCTATGGGAGGCCCGCGATCTGGATTTGAGATACGATCTCAATATCCATGTCACTATACGTGGAACAATACAATCGCCCTGTCCTTATCTCCAAGTATCTGCGGAGAAAGCGCATTATCCTTGAAGGAGTTCATGGATAATTCTATTGTTGATATATGTATCCGAGCATTGAGAAAATGGATAATTAAATGTGATTTAATTATCATGAGTAATATGAATTTGATTCATATTATAAAGAGAGTTATCTTAGATAATTAAATGAGATTTAATTATCAAAGATGTAAATAATGTGAATGTGATTCATATTATTTGGACACAAGAGAATAGAGATCCAAGATGATTAAATATGATTTAATTATCATGGATATGAATAATGTGGATAGCAATATCCATATTAGTCATATATATTATAAATGTGATTTATAATATATAAGAGAGAGCTATTTGTAATTTACATTAGTTAATTAAATGTTAATGTGAATTGGATTCACATTGGACATCAAATTGAAAATGTAATTTACATTTTGTTTTGGGTTGTGAATGTGATTCACAATTTTTCAATGGCATGATTGCAATGTTCACAAAATAAATTGGATTTATTTTTTGTGAAACAATTTGCAACAAAAGTTGTTGCAAATAATGGAGATTACATAAAAGGTGAAATAACCACCTTCCTAATGGAGGAGGGTGGACGGCCACCACTCCCATTAGGAAAGGGAGGCCGTCCCCCCTCTCCACATGGAAGGAGGCTTTCACTCCTTTCATTATCTCCATGTATTGATGATTTAATTTTGTAATTAAATTGTGTTGATTTATCAACATATATTTAATTTAAATTAAATTAATTGTTGTTGTGTTTTTAGCAACAAATTATGACCATTGAAAGAAACACAAATTGATGTGGACCATTGGATTTGTGTTGACACATGGATTGAGATCCATGGATCCCAAAACCCTATAAAAGGAGAGGCACCCCATTGCTCTTCTTGACACACATAAGTTGAGGCAACAAATCTCTCTCTCATTCTCTCTACACGTCCTCTCTCCATCTCTCTCATGTGGCCGTCCACCATGGATGCCCTAGAGAGGTTCTCCATCGCCGCGGCATCGTCGTTATGTTTCCCGATGGTGTGCTCGTGGGTCTCTGTCTCCTTCGGTGCGCCCCGCTCGTGAAGAAGACATCGGATCTCGTGTGTCGAGATCAGGAGATCCGCCGCTTGGATCATCAACATGGATTGCGAGAAGCACGCGGTTCATCCCCGCGCTCGCAAGCGTCTCCTCCGTCGGATCGGACTTGAGACAGGAGATCTCTTTGTTTAGAGACTCGATCGCAACCACGCTTCAAGAGGTAAACCTAATACTTGTTTGTGGTTTAGACGAAACGATCCGAGAAGTGTTCTTGGATCATGTGGTTTCGTCGCAAGAAAATTTTTTAATTTCCGCTGCATAGAACAACTAGTGCGACTAGTCGTTCTTCGTCGTATTCGATGCGACGCTCACGCTTCCGTGATGCGCTTGAGGATCTAACCATATCCTTCATTTTGAGGCAAGTCTAAACAGTAATTAACATTTTAATCACGTTCAGATCTACAGTTCCCGCAACAGTGTATACATGTTCATTAAAACAACCATATCTAGAGCATACGAAATCCGATTTACGTAAACTCAGATCCTATGGTTTCCTTATTTAATGGGGAACAAAATCCAAGTATTAAATTCGTGTTTAAACAATTTAAACAGTGACGAATTTATTTACTAAACAGATCTGCGAAATCAAATGCGATAAAAACTTTCGCGACCTTAACGAACCCAAGTCGTCCTCGGTTTTTCGAATCATATTCGAAACCTTCGACCTAAGGCTCTGATACCACTTGAAGGATATGGAATTATCCTCAAGCGCATCACGGAAGCGTGATCGTCGTATCGGATACGACAAGGAACGACTAGTCGTACTAGTTGTTCGGTGCAGCGGAATTTAAAATTTTTTATTCGATGAAACCACATGATCCGAGAACCATTCTCAGATCGTTTCATCTATAACCACAACAAGTACAATGCAATACCTCTTGAAGCGTGGTTGATCAAGTCTCTAAAGAAAGAGACCTCCTGTCTCAAGTCCGATCGTCGGCGAGACTGCTTACGAGCGCGGGGATGAACCGCGTTGTCCTCGCAATCTAAGAAGATGATCCAAGCGTGGTTGCTCCTGATCTCGTCGCACGAGATCAAACGTCTCCTTCGTGAGAGGAACTCTCCAAGAAGACGGAGAAACTGAAGAACGTCGAAGCGGCAACGCGGCGGCGATGGCGACGACGATTCCCTTCTCTAGGGTATGGTGGACGGCCACCAACAAGAGAGGGAGAGAGGGCTGGCGTGTATGAAGAAATGAGGGAGAGAGAGAGCTCCAATATTGCAAGTAATTAGAGAGCATAGAATGCCTCTCCATTTATAGGGTTTTGGGATCAATGGATCTCAATCCATGGGACACATAAAATCAATGGGTGAGATTGATTTGTGTCAATCCAATGGCCAAGATTGTTGTTGTCAAAAGCAACAAATTTAGGTTAAAATATATTTGAAAAAATCAAATATAATTTAGTCCTAAATCAACCCAACAAATAAGGAGAGAATGTGCATGGAGATTTCATCTCCATGCACCTTCCATGTTGGACGGCCACCCATTCCATATAGGAATGGTGTGCCGCCCACTATGGGAGTCCAAGGAGGCAATCTCATGGATTCCCATGAGATTGCATATCTCCTTGATTTTCTCTCTTATTTATTTGCAACAAATTTGTTGGATTTTATTCTTCAAAAATAATTCACAATTATCTTTGAGAATATTGCACTCTTGTCATGGAAAAAATTATGAATCATATTCACAACCCAAAACAACATATAATTCATATTGTTAATTAATTACACAATGTGTATCCAATACACATAATAATTAATCAACACATATAAATTATAATTAGCTCTCTCTAATACATTATAAATCACATTTATAATATATTATGAATAATTAGATATTTCTATCCACATTATTCTTATCCACATTAATTAAGTCACATTTAATTAAATTGGATAATTTCTTCACACATCAAGGTGATTAAAATCACATTTAATCATTATTTCTTCATTGCTTAGATCTTATGGAATTATTCTTGAACCTTCAAGAATAATGCAATCTCTCCGCTGATACTTGGAGATAAGGACAGGGCGAATGTATTGTTCCACGTATAGTGACATGGATATTGAGATCATATCTCAAATCCAGATCGCGGGCCTCCCATAGATGCTTGATTAAATCAAGACCGTAAATCTAATCTTCTCATTGTATCCACATTCAGATCAATGTCCAACACTTGGACTAAGATCAGATTACTTCTCTACCGAGAGGAGTCACTAAAATCCAGACCCGTTTCATCACTCCCTAGGAATGGAAGCGTCATGGTTATACAATCGTTTATGATCAAATCACCCTCAGGTATTCCCAATACCTGTACATCCTGCATACTGGAAGACTCAGACTAAACCCGAAGTATCGGATCAACTTTATACTGTCTACTTCATGGTTTTATCAGTAAGTTTCTCATTCGATCATTGGGAATTGGTATCGATCATACACTTTTCAAAAGCGTATATCATACCTAGGTCTTGATCATATACTAAAAGTATATATCAAACCTACAAATTCAGTCAAGCTTCCAAAGCGAGACGACCATGCGCATGGAATTTGATTCTTCCCAATAGGTCGCGCATGGAATTTGATTCTTCCCAATATCTCATGAGTGGGCTCATGTCTTCCGGTTCAGTAACTGAACCTGTATGATCCCTTTGAGAGATCGTATTACTCATATGCCCTTATATGCACACTAGCGCGCCGGTGTATAGACCTTGATTAGGTCATCAACCTATTGGTCTGCCAAATGTACACACTCAGACATATAGTAACACATCTGTCTCCGGTCAGAGGATGCGTGCCTATATCATGACAACATATGATATAGGACTTTGGTTATCTCGATCTCGTTAAGTCAACTCTTTGACCTAACTAATCTGACACCTCCGAATCTCTATTCCTATGCAGAGGACCTGCATCAAGAGGTCGGTCAGATATCAGCCTTCAGAGATAGGATTGCCATCTCCTACTCAGGCTGGAGATCATCTTTTAATAATCATTTGACGGTGCTTGATGAGTCCTCAATCTAACTCTTTAGATATTCATCCAAGCACCAGCCTCTATGATTCAATAGTTGAATCAACAGCTGTATGATTATTAAGATGGCCATGGTACATAACCCTAATTGTACTAAGGGACCTATTATACAAATTATTCATTCTTCATTTCAGATCAGGGAATGATATGTGCAATAACATTTATTGCATAATGGCTCGTCGTGGGCTCGCATTTCCAACACACATTACATTTTTTTATTTCAACACTCTTCAATATTCATGATCATCCAAACATCTACTATTTACAGGAAGTTACCCTAATCTACCCCCATTTCAGTAGCCAAACATAAATGGAGTGAAGGGAAGGATAGATAGGAGAGAAAAAAACAATAAGTTATCTTTAGGGAAAATACTTCATTCATTGATATGAACTCGGGACATTCAATATCGAATTCCTAATTAAAGGAGTGCAAAGAACTTCCCAGGGGTAAGGAAAAGAGAAGAGAAACAAACAACATAGACAACAACATAAGAGACTAATGTTGCTCGTTACAGGACGAAACCCTCCTGCTACCCTCCAATATCGAGGGGGTCAAGAGTGGGAGTCGGGGGTTCCAAAATCCCCATGGATGGAAGGACCAAGGAGTGGGAGGGTATACCTTGAGCAGAAAGATCGGCGAGTGGACGAGGGTGAGGGTAGCGAAAGTAAAAGAAGGATTGCGGAGTGGGAGGGGATTTGATGCGGAAGGACCAAGAAGTGGAAGATTGGGTTTCCCCATTAGAGTGGGGGAGGGGGATGGAGTATAAGGAAGCAAGGTTTTAAAAACCGGACATTGAACCGGTTAGTCTTCGATTTGGTCCAACCGGGTCGGACCGTCGGTCCAAACTGGTCGGACCGGTGATGATGTCAGCATGATATCATCATTCATATCGACTCGGAAAAAACCGGACCGGGCTTAATTTACTGGTCGGACCGGTCGAACCGGGTTTTTGAACCGATAAAATCGGATAGATATATGTAAATATGTATTTATATATCAATAAAATAATCATTTTAAATGTCAAATCTTTCAATATAAAAAATGATTGTCTATTTTGAATAAAATTATACAAAGGTAGTCACATTTTCTAGCATTATATATGAATATAATATTGTAATAATTTATTTATAGTTGCTTTTAGAAAATTACCCTAAGAAAGTAGTGGCACAAGTTATATTCAAAAAAAGAGAGGGACGCAACTGAAATTGTAGAATTTAAGAAGGGTACAAGTGATAAAAACCATATTATTTCATTATTTAGACCTTTATTTTTTAAAAATATACTAAACCATCAAATCTAGGTCAATCCGGGTTAACCCGGTCCAACCGCCTGGGTCAACCTGGTCCGACCACCGGTCTGACCCGATTTTTTATTTTCTTTTTTAAAAAAAAATTAATTACCTAAAACCGGCCGAACCGACCGGGTCGAGGCCGGTTCCCGGTCCGACCGGCCGGTCTGGTTTTTTAAATCCTGTCAGGAAGTGGTGTAACAATCTCGATCCTATGTAGAGCTACTATTCATGATAATTAGATCACACAACTTGTTGGGATTGGGTCTATCTGGATCCATTGACCATAGTCTAAAATGCTTTAGTTTAAGTTATGGGAAGAGGCCCCACTACTTATTATCCACTATTACACCTTCTGATTACTTGATATGGGATGCAACGTTCTCGTTGCCATATGATCCATTAGTTATTTCAAGTACTAGCAGCAAATGCACCGATGAATCACCGATTCATTGCACTTTTATGCATGAATTACGCAAAATCCAAAGTAAAATCTTTTTTTCACCTAAAATCATACATAGTATAGATCACATCCACTTCATTCATTCGTAATGTGCATAATATTATGTAAAATGACCATAATGAACTCTCAGGCAACTACAAATACACATACATTAGTATACTTGTAAATACAGTAATAACTGACAAATTTTGTTTATTTTTTTGACACATATAATATATCTTTTAGTAACAAAAAAATCCATGAATTATATTTTGTACGTCACCACATTTGTATATGTATATACAAGATATAGTATCTTACTCACACTAAAATAATCAAGTAAATAACATATTCATCAAAAGAGTAGATGTATTTATCTTTAACGAGTTTTGAATGCATTCACATAAACATACTCAAAATGCTATATTATTTATCGGAAATATTATTTATCTTAAACTAAGGATGTAGCAACGACTATTGTATTCATTGTGAATCACAAAGTATATCATTGATTCTTAAACAAATATTATTCGTTGTTACCATAGGCTATTGAGAGGAATTAAAAAAGAAGAAATATTAAAATAATAGAAATATGGACGGTTATATATGACCAATTCAACACCCTTATTCCATGCATGCCATCTCCATTTTTAGAAGTGGATTTCGGGAAGAGACGTGCCAATGTTAGCATTCGTCTTAATGAAAGAGAGACATTCAGAGAGAGAGAGAGAGCAAGAATGAATGAACGAGGGAGAGAGGGAGAGATAGATCAAGAGATAAATGGAGAGAGAGGAAGACCCAACGACAACATTCATCTGTCATTGTTGTCGTCGAATCTGGCAATGGTAATCCTCTATGTTGGCATCGAATGTTGATCAGGCGGAATCGGAGGTGCATCAATGTGATCTATGACGGTTCGGATAGGCGGAATCGAGGTGCCTTCGTAGACAGACTTCTCGTGTCATTGAGGTATGTGTCGAACCCTAAGAAATGATCTCCCGTAGAATAGCGATTGCTATGTTTGAAGATGTGTTTTTTTTGCATCGCTACTGATGATAAATATGTGATTCTTTAATATCTCATAATTAACACAAGAATAGCTCGAATGCCATGGTTGATGTTCCGTGGGATCTTAATATGTAATGCGATTTCCACAAACAATGTACTTGATATTATATTTTGGTTTGTTAGGTTATATGATACTACATTATCATGTCCATTGCGTACATTTTGTGTAAAGTTATTTCGCTTTATAGCATGTTTGGTGTATACATATGGGAAAAAATGGGGTTGTCCCTTGTTGGCTGGCCCCGCCTCATTTTTCGTCAATTTTTTTTTGAAAAATATCACCATGTATATTCATCCCTATATCCCTCCTATATGCCATTCAAATTTCGTCAAAAACAGAGACTCCTACGTCCTCCATCGAGATGGTGTCAATTTAAAAAGTCATGTTACCGTTAAAAAATGACTGTCTAGATGGAGGCCATAGGAGTCTCTGTTTCTGACGAAATTCGAATGACATATAGAAGGGATATATGGATGAATAGACATTGTGATATTTTTCAAAAAAAATAAAAATATTTGCGAAAATAAGGTGGGGGCAGCCACATATAACCCATACATATTAAGAGTCTTATCCGGTACTTACAATCTGAAGTTATATTATAATCAAGAAGGAAATAATGATTCCATATTCAAGTGACATATTTCTTTAGTATAGTTTTATGTTGTAGGATTTTAATATGTTAAAATTATTTTTGTTGTGACCATGAATCCACGTGGTTGGAGTGATTATCCATGAAATTCTTATATGTCTGGATGAATATCATATTATTAACCTAAGGCATCCCTTAGTACCTTTTTAATCAGACTTAAGTATACGATATTTGAGTATATATTTAATATCTCCAGGCATGATGGTTAGATTATATAAATTTGTACAATGAAGACCTCTTTTATTAGTGGAAACAAAAGGATTCGCATGAATCACTATTCTATGAAAAAGAAATTATAGTTAAAGAATTGAAAATTCCATGAATGAATAATGACACTTAAACAATAAGCGGAGCTAAGCCTACACCTAAGGTAGGAGCCACTTTTAGAGTTCGTTTATCGATGGCCTAACACCTTCCGACGGTGTCAGGTTCTGTAGAACCTAGTGAAAAGTCCGCAATTGACTCAGCGTTGATGTCATCATGTTCTATGTAATGATTGAGTGACCGCTTGCGCCAGCGGTAAAAGCCACCAAAGCCACCCAATAATTTATGAGATAAGATAAATCCATAATGAATAAGCTAAGTGCTTATGAGGAAGTCCGTGCTTATTTGAAAGTTAAGTGTATACGTGTAATTATGTGAAATGCCAAGTGTATGTGTGCAATTATGTGAAAGGTTAAGTGTATATATGCAATTGTATTATTGTTATGAGAATAATCGTATTTATGTTATTGTTGTAGACATCTAGGCAATTATGGTTAACTTTAAGGACATATATGTAAAGTATGGTATGCATTGCATGAATACAGAATGAATATTCTTTTGTATGCATAATTAAGTACATTACGGATCTATAGGATGATATTGCATTTGACAAGTAAAATATTTAATGGTACACAGTAAGAGTGAAAAATGAACAATTATAAGTTTTATCGTGGGAATAATTATCCTTGTATTATAGATGGATTAGTTAGTTGTGACTTGATTTCTACGCTAGTCGGTTTGACCTTATCTGGACACATACTGGACGTTAAGGTCGCACCATATATTTTAATATTTTTATTACAAGTTAATGTGAAGACAATTTAGTTACATTTGGAGACTTGTTGCGAGGTTTGAAGGAAGGATATCATTGTGCATATTGGAACAAATGATCTTGGTTTCCTATTAGAGATGTAAACTTTTATTGAAAAAGGAAAGATTAAGATGATTATTTTTATTATTTGTGTTATCATTGATATTTTTGAGTAACACTTGAATCCGACGTGGCATTTATTATATTCCCACTGTCCATCGAGGATCCGGACTGTTACAGTAGTACATTTGAAATCGAAAGACTTGTTAACGAATATTCAAATTAATCGTGTTACATTAAGGCAAACTTTGTTGCGTGATTGCTGCAAAATAATATAATAATAACTAATACATAATTCATTGATAAAGCAATAGATAACCGTTACATATGAATCATCATTGGCGATACAACAACAAATACATTATTCCTCACTAATTTCGAGCATTAATAATAATTTTTTGCCCGCTAATATTTGTTGTTATATATTTTCACAGCGGATGGTGTAGTAACCAGGGTTTACAAAATTAGACCGGACCGTCGGTCGGATCGGTTGGATCGAGAATTGGTTCCGTCCCGATCGGTTCGGTCGGTCGGGATGGTCAAACTGGATTGACTCGAATTGATCCAATTTTGATGATTTGGTAAATTTTCAAGAAAAAATAAAGATTTAAATAATGAAATAATGTGGTTTTTATCACTTGTGCCCTTCTTAACTTCTGCGATATAAGTTATGTCCCACTCTTTTTTGGAATATACCTTGTACCAATACTTATTAAAGTAATTTTCTAGAAGAAAATATAAATAAATGATTACAATATTATTTGTCTATAATTGTAGAAAATGTGACAACCATTTGTAGAGTTTTACTCGAAATAGACAATCATGTTATTTTTTTTGAAAGATTTGACATTTTAAACGATTATTTTATTGATATATATAGACATACTTACATATATGTATTCGATTTTATCAGTTCAAAAAATCAGTACGAGCGGTTTGACCAGTAAATTAAGCATGGTCCGGTTTTCCCCGAGTCTATAGGAATGATGATGTCATACTGACATTATCACTAGTCCGATCAGTTTGGATCGATAGTCCGACCCGATTGGACAAACCTAAGACTACCGGTTCAGTCCGATTCGGTAGCAATAAATTTCAGAATACCCCTTGTCAGAAACACATTTTATTTTACTTGCAATGATATCACATACCTTTTTTTAATAGTAATCTGGTAATTTCGAGTATCCGAAGTGTTCCCATGGGACTTGAAACCGGATCCTTTAAGATATAAGCACACTACATATATCACATACTTACATTATTCCATGAGATATTTACTTTAAGATGTAGGAACAAATTCTGGTGCTGAAATTTAAGCCCCAAGTTATCCCACTTTTTTCAAAGGGATCCCTTGACATATTTACTCGAAACCTTGGGACAGTTCATGCAATTTACCCAGATCCCATCTTGCAATTATGGGACCAACAAAAGAGACAAAAGGGGAACCGATCTCGGGCAGGCAAAGGCTTTCTCTCACAGCCTAAACAGCACAGCCAAATGGAGAGAGTGCCTCACAAAGAAAAAAAGAGGTGGAGCACAACCTCATCCCATCTATATATGTCACCACAATTTCAGCATCCTTACTCCTTTCACAACAGACCACTTGAAAGGGAACTCGCCCCCGCGTACGCACGCAATCACCGACAAGAAACTCGATCGCACATAGCATGTCTCTCATCTGAATCGAACACTTTCCTCCATCTGCAAGACTTCTGGTGGAAGGCTCACTGTTCAACCACCAGACCGTATATACGTAGGTCGTGAAAATGAAGAGCTTTAGCGGTCTTTTTGAAGTATGTTCACGTACAATGGATCGCCAATATAGAGCATTTTCTACCGATGCTACCTGGTTGGAGACAGGCATAAACCTTTAGAAGAAGATCTTATAGTTGTTTGAAAAGTGGGGTCGAGTATATTGGCGTAGGGAATAATGTTTTGTAACAGATCCATCCGACCCTTTGAAAAAATATGGGATTGTATGTATAGTCAAGCAGATACATGCGAGGAGATCGGTTGAACGATATCATTCCTAACATGTCCACCTGAAAAGGCTCTATATCTGATAACTTGCGTTCACCTGTTGGGAAAATGTCTTTCCAAGTATGTCTTCGTGCTGAATTAAGCGCACTTGCTCAGCTAATGAACCTTCTAAGTAGGTTTAGCATGCCCGACAAAATCGTGCTTACATCAGAAGCAAGTAAACATCGCAAAGTTGGATCACGATATCGGTACAAGAGACACTTGTTCAGAAATTCTTGTGATCGAGTAATTAGTCCTACAAACGAATGGATCGAATCAAATTAGAAAACAGACAGATTTGTACAAGTTATACATTATGCGATCACTTTGTGGAAAATCGTTAGATATGAATGTGTCGGATATCCGTAACTCGATTGGTGAAATAGTCTCACAATGATGGAAAATGATATCTAGAACGAAAAACAATTGTCTAAATCAAAATCTTATATTAGGATATATTAAAAGGTTGAAAATAGAGAATTTCACAACATGACCCTTAAAATCCTGTTCAATTACAGCATAACCCATATGATCTTTGTAGTTACATCAAGACCCGTGCAAATTATAGTGTGATCGTATAATATTACTTTATAGTATGATCATATAAGATTACTAACTCTTACACCACGATCATTGAACTGGGGCATTTGTCTTAACTATATTATCGGGGTTATGATGTGATTGGACAAAGATCTCAGGGGTGACAGTGCAATAATCCCCCAAAAATAACAGTTTAGGAAAAGAGGAGGGGGCAAATAAATAGGGCAAATAATGGAGCATTGAAAACAATGCATGTAATCCAAATTGCCATCAACAACAACCACAAGTACAAGAGAGAGACCCTTCAATTCCTCCACTTTTTCTTTTCTTTATTTTCATTATTTCCTTCGTCTTTTCTCTCTTCAATTCCATCTTTCCCTCCAATCCAACACCTACATTCATTTCTTCAATATATGTTCATCATTCCTCATTTTAATCAAAATTATTTACAATGAAAATATCCGTATCTATATCTGTATTAGTACGATATCCTTAAAAAACATATACAATTGCAGATCGATACTATGTTCTTCTTAGTCAGCGAGGATCAAGATCATTCATTCACGATCATACGATCCATAAACAAACAAGAATGAGAGATAAATCTTATTTATTCCTTATCCCTCGTCGAGACGACGGCACGCCTTTTCCTTTGTCATTGCCCTACTGGAATGGCAACTTTTGTTCCTGTTCAATTCCTGTGCAGTGCCCCACTGGACAGGTAGCTTTTTTCCCTTTTGTACAGTAAGTCTTATTCATAGAACATTAATGTTGAAAAAAAAGCAAGGGATCACACGATTATCTCTAATCTCAGCTCGATCGGAACTCGATCGACAATCATCGCTACAACAAAATGAGTTTATAGTGACATATGTTTTGAAATCTGTTCAGTATTAAATACAGTGCATGTGCTCGAACTTAACCATGGAGGATATTTATGTTGTCGTGTTGCCGGCGACGCTGAAAACGGTAACGATTCGTGCAAATATTGACAATAAAAGCAGCAGATAATTGCTGATATAACAACGGATATGACATTCGTTATGAAGAATTCTCAGCAGAATAATAGGAGGAGATCCGCAATTAAGTGGTGGACCAAAAGAGAAGCAGTAGCAAAAGTGTGTGAGGACGTCTTATTCGAACCTCCACTGTGAGTTGAGAGCGAGACGTAAAGGCAAAGGCTCACCTTCCCCGTCCATTTACTCCACACCTCCCCTTATAAATAAACTACAGCCTTTCCCCCCTCGGAACAACAAGAAGAGCATAGGAGGAAAGGAGCTGCCGCCCGCCGGTCGCAGGGCGGCCACCCGAGAATTCCAAAGGGATCGCATTGATCCTCATCATCCATGCACCGGGATCATGCCATCCCTTTGGAATTTCCCGGTGGCCGCCCTTTTACTTCCTGCGAGTCACCATGACAAAGTTGAGGTATCCATGTATCTATTATGTATGCAGGTATTATCGCTTGGGTATTTTTGCCAATATATCTGCTATATTATTGTAGAGAGCATTACGGAGGACAGATTGGTAGGAACAAAATGCTGAGGCTCCTACTTGATATGTATGGCACTGTACATGGTGATGTGGGGAGCATCAAATGGGAGGCAGATCCTCTTCTGTTACAGCGGATGTTGTAACGTAGGGGAGCCGCTCGATGACCATCAGACGGCCTTCGGAGGGGGCACTACAAGGAAAACAAGTTGTGGCTACAAAATTATGTCCACCGATGTGGGGTTTGTGGCCACAGAATTGGGCTTTGGCCGCAACACGTCGTGGTCAGTAGCTGCAGCTACAAGTCTCGTTGCCAGAGTTCTCTAACTACGAGTATGTCGTGGCCACTGCAAGTGACCATAGAACTTGTCGTGGCCACAACTTTTGTATGAAGACTTTGGTCACGGATTGTAGCTACGAGAAACTAGTGGCCACGGAATTATTATGGCCACAAGTTTCCGTAGCCACATTCCGTGATCACAACTCATTTTTCTTGTAGTGGGGGCTGGAGATAGTCAGTATGCATCCCGATGGTCATCAAGTGACTCCTTTTAAATGTGTGGTGCAGTAGCCATTTCAGTTTTAGCCTTTTGGTGGCAGGCAGCAAATTCCGTGATAGCGGGTTGATAAAGTGTTGAAGGATTTTTCGAAAGAATAAATTAATTAAACCAAACTGATTTTAGCGTGCCGCTCGCCCATTTTCCACTGATGGCTGCAGCAGTTGGCTCAAGGAGATGCTGCTGACACGGGGCGGAGACGCAGGACGGAGCCGAGGAGATGCGGCAGTTGCATGCAAAGTTGCTGAGTGTGGTGGAGAGAAGGTAGTGCTGGTGGTGGTGGCACGACGGTGGTAGCGGTGCATGTGATGGTGGAGGTGCACGCGGCTGCGGAAGCACCGATAGCTGTGGCAGTGTCCATGGTTGGAATGGTGATGGTGTGCGGTGATGGTGACCCATTGGTGGGAGACCTGCCATCAAACTGAACGACGTCCCCTCATGCAGATGGGTGGATCCATCAAAATTACTAAACCTATGGCAGATGGGATTGAGACCTGCAGGTGGGAGGACATGCTATCTAAATGATGTACTTATGGAAGGTCCTCGAAGACCTGCCATCAAAACAAGCTACTAAAGGCAAGACCTTAAAGACCTGTCATCGAATGCACCATGATCATGTGACCATAGCTTAAGCATCCGCAGAAAGAACAGCTATCACACGCATGTCCATGGCTTCGTTTCTGTACAGGGGAACCCTATAGATAATGAGGGCTAAATTCATTATTAACTTCAAGATTAAATTCTTAAACAATCTTGAATGCGATTCAATTCATCAAAACTGAAGGTCTTAATCTTGGATAAACATAAAGCAAGTCCAACTTGCAAGTCAACTCCATCAACCAGGAGTCAGCAGGTCCTTTTATGAAGGCATCTGCATTTTGATCTCCAGATTATATACAAGGCAAACCAGCCCTACTTATAATTTTCAACAGACATGAAGCATATCAAGCTCCAAATACCAATCAAGCTTCACATGTTTGGTGAAGACACATCAAATGTTGGAAAGATTTATCACAGAAAAGTTTAAGTGCGACTTCAAGCTACAAGCCGACATGAGGAGGATTTCATCCCCATAACCATTAACCCCTTCACCGATCGATCCATACTCCAATCTGACACTTGGTCTAGTCACAATAATATGCAGTTTAAACAAGGTTGGTCCTCCACGTGGTTATACGGATCCTAACTAATGAACCATAACGAAAATGTCCGTGCATTAACCAACTTACTCCCAATCTTCTCAAATTGGTTTGAGAAGCCTGTAGTGAAGACATCAACAATCTCTTCTTAAGTTTTTATATATTATAGCAAAAACTCCATTGAGCCAGTCCTTTTGTTCTTTTAATAATAGTCAACATGAGTTGACTCGTCTATTAGCTTGATGTCAAAAATATTATTCCCATAGAGCTGCTCTCTCTTCTGCCCGTACCTACGAGTCGTTTGACGGGTCTATCTAACTACTTTCTTATGCTTCTCGACTACTCTCGAGTTCACATACTATTTACTAATAGCTGGGGCCTGAGCTTGTAGAGACTTTCCTTGCACCCAAAACCTCCATGCATCAGGCACTCTGACTATGCTTCACATTTCATCAAGGCAGTCAGTTGACCAGCCTTTGGTCAATCTATCATCCTCTTTACGCTATCGTCTACGCAAACTACATATCCGGCCCGTTTAGGGCTTGCAGTCTGCTACTTCCACTGTAGATTGATCATTTCCCGGGATTGATTGGTCTCCGGTTACTAGATATAAGATACCGGGCAACGAAGTGTTGAGGTCTGTCTGTCTTTCTTCAGGTTAGGAGTGAGGTTGTCAGCTTTAGGGTACTAGGCACGTGTCTTGCAGATATCGCATGTTCTCGAAAGTCCGCTCCTTGTGCGGGGACAAACGAAGTAGGGTTTGTTTATATGTAAGTCACATATACAATTGAATGGAAGTGTTTTCATCTTGCCATGCCCAGTAACTCACTCTAGTTGTTGAGTCTGGCTTGGGATCAACGGGCTGCTTCTCCTTAAGCAATCGAGGAATGACTACGGGTCTCCTGCGAACTGCATGACCTTGAATCCTAGTACTCTCCACTGGTTCTATCAAATCATGCAAGCAACGTAGTGCAGACAGTCAAGAGCTCACCAATATCTCCGGAAACTCAAATAGAAGCAAGGGCGATTACTTATTATACCAGAACTCAAGCTTCGAACATATATAACCATATGATAATTGGTATGACAATCTTTGACATTTTTCCCAGACCGCACATCCAACCTCAATGCCCCCGCTAGGTGATCAAGAAGAGAAGGTTTATAAGTCCCATCCACCTATAATCCATCATGGGGAATGTGTATATCGACTAAGGATGGTCATCGATGGCCTGAATAGTGCCCTAGGGCATTATGCTTCGACAAGCTCGCCACGGAGAATCCTTATGAGGTTTGGCACAACCTCATCCAATCACCTTGTATCTTTCAGGTACAAGACAGGTTACATATTACGACATGATTGATACAGGGGATGACTGACATACATTTAGAGAATCAAATCTTTTCTACAGGATTTTTTGTGATAAAAGATCATAATCCGCCACTTTGTTTACAAACCACTGAGGTGACTCAGACACTTTCTGTTATCCATATATAAGCATTTAGAGAAGTATTTCCTTGATATCTTGGCGGAGGCTGGCTACTTGAAAGCAAGCCATCCTTGACCCCCACACAGGTTCAGTGTCAAACAGATGCTGATGACAAGTTTTGATGACTCCGTGATATCCATGAGATAGGTGGGAAATGTCACCTACTTCATTGCCACTCAGATCAGATTATTGTCGGCATCATTTAGTATTGTCGACATGGTTTAGTAGGGAAATTCAATGTATGGATAGTCCTCATTGCAATCACTGCAAAATGTCTTATCATGTGCTGGTTGAGTTCATCTGAGAAAGGACTCTTTCATGCATGTCTTTGTAAGTTTGTTCTTGTTCTGAGGTGGACTTATCTAAATCTCCATATGTGTTTTTCACCGTACTTTGGGCGATTGTAGAAATAGAAAAGGGAAGAAATTGGAGTATCAACTGGAAAGCAATAAGAAAAGATGGGATGAAAATCGTAAGGAAGTTGGGCTTCTGCTTCCCAGCAATACCAAATGGATTTGGAGCAGCAATTACATAAACAAGAACAAGATCGACATAAAAAATGGATGATAGACCACAAACACAGCAGCAACCTTTGAAGCTACCACGGCAGCTCGATCTCTCAGGACAACAGCAGCAACAATCTCCACTTGTCTTGGATATATGCAATGAGAAGTACCAACAATCCTATGTCAATAACCCACTTAATGTTCCGATGGTAGTGCAGCGCATGGAAGGCTTTCGATATCGTGTCGATACGATATATGGGTGATAGATTGCCGAAATATCGCCCATATCGATGCATTTTTGTTAAGGAAAGGCCTGGAAAGGAGGATATATTGCCATATCAACACCGATATCGATCTCATCTCGATATCGATGTATCAGCGATATATCGCGATATTTCCTTCCATGGTGCAGTGTGCCTGCCACCCAAAAGAGCAGGGTTCAAATCTCGGAAGAGGCACCTTACCATGTTTCCCCCTCTTGTTCAAAAAAACAATCCTATGTCAAGGTAACAACTGAGGGAGATAAGATTCAGCCAAAACAGCTCGAAAGTGAACATTTACAAGTCTCGGTTGAAATGAAAGAAGGGGCTTACGGTTTTGAAGAACAGAGATTAAAGTTCAACAACAAAAAAACAAAAGTCAGTAAAGCAACCTATTAGTAATGATGATAATTCCACAATGGTTGCTAGAAAGAACCCTCTCTCCTGATCAACTAAGGAGTGGTTTGGTGCAGCACGATCAGGAGCAGCAACAAACTATCATGGATACTCCTACTTTGGGGAAGAAACAACAGAAAGACGTACCATCAGTTGTGAGGAACCAGCAGCCACATGTGGTGACTGCTATTTTGCAGATAACGCAGCAGCACGGAAGTTGCAGACTTCAGCATTTTCTAACACTATGGAGCAGCAGCAACAGCAAAAAGATATTCTGCAACTATGCTCTTGGACTCTGCTTAAGGTTATAAATCGCTTTGTAAAGCCTGCAACCCTTCTGACACTCCCCCTCAGTAGCAAACCCAGGTGGCTGCTGCATGTAAACCTCCTCCTGTTGGTCACCATATAGAAAAGCATTCTTCACATCAAGCTGATAGAGAGGCCAATCATGTATTACTGCAACTGATAGATGGATACACAGAGTAGAATGTCTGGCCATTGGAGAGAATGTATCCTGATAGTCCACCCCATATGTCTGGGTGAACCCACATGCCACAAGTCTCGCCTTGTAGCGATCTACATTGCCATCTACTCAGTGCTTCACCATGAACACCCACTTGCACCCAACAACGGATGTGCCAATTGGAGCTGAAACAAGGCTCCAAGTACCATGCGACTGTAGCGCATCCATCTCATCCTCCATGGTAAGACGCCACTGACTATCTTGAATAGCCTCATGATATATCTGTTGTATTTCCACGGCTGACAATGCCACGGTAAATCTCCTGAAATCCTCTGAAAGTCTGCTCAAAGAAATGTGTGTTGCCAGAGGATATGAAGCACAAGTACGTCTCTGCTTTCGCAGAGCAATCGACACATCGAGATCATCTGCCATCTCTTGAGCCTTTAAGTTTCCCTCTTGAGATGATGTATACTCACCATGTAAGGAATCATGTTGCATAGACAACTCAGTACTGCCATCAGTAGAAACAATGTGCTCATAAGTACCTGAGGTATGTCGGATGATGGGGAAGACATGTGAGCAAGGTGGACAGAGTGAGACATACGAGTAAACACACGTGGCAAAAACTGAATCAAGGTGGGTGGCGGTCCAAGGGCACTCACAGGAGCATGTATAGGAGCAGGTGTAGGTATTAGAGACGGGGGTGGAGATGGCGGTCATGATGATGGTAAGAAAGGTGGTAGAGCAATAGGAGGTGGAGGCATTTAGATCTCCTCATCATAGTCAGATGGGGCCAGCCTGTCACCTATAAGAGAGAAGTACATGACAGACTCAAAGAATGTAACGTCAGCACTAACAAAGTATTTCCGTCGAAGCGAATCAAAGCAATGGTACCTTTTTTGGGTACGAGAGTAGCCAACAAAAACACACTTGACAGCTTTGAGGGAGAGCTTGTCACGCTCAGGCGAAAGATTATGAACAAATAGCACATATCAAAAAATACGAGGTGTAAGGGAGAACAGAATCTTCTCAGGAAACGCAATCGAGAAAAAGATCTTTTCTTCCAAAACAGACGAAGGCATACGGTTCGCTAAGTAGCATGCAGTAAGAATAGCATCACCCCAATAAGCGCGAGGAGCATGACTCTGAACCAACAGGTTTCTGGTTACATCGAGTAAATGATGATGTTTGCTCTCGGTAACACCGTTATGTTGAGATGTATAGGCACACGAGGTCTGGTGTGCAATGTCAAGAGACATGAGGAACTCGGATAGTTGTAAGGTGCAAAACTCCAATGCATTATCCGAACACAGATACTTGATAGTAGCAGAAAAATATTCTTTATCTCATTAATGAATGGCTTAATGACAGACCCAGTCTCATACTTATTCTTTAATAGGAAAACCGAAGAAAGTCTAGAAAAGTCATCTACAACAACCAGATAAAAACAATGTCCCAGGTGATCAAGGACACGACTCGGACTCGAGATATCCAAATGAAGGAACTCAAACAATTGAAAATTGCTCCGACTCTGACGAGATGGAAATGAGGAACAATGATGCTTCCCAAGCCAGCAAGCCTTGCACTGAAAGGAAAACCGTGTGGAAATTTGTGGGAGGACATGACACATCTTCTACAGAGGAAGGTGATCAAAACGAATGTACCACAAATAAGATGAGACTGGTCAATTAGGAACACCCCGCCCGTAAGTATGTTCGGAAACATAAGAGAATAAGGGTCAAAAATGGCACAACAATGCAGATCCTTAGTAACATGACTAATAGAAAGTGAGTTCATCCGAAAATCATCGGCACATAAAGCATCTTGCAGGCGCATAGATGGCGTCAAATGCGCATCCCTCTATCCACTGATGGGTAAGTGGACCCCATTAGCAATAACTACCCATCTATCATGAGGTATAGTCATGTAAGACCTGAACTGGGCCATGTCTCAACATAGATGGTGGGATGCACCAAAGTCCATGATCTACTCTATCATATCCGCACTGCTACTACCGGTAAAAGTATATGCGATACATGAGCACATGGTTTGAAATTTCACGAAATTTTGATGAAATTTGGCTGAAATTCTGATTTCGATAGGTCATGGGTATCGAAACTCTTATATATGTTGATTTCTCATATTTTGACTGAGATGGGTCGAAATATCGGTGATATTTTGACATATCAACCGCTTCGGTTGAAAATTCATAGTTTCCAATATAAAATTTCCTGGATTTTGATCGATATCAATGAAATTTCGTCAATATACATGTATATCAATGATATTATATATGTGAGCTTGATTTTACTACTTATTAAAACGAACGGGGGGGTACATACAACAATTCTTCAACTTGAGAAGCTTCCTCCCCTTTGGGTTGAAGGCTTTAAGCAATGGGGATGAAACAACTCTATAGCTTCTATATATCCGATATAGCTTGTTCGTTTCATTCGTTTGTCATTTATCTTCGTAAAATAGATGCATCTTTACTATAAGTCTGTAATTCATTAGAACTATGCTCACGACAGTTATTTCTATGAACGAAACATTGTTTATTTAATCCATATCTATATTTTAGAATCAAATGCTCGTCTATTTTTATGAACAAAAGATGTCTTATAAGTGTTGTTAATTTAATTATTTCGATTTCCATTTCCAATATCTATCAGTCAGTTCAACAGTATGTTTGATATGACCAATATGGTGTGATATAAGGTGTACGGATGAGACATGTGTGATATAAGTGTGCATTTGTAAGCTATTATTGTTTTAAGATCTCGGATTGGATGATATCAATTTCTAGTATGTATCAACCAAGAATCAACGTTAACATCGATTTGCCGATATGACTGATATGTGCGATATAAGAGGCATATATGAGCAATATGTGTGATTTAAGTGTGTATTTATAAGTTATTTATTGTTGTAATAACTTGAAAAACCTTAATAAGTGAAAAAATGATCGAACATAGCTTTTTGAGCCATTTTCAACATTTCTACCGAAACGGTCGAAATTTCTCAAAATTTTACCGAAATTTCTATTTTGGAGGGGAGCGAAACGAAATTGAAATCAAGATTTCCAACCTTGCCTGAGGAGCTCGAAGAAGCTCTAGCTACGGTTGTGGTATCTATGGATCCTGTAGTGATAGTGCCAGCCACTGGAGTCATGACCTCCCGAATACGCGAGACAATGTAATCAAGGCGTAGATCTGCCTGAGGAGCTGTAGTGTCTGAAGGATCAATCCGCTCTGCCATACGAGCGGATGCGGGATATCCATGCTTCTGATAGCATGTATCCTCAAAGTATCCTAGATGGTGATAATAGGTGCAAAGACCACACTGAAGTCCACCACCTCTGCCATGGGACTACGCCCGTTGAACTGAGTAGAACCTCCTCTATCGCAAGAAGCACCCATCACAAAGGAGGGATGCGTGGTGGCAGCAGGTGGAATAAGAATCTTGCTGAGATGACCGTAAGCCTCCTCCATGGGAGGTATGGTTACCCCAATAAGGAGTTGTACACGTGTTGCGTCATACTATAGGTCAAGCATAGCCAAGAAAACGCCAACCATCGTGGAGTTCATGTATGTCATATGTTGCTCTGTGGAGATCATAATCGGCATGAAGCTGTAAAGCTTCTCGAACATGCCCCGAAGAAAGGAGGAGAACGTGTGCAGTAGACGATCGTTCTACTTTGCCCTGTATATATCAAACTAAAGCTGAAGAATCTTGGACTCATTCTTGGCTTGGGCATAAGTGGATGCCAGAATATCCCACATCGCCTTAGTAGTGGGTTGGTTCACAATATCATTGGATATCTTCGTAGTGAGTGTCCCATAGAGTCAAATATGTGCATACATGTCATCTTACTTCCATGAAGCATTATCCATAATCTTATCCGTCAGCTCTGGCATCGTCAGAATGTGCTCCTTATTGTTGCACTACATAAGGGTCAGAAACTGCATGGGCCACAACTCATAGTCGGTCACATCCATCTTTACATTGGGAGCCGAGCCCTTGAAGGCACCGAACGAAGAAAAAATCACACCCTTGTTTTCTGACATGATGGACGAACAACCAAAAAACAGAACTTGACTGGGGAAGTAGACCGATTTGAACGAGTCTACACAAACATATGGAGGATTGGTTTTACGCGTAGACTCGTACAACCATCCTCTTTAATCCTTGATCCGTATTAGGGTCGAAAAATGTGATTTAAATGTCCGAAATCACGTTTTTCAACCAAAATCAGAACAATTCAGACTGTTGGTTGGTGACGAAGAGGAGACATAATGGTTGAGAGAACCGCTCAAGGCCGAGAGGGGCCCAAGAGGGTCGAGAGCAGAATCAGGGGCCACTACGGTAGCCTTGTAGCGACGTTGGAGACCCCAGTTGCTTGTTGTTGCATCGTTGGAGGTCCTGGCTGTGTTGCAGCGATGCAAAGGGCAACGTTGCGATGGCCCCAAAGGTATTGCGGCAGCCCTTGTTTTAAAAAGCGCGCCTCGAGGCGGTGAGGCGTAAGCCTCAAGGCGTTTTTTGACAAAAAGCGCCTCGAGGCTTAAGCCTCACCCAGAACTTCTGAGGCTTAAGCCTCAAGGTAGTGTGAGGCGTATGAGGCGGTGAGGCGGTCGAGGCGAGGCGGAGGCGTAAGCCTCAAGCGCATGGCTTTTTTTTTAATTTTTAGGTTATGTACTTTGCACATGACCTTGTTTTGCCATAAATATTATACATTTTTTTGCTAGTATTGTTGTTTCAATGTTAAACCTTGCATATTTCTATAAATATGTCTATATAAAGAGAAGAGATTGCTTGAAACAAGTGAAGCTCGATGATCTTGTACATCATGTTCAATTTATCATATTGCATCCATACATACTAATTCTATTATACACAACGTACACGATTGTGTTTGAATTGTAATAAAATTGTTATACTACTTGTAAGTTAGCAACTTAATGTTGTTATTTGTTTGTTCTTAAAATAGTTATCACATATACGAAGAAGCAAAGTTGAAAAGAAACACATGGAGTAGAATAATTATTATGCATTGTTGTGAATAGCGGAAACAATCATATGCCTAATATTAGTTTTATGAACTTCTATGCTTTCATTGCTTATGTGTTGTACCTTTTACTAATGTGAAATTGATTTTGAATATGTTTTTGGAAAAACTTAATATTATTATATATAATATTAATGCCTAATATTAATGTATTTTGCTTAATTTTAATTTTTCTTTTTAAAAATTGAGGCTTACGCCTCGACCGCCTCGAGGCTTACGCCTCGCCTCACATTTCAGGGAAACACCTCGAACCGCCTCACGCTTTTTTAAACCAGCACTACGATGACAAGGCGGTGACGGTGAGGCCCTAAGAGGGTTCTAGTAGCGATGCTAGACCCGAGAGAGAAACAGCAGCATGAAGAGGCTAGGTAGGGTTAAGGCAAGGTGGGTATGAGAACTCCAATCTATGACCGTTACTCTGATACCATGTTGAGAGAAAAGAATGAATTGCTCATTAATGAAGCTCTAGGGTTCTCTTATATACGAGAGTAACTTGTTGGACAAATTACATAAAGAAGATAGAGAAAATATATATTACATAACAGATATGACAGATAACTAATATCTCAACATTATTCATCTCTTATTGCCCTTACTATGCAAACCCAAGAGGAATTATTATAATCATCAACTATATTAACAAAAATACTTATGACCACTGAAGCTACAAACCGAACAATGTCCCCAAATATTGCACTGGAATAAGATAAAGGAATATAATAAACCACCACGCTACCATTCCAAATCTCCGCGACCTTGTCACGGAATCCCAATTCCATCAGCCAAATATTGGCCTCTTTTCTTTTTCGTTTTCTCTGTAACTTCTCTCTTCGTCTTTCTAATACATTGGGGTGAACACCGTCGAGTGCCTCCCCCTCTTCAAAGCCTCAAAAAAATTCCATCAGCCAACTTCGCTCAAAGCGGAAGCAAAACCGGTCAAGGATGCAAAAATCGGTTCATGCGGCCGTTTAAACGGTCGTTTAAACTCATTCGGCCCTCGACCGACTGTATTACCTTTAATCGGCTATGTAAACGGTCAGACCGTTTAAACTGGTGTAATCGGCCGTTTAAACACCGTTTAAGCGGCCGCGTTTTGTATTAAGGTTACATAAACCCTATATTGATTATGTTATCTACTTTGACATGTCACATTTGGATGAAGAAGTCATTGAAATTGACAATATTTGATCAATGTTGTGAATATGTGATTATATTTTTATAGTTCATTTATAATTTTTTATTAAATATATATACGTAATATTTTTTATTAATTTAAAAATGTAAAACCGCATAGACCGTTTAATTTCCGTTTAAACTCCCGCATACCGTTTAATCAGTAATCGGTGACCCTACCGACTGTATACCGCATACCGTTTTTTGCAATCTTGAAACCGGTGCCCGCTCTCCTCCCTAGACGACCATAGGATCGAAGTGTGATCGGGGTGACTGCGAGGCAGTGCCCACGCCGTAGATAATGGAAACTTCGACGCACAAGCCGGAGATGGGACGAAGCGATCCAGCCGCGAGCGTGATCTCCGATTTCTCCAAGTGAAAGAGCACCCCCAGGCATCAATGATAGACAGCCCCAAAGCATGAGACGATTCATGGAGCGCAGCCGAGCCCAGGTCGCGCCACCCACTTCCCCACGGTCGGTTATCCGGGAGAAGAGTGAGGTTGAAGTCGCCCCAATGATCCAGACACCAAGCCCAGCCGAATTTCCAATCGCCCCCAACTCCTCCAATAAGTCACTCCGATCTCCGCCATTAGGCCCATAGATATTCGAAACCAATAGGTCAAGATCATCACTCCTTCTGCGTAGTCGCACGGAAAGGTAGTGATCGAACTAGTCCGAGCCCACAAACAAAGTCAAATGGGTCCCTCTTCCATGCCGAGATCAATCCGCCAACCGCACCATGCGCCCCCCGCTCCGCGAACTGAAATCGGCCCCCACCATCCAAGCTCCTTATCTCCGGTGCCGCACTAGCTTGCAGCTTCGTTTCCTGAATTAGAAATATGTCCGCGCCTACTTTCGCGATTAGGTTCTTAATTCCCATTCTTTTCTCCACCCTTCCCATCCCCCTAACATTCCACGATAAGACCTTTAGAGTCATAGAGGGTGTTGTGACCTCCTAGGTGGTACCAGGCCCAGCAGCTTTGCCATGCCCCTGTCCAAGACACGGAAGCGATTCTGAGAGTTCTACAACATCGTTGACGGAGAGGCGGTAACCGGTTGAGTCATACCTTTCCCCGACAAGTGAGCATCCGCAGCGCGCAATGCCGCCCTCCTTTGCCTCCTAGCTGCGGTAGATTTCCTCACGTAACAAGAACCAAACCTGGACGCCTCCTTTCCCTCATCAATTTCCCGCGCTGAGCTAATGTCGACCGACTGTCCACCTGACGGTGTGTCCGGGACTCGCTCCGAACTCGGTTCACCCAACCCTACCCTGTCCTCCCCACCCATAACCTTCTGATCACCTTGTTGTTCCCCTATACTTCGTTGAACACCTCCTTCGGGCTCCTCCCCGCTAGCCGACGCACTACTTGGTTGTGGTCTAGCCCCAATCCTGTCAGGAGTAACAACCTCTGATGTTGTCATCTTAGAATTTGGGGCTCTTGGTGTACCTCTGAAGCTACCAAAGAAGAGGACCTTGCCCTCCCCCCAACGTTGCTGCGACTTCGTAGTACTGTCCTCTGTAGGATGCTCATTCCGGATAGGGTGCGCGTCCGGATCCAACTTGTTGCAATCCGAAGATCCGCAATGAATAGAGACAGAGTCCGACCCACTATTGCCGCCCACGATGGCCCCCGATTTGACCTGTAGGCTGGGGCCCAAAGGTCCCCCCGTGGCTCTGTCCGATGCCTGAAGTTGAAACGTTACACGTTTTCCAACAGTCACCTTTGGTAAACGATGCGCGCCAGGAGACGGAAGGCAAAGGGACGCCTCCATGCACTGCAACGATTCACCCCCGTGGCGACCGTCCAACTTCTCTGACGGCATAAGCTCCGATTGCCGATGATTGTCTCTACCCTGGTTCTTCTCCGGCCAACAATCACCCCGCGCCGCCTTGCCAATGTCCCGAGCAGGAGTCTCAACTGCCACGATCTCAATTGGAAAGTACCACCTGCTTACCCAGACTCTTCTCCACCCGAGTTTATCCTTCGTTAACCTCCGCACCTTCAGTACTGGCTCCAGACGCTCCCTAGGACGGGTACCCGAAGACTCCACACGCTCGAACTCTGCCAGACCTTCCAGCAATGCACTGAGGACGTGTAAGCTTCGGAGTTTGAACGGCACACCTATGATACTGACCCGTTGGACGGTATCAGGAAGTTCCAGGCCATCCTATGCCGATAAATTTCGCCATCTCAGACCCGTCCAACCCTCTTTCGACCATCTCAAGAGCACTCGAGCCTCAACGTCTGATAGACCTCTTGACAATATCTTCGTAGGAGATAGCGGGGCCAAGTCCCCTCGAAATAGAGCCGCCGAAATCAAACCCACATCTGACGCACCAATGAATGGAGCCGCCCCGGGCTCGACCCCTTCGCCGACGAGCAGGAACAGAGCACGACCTCCGTCACTCCCACGTACACCCGAAAAGGATGGGCATACGCGGGCCCTGTGTGAGAGGTCATTGCACCTAAAGCAATGTATAGCATCACGGCATTGTTTTGCCCAATGAGTGAGTGAACCGCATCGAAAACAGCCTCTCCTGAATGGGTTGATGAACGCCTTCTTGACTCCTTCAGCGCGATGTCGCCGTCGACGATCTCTGCGGCTTGAAACCAAGACCCAACCTTCCCCTCCCCCCCCCCCCACCCCCCGTCGTCCCCCCGCCTTCCCCTTCCCCTCTCCATCTCGAATCTAGAAGACTCCTCAATCGACAGTATGCCATCTCCAAGAAGTAAATTTCGCAAGTTGAACAATCATAAAGTCTCTCTAGTCCCTACTTCATCCTTTTACTACTTGTTCGTCAAATCTTTGATGTTTAAGTCTTCTAACTTTAAACCTTGTTAAAGAGTTGCCTATATCTATGAATATCACGTAATTATCCGCCAATATATGTATTAAAATGAGTCTTTTTATGTCGAATCTGATTTCTTTAGATTAAAATTAGATCATCATTTTGTGAGCTAGACTTAAATCTAGTGTTCAAAAAGCATAATCTTAAGTCGTATTTGCATCCTCATATGCCTATGCACTAGATAGACAGAATTGAATTCTCTATATGGTGTATTATGGTCTACGTCACATATCCGGCCCACATAACAACATATTATGCCATATACATCGCATATTCAATATGTGTTGACCGAGTTGCTATATAATAGACTTTCCCATTTTATTATTTTTAAAAGCGTTCACTTTTTAAAAGGAAAAGGATAATGCACCGAGGAGACGTCCATCCAAAAAAACATTTGAGGTAGTTTATAGTTGTGCCCCCATAAGATTTGCAATTACAATAATGCCCCTACTTTTTTGCAATATCATTTGCACCCTACCTTCTTTTTTTTGAAACCACAAGAGGAGGAAACACGCAATGGTGTCCACCCCAAAAAATTAGATCAAACCTTTAACGCAACATGTCCTTACAGAAGCTAGGACTCAAGAAGTTTCCTAGAATGAACACATACAGATTCACGGTAGAAGCGCTAAGATGAGAAAAGTGCATCATTTCTAGTAACCCAAATAGCCCACAAAATAGCTGCAGGTCTAAGAAGTTCTTCCCTTTGTCGATGCTTCCTGTTGATCACAGACGTCCAGGACGCTTCAATCCCCAAACCTTCTTGGCTTGTTAACAATTATACCACCTGGGTTAGTTGTCATCCATTTACTTCACAAACTTATGGACCCAAGCGTAATTTAGAAAAGAAAATATAGGGTCAAAAGCGTATTTTTGGTGCAACTCCGATAGAGGATAAGATGAGAGAAGACCGCTTAAGATGTTTTGGCCTTTTGCAAAGGAGGTCGGCTGACGTACCAATTAGGAGATGTGAGTTTTGGGATGATAAGCAGGCTAAGAGAAGGCGAGGAAGGCCCAACCATGGAAGGAAAAATCGTGATATATCGACGATATATTGCCGATATATCGATATCGAGATGCGACCGACATGGGTACCGGTATGGCGATATATCCCAGTTTGCAGGCATCTTCACAAAAGACCGTCGACGTGGGCAATATTTCGACGATATATCGCTGATATATCGTCGAAATATCATATCAATACGATATCGAAACGATATCAATATCGATAAGGCCTTCATTGGGCCCAAAAAGTGTTGGAATGAGACTATCTGAAGGGTCTTGGTTTTTTGGATATAAGCCCAAGAATGACCCAAGATAGATCTGAATGGAGGCAAAGAATCCGTTTGACTGACTGACCCTACTTAATGTGGGAAAAGGCTTTGTTGGTGTACCATATTGAAACAATTGGCTATTGCAAAACTAAAGGATGCACTTTGTTACGTCAATAATATTTTTTAATGAAAACTATAAAATAAACTTAAAGTTTTTTTGAAAAGAAAAAAGGTGTCTGCCACAAAGATGTGCACCCAAAAAATTCCCTATATAATCTCAAGGTTAATAATACATAAGTTATATAAGAAAGTAGCCAATAGCTTTTAGAGAACACGAACTTACTAAGAAGTTTGCATGTTTTACAACACTCTACATAAAAACATGTTTGAACATAATGTACTATCATGTCATCTAAGGAGACTAGTACATGACATCCATCCATTCATCAGGCTTCACTGTGATATATCCAGTAAGTAAACCCCGCCACCTGAACTCCCACACACACGGCCACCTTAATCTTAGGGCATGTTTTGGTTGCTGGGTTGGACAGGGTTGGGTTGGGGTACACCGGTGTACCCCTCCTTCCAACCCCCTTCCAACCCTCTCAATCCTCCTCACAGTTTACTATTCACAGGGGTACAGTTTACTATTCACAAGGGTACCTCAGTCCAACCCAACCCAATCCAACCCAGCAACCAAACATGCCCTTAAGGTTGTGGTTGGTTTAAAGGTAATCCTTCCAAAGAAGGTTACCTACCAGGTTAACCACCAAGTTATCCTTCGTCAAATCTTTTAAGCCACTGGCGAACCCCACCCGTTATCTCTCTCTTCTTACAATGAAATCATCATTAATACATCAATTATCTCTCTCATTTAATCCAATGGGACCCACACTCTATCTCTCTTCTCTCTTTCTCCCCTGTCTATTTAAACAAAAACATTATACTATCATTCATTATCATTAAAAATTACAAAATAACCAACAACAAATCATTCTCACAAACTCCAATAAAAGTCACATCACATTTACTCCCCCCAACAACTACACCATATAAGTAACAAAACAAACAAAAAGCTTACCCACTATCTTACCCCACCAAGAAAGTTCTGTCAATTTACCCTCTTCAGATTGGTCAAGCATTGAATATAGGTCTTTTTGCGGCGTCGCCCCTCGGCCCTACCCGATCATGTTCACGGGCATAATCAAACTATGCATTGGTGAGCATATCTAAACCCACATATGACATGATCTGATTGGCCGGCCTCGGCTCATCCAAGGATCCTTTTTTGAGAAATAAGTCTCACAGCTTAAGGCATCAACTCTTCATCACTTATATGAGAAGACTAGCATATCCATGTGTCAGGCGCCCGCCACCATCGAGACCATCTTCCTTGATGTCAAAACCCCGGAACTACCTTGAAAATCATCGGCAGGAACACTCTTTGTAACCCTTTTCCTTTGGTAAAGGAGTAGTAGCTAGAGCCTAGAGGAACAACTATCATGATCAGAATCAAAGATGGCAGTCGACACCTTAACTTCACCCGAGCTAGAGACCACAAAAGAGGAGCCCTTAAATAGGGCATGAGTATACTGCTTCAAAGGATTTAAATCAATTGGACAAGTCGCAGCCACGTCTTCTGTTGAAACTGTTGTCCCACCCAGATCATCGTAAGTAAGAGGGACAACCCAAAGCGGAACCACTAGTCACCCCATCTGCATATCCAGTTGCCTAGGTGAGCACCGTCAATCTCAAGGTTTCCTCCATACGCATGCCACTATTTATAATCTCCATCATCAACCTAATAGGGACCATCACCTCCTTTACTGCAGCCAAAGATCTACGCAGAGGATCCCCGAAGACCATGGCTTTTCGATGAGAAGATGCATCAAGACACCATCCAAGAACCTAGAAGGTCACCAAAGTGTCAAAAAGAGTGCCCTTCCTAGACCAATGGATAGAAAATAAGCTCCTCCTCTGGCCAACAGATGTCGCAAACCAAGAATATTATTAGGAAACCACACAATGACCACATCTACCCATCTTCCTGAGCCCAACGGATAACCACCTTCAAGTTGTATAAATCATCTCTCATACCTTCTCTGGTCACTGTACTATCCAGCGAAGAGAAATCCACACCCAATTGCACTGCAAGCCATCATAAAACCTTAGAAATGTCTCCATTGCAGACAACATCCTCCTCAGTGCAGGATATTCCCATTTGCTGCACATCGAACAAATACAGTGCCTACGGACTAGCAAACCACATCAGGAACATATTTCATCTTTGATCAACCAAGCCTTGATCATATGCCCCTCCTTCCCACAACTGAGGCAGAAAAACGAAGCCTTGGGAGCTCGTAAATTATGATGCATGGGGCACTTCCATTTCTTCTCCTTGAAATTCGAGCCCAAAGCCTCTGAGTCTCTGACAGGTCCTTCCTAATGATGTTGGCATCCTACATCACGGAATTAGCTCCACAATACTCACTAGAAGACCTAACCACCCCATCAGGGACGCCATGCAAGGGCTAAAGATCCATCATGCCACTATTGGTACAAGGATATATTGTCCAAAAACCTTCATCGGCTCCAACAGGAGCCCTGACCTTGCAGCAGCAGCAGCATGCCATCTCCACCCCCAACAATGTGCACTGATTAGGGATGCAACCCGGTGCCTTCCCTATGACCAACTGCACGAAGAGAAACCCCCAAAAATTTGACACATGTGATGGCACACAAGAAACCCCTAGCGCCACCTCTCCCTTCTCGCAATGACGAAAGTCATCCTCTCACGAGAACAAAGCCCTCGAGGGCCAGCGAGAATGCCCAAGCGTCATAACTCCCTTTTGGCAAGAGCAATAGGGAGCGATAATCGCATCATAACAAGTCCATATAAGCTTAAAGATGATCTCTGGTAATGTATTGTTCCCAAAAGTGACAAGTTTTCACAACTTATGGGATAGCTTTTATACAACAACGATCCACTATGTAAGTTTAAGTTCTTTATTGTTACAGCCAGTAAATAAATATTTGATAAGTCATGATGTAACACTTATTATGTTGTGCGTGATTGAGTCATTAAGTGATATATAGTTGTTTGAGATTTGTTTGATGTTTTCGTTGGTACCTGAAGAATATGTGACATAAGGAATAAATTAGGGGGCTAAGAAAACCTCCTGACACATTTTTTGTTAGGTTAGTCATTTTTAACATAATGGGTGATTCCCTTGGTTAACCTGTGTTAGAATCATACGCACTAAGCACATACAAATATGGAGACACGGATTTACGTGGAAAACCCTACAGAGAGGGAAAAACCACAGGGACTCTCAATCCCTAATCTCTCTCACTAGAGATTAGGGCACTCTTCACTAAAAACTTATTTTTAAATGAGGAGGGATGAGTACAATATATAGAGAAGGATGGGTAAACGGTCTCTCATCCAAAGATCCGTTTACCCATATAAGTATAATAACTCAACACCCCCCCCCTCAAGTTGGGCATACATGTCTACCATGCCCAACTTGCCTACATTCAACTCAAATTGTACCGTAGGCAGCCCTTTTGTGAAGAGATCAGCAACCTAATAAGTAGATTTCAGGTAAGGCAGACACAGCAGTCCATCATCAATCTTCTCACGGATGAAGTGTCTATCAATCTCCAAATGCTTCGTTCTGTCATGCATTACTGGATTGTTGGCCAAATTTATTGCAGCCTTGTTGTCACAAAACATCTGCATTGGCATACTAACTTTGATTCCCAAGTCATGGAGCAAAATTTTTAGCCATAGAATTTCTGTAACGCCATTGGCAAGAGCTCGATATTCCGCTTCAGCACTTGATCTTGAAACCACATTCTTCTTCTTACTTCTCCAAATAACCAAATTTCCGCACAAATATACCGCATAACCAGAGGTGGATTATCTGTCATCAATGGAACCCGCCCAATCAGCATCAGTATATCCTTCAATAGTGACCTCATGATTCTTCTTGAACATAAGACCTTTTCCCGGAGATCCTTTTATGGAGCATAGAATTCTATTTACCGCATTAGCATGAGAGGTAGTAGGAGCATGCATGAATTGACTCACCACATTTACAGCGTATGTAATATCCGGTCTAGTAAGGGTAAGATAGATCAACTTTCCCACCAATCTTTGATACCTACCCTTTCCCGCATCATCAAGAAGGTCACCATCCTCTTTATTCAATTTATGGTTTGCCTCAATAGGATTAGTAGTAGGCTTGCATCCCAACATGCCACAATCTCTCAATAAGTCCAGAGCATATTTACGTTGACTTAGACACATACCTCCTGGAGATCGAGCCATCTCAATGCCTAGGAAGTACTTTAACTTCCCCAAGTCTTTCAATTCAAATTCACCTGCAAGTATTTTCTTTATCCTGAAAATTTCTTCTTCATCATCACCTGTAAGGATCATGTCATCGACATACACTAAAAGAATAGATCTTTTTCCATTATTCCTTCTTATAAACAAGGTGTGGTCTCCATTCACTTGGAAATATCCATTCTTAATCATAACCATACGGAGACGTTCAAACCAAGCCCTTGGTGATTGCTTTAATCCATATAAAGACCTTTTTAGTTTGCAGCACTTGTTGTCCTTTTCAAACCCAGGTGGCATTTTCATATACACTTCTTCTTTAAGATCACCATTCAAGAAAGCATTTTTTACATCTAACTGATACATTTTCCAGGAAAAATGGACTGCTAGACAAATAACAGCCCTGATCGTTCATCTTGGCAACAGGAGCAAATGTCTCCAGGTAGTCAATCCCATATTTCTGGTTGTATCCCCTGGCCACAAGCCGAGCTTTGAATCTGTCGACATTTCCATCCGCATCATATTTGATTGCATAGACCCATTTAGAGCCAACGAGGTGAACTCCCTTAGGAGCATCAACAATATCCCAGGTATGATTTTTAACCAAGGCATCCATTTCTTCCTTCATAGCATTAATCCATTTCGGATCCTTTTTGGCTTCATCAAAATTTTTGGGAACATGATGAGCATCTAGAGAGGTAATAAAACATTTATATCTTGAACTCATATTGGTATAAGCAACAAAGTCCTCCACTGGATAACGAGTAGAAGCTCGAACAGTTCTAGTAGATTTTCTCATAGCAATGGGACGCTCATCCAGTAAAGGGTTGACATTATCAGTATGAATATCAGGAGGGAGAGAAACACTTGTAGAGCTTCCATGTCCAAAATCACCCATAAAAGGGTTGGCATCATGGTCAGAGGAAAGATTGTCACCCTAGTTCGGTACCATCTCTTCTTCGACTTCCACCACTTTATCTGATCCCTTTCGTCTGCTATAAGTCTGTCCAAATCTGCATGCATTTTCACTATCTTTGTCTGTATCTTTATTATTCTCCCCCACATGGATAGTCTCTGGTATATCACCAAGAAAGTAAATCCCATTCTCATTTTTCTCAACATTTGTACTCACAGACTCTCCTTGAGGAAATCTTTTAGAGAAGTAGGACTCACTCTCGAAGAAAGTAACATCCTTACTTACATGGAGACGACGTGCCACTGGATCATAACATTTGTATCCTTTTTGAGTTCCAGAATACCCAAGAAAGATGCATTTCGTGGCTCTTGGATCCAATTTACGCCAACCTGGTCCAGAATTGTGAAGAAAGCAGACACATCCAAAAACACGTGGGTCCAAACTAAAAGGAGAGGTATCTGGATGGATGACAGAGAAAGGAGTTCTCTTTCCGATTACAGCAGATGGTGTCCTATTGATTATATAGGCAGCTGTCAAGACGGCTTCACCCCAAAAATTCTTTGGCACATTTCGCTGGAGTAGGAGTGCTCTTGTGACATTCAATAAATGATGATTTTTCCTTTCAGCTATCCCATTCTGTTGAGGTGTGTAACTACATGAGGTTTCATAGATGATATCCTTCTCATCAAGAAAAGCATGTAGGGAACTTTCCATGTACTCCTTGGCATTATCAGTCCTGAGAGTTCTTACTCTTTTTACATACTGAGTGCTCACCATATTTATAAAATTCTTTACAGCAGCAGGAACTTCACTTCTATGTTTTAAAAGGTACACGTAAGTACTCCGTGAAAAATCGTCAATGAAAGTGATGTAGTACATATGGCCACCCATGCTCTTCACACTTGACGGACCCCAGACATCAGAATGCACCAATTCGAATGCATAAGTAGATTTACTAGTAGATGCAGGAAATGTAGTTCGTGTTTGCTTTGCAAATTGACAAACCTCACATTGTAAATCCTCCTCAGACAATCCAGAGAAAATATCAGGCATCAACTTATGTAGAGAAGAAAAATTGATATGACCAAGACGCTCATGCTATTTTCGTACTAAAGTAGAATTTTCTTTTTCAAAACGAGCTTTCATCACAGATGTAAGGGCTTGACCCACTCGAGCTAAAAGACGATATAATCCATCCTCAACTAATCCAATTCCAATCTTCTTTCCTGTCTGTAAGTCTTCTAAAACACATGAATTTTGGTCAAAAATCAGTCTGCAGTTCAATTCTTTAGTAATCTTACTGACTGACAAAAGATTTATTGGGAAATCTGGGACATGAAGTGCATCAGTAAGGAGGAAACGATCAACAACAGAAATTGTTCCTTTTCCGACGACAGTAGCTGGAGACCCATCTGCAACTGTAACTTTCTCTCTTCCAGACGATAACTTGTAATCATGAAACATTCTATGATCACCTGTCATGTGATCGGAAGCACCACTATCAATAATCCACTCAGATTTGGTAGAGCAAGCATTGCTAGTTCTCCTCATATTAAAAGCTGAACCATTGTATGTCGATTGCAAGGATACATGTTCTTTCGTAAATGATTCCTTCAAGAAGGACTGCAACTCCATAATGGTATCCTTTGTCGAGTCGGGTTCTGTGGATGCTCCAAACATCATGGGATCATTCACCGGAAAATTCGTAGCCCTTAGACTTTGATTATCTCTCACAGACATTTAATCATACACCTTGAGTACAATAGGAGTAGCAGTTCAGCACAAAGAACTTGAAACACAGAAGGACTCAACTAGGCTCTTTGTGGCTTTCTGTCGAACACTTGGTGGACAAAAATAAACAACCCAATTTTCTCTTGCAAACGAAGGGCAGAAAATGTCTCAAGAAACGGGCTCTACGTCCACAACAACACTTAAGAGCACAAAACTCCCACTAAGGGTTGTTCCCCCAACAACCAGGGAACTTACCTCACAACACCAAAGGAGTTCGGATCAATCTTAGACGCCAAAAAAACATCATAGCAGCAGCAGCAACAGCCTCTTGCAGGTGGATTCAGACCTTCACCACAACTCCACAACACGTGGAGTGGTTGTCGCAACACAATATGGTTGACCGGCGACGAGAGAAATCAAAATCCACCACCAAAAGACAGAATCCAGCACAGTGAAACCAATTTCCAGCACCTCCGAGCAGCAGAAAACACAATCATATGCCTCGACGAGGCTCTGATACCATGTTAGAATCAAACGCACTAAGCACACACAAATATGGAGACACGGATTTACGTGGAAAACCCTACGGAGAGGGAAAAACCACAGGGGCTCTCAATCCCTAATCTCTCTCACTAGAGATTAGGGCACTCTTCACTAAAAACTTATTTTTAAATGAGGAGGGATGAGTACAATATATAGAGAAGGATGGGTAAACGGTCTCTCATCCAAAGATCCGTTTACCCATATAAGTATAATAACTCAACAACCTGTAAAAATTGAACACAGCCCTAGCTATTGACTGAGATGCTCTTGGTCATTTTTAATTATGATAAGATAAACTTAAGAAATATGCAACTCCGCAAACAATCCCGATGTTTCAACCACAACTCTGATCAGCCTACTCACAAAATTGTCTCTTTCTGTACCATTTGTACATGTTACACCTTCCGACAGTGCCATACATCAGGAGTTTGGAATTTTAAGCATATTTAAGTACAAGGCCAGAAAATTTTACTTGCATTATCATATTTTCTCCCCAAATAATATGAGCATATGCGTGTTCAGGACATTATACATTGAAGCCTACAATGAATTAAATTAATACAGTTACCTCCAAGCATATAACCGACTACAGGAAACAGTTACCCCAAATATCACAGCTCAGCGGAGAAGATTGTCATCTCCTGGAAAAAACATTGCTGAAGTAAATTTGAGGGTGTGTAGTCCGAGCACATCACTGCAGAGAGGATTGGCACTTCACGAAATGCTCAAAGTCAAAGAATGGCGTTTGGAACTAGACTCTAGCTATTGGAGAAAATGGCGGATCAAGCAGACGATACAAAGGTGTTGGTCGTACCACCCTATCTTTTTCTTTCATTTTCTCTTCAGCTACAGAATCAAGTAGCTGTCTCAATTCCTCCTCCAGAAGAACCTTCAATGAATTTGAGTGCAATATAGGTAGGTTTTCCCCATAATCGGTTCTGAAAGATTCCAGAAGGTGCAGCACTGCTATACTGATGGAGAAAGCTTGTACTGCCAAAAATTGTGCATGAAAATTAACTGAATATTCTCCATCGACGGACATTTTAATAAGCAATGCGGGCATGGTATCCTTTGATCCCTGTCAAAAATAATGAAGCTCATGACCTATCATAGGGTACAAGAAAATTATCAGATATCTGCACTTAATGCTGATAGAGTTATATGACAATTTGAGGTTCTACTTCCCAAGATTTGGTAAAGTAGCTTCAGTTCAATATAAGACATCGTGTTTTGGAGGTACTAAAATTGTTCAGTTACCGGTCCTAACAACAACCTTCCAGATGATTAGTCATAGACAACTTGATCACTAAAGATGCCACCGGTCATGGTTTAAATTTTTGACAAATAAATTATAAAACCAGAAGGTGCCACTTTGCCATCCATTTTCTTTCGTTAGAAAACATTTTAACTGCATGCACAGTGCGATGGACATAGGAGCACATGACAGAAATGGACTATATAGGGCCTTCATAATCCAAGAGAGATACAATCACAACAATCATATTTCGTTTCGTCGAAATGCTGAGATTCAAAAAAGTAGCAACAAAGGAAAATTGTATTAAGTTTTGTGAAATTAATCTCTTTACACGTTTGTGCTACACTCAAAAGTTTCACATTATATATTTTCTTCAGCATGTAAAATACCTCAGTATCAAGCCTAATGGATCGATGGCATTTCTTCAAAGAAAATTCAGGTCGGTCACTACTGTTAGCAGCAAGAACAGCAATTGGGCAACCCATATCCCAGCCACCACAGTCACATCGTCCACCTGATCTCCACCTATACAACAGCGGCGAAGGACAACCCTCTGTGCTCGGAAGACCATGTTTTCCACTTGGTGTGATCACCTTCATATTTACAGGATGGAGGTTGTTTAATGGAGTGCTTTTGCTTTGCCGTGCAAGGAACCCATTTGGTATATCTCGACATCTTTTACTAAAGGCGTCACTTGAGTGAACATCTTTTACTCTTTCCTTACTATCAAAAGGAATCTGAATCACAACAGCAGCAATTTCGAGATGAGAATGCAGGTCAGTGGGTGCCCAGGGATGTGGATCAGAGCTATCAAGATCACAGTCACCCAAAACTTGCCCATCTTGAACTTTAACTTTCTTGGAATTTAATATAATGTCAGACTTCTTAGCATCAAATGTAGCCAAAGACTCAGCTCCACCACCTGCTTGGTGATGGCTTTCAACTAAGTGGCAGTTCTTTCTGTCCCCAATTGCACTACTTCTAGCCTGAGATATGTCGTATAATACAAATTCCAATGCCGTATAATTATCCAAGGTGCCTGTACTGCCAACTTCTGAGCATAAATAACAAGAAACTTGCATCTGGCCAATCATGAGAGAGCCTTGTTTCTGACACTCTTTTACCCCCCGGGAAGCACTGTGAGTTTTTCTTTTGTTGCTGTGGAATGTATAAACCCAATCAAACGGGCTGCTTGTTCTCCACGTCTTTGCATAATAAACATCGCATGTATCATTCAATGAGAAAACAAATGTAGACATCTTATTTTTGTTCTCTAGTCTAAGGGTGGCATTTAAATGCACTGGAGAAGAAAGTATCACTGCTTCCTCGACACTCTCAAGGAGTGGCTCCTTACAGTCTATCTTCTGCATCCTGCATGGTGTATCAACGGTTTCACCCAATGAAGAATTCCGTGTGGTAATTGTTTTCATTATGCAGTCAACTGTTTGCATGGAGCCATTTTCTGCTTCAAGTAGCGATGGATTACGCAGAGACTTTGATTTTACCAAGGGATCAAGCATCCTAGTGAGTGGACCAAACCTGGTCTTAGGTGTAACTCTAACCGCAGTTACAGCATCAGAATATTCTTGATTCTGTGGAGTGATCCCTCCCATTTTTGCAGAAAAAGATTTGGGTAGTCTTGCTGCTTTATCTCTTTTCGACATACCAACATCATCATTCAGGGAAACAGAGATCTTGCCACTCAATTTGGGTCTCTCCATTGAAGACTTTCCAACCAACTTCTCAGTAGCTTTTGAACACTCGTCATTAGATGATAGAGTAATCTCTAGTAAATCATCCAGCATGGTATCTCTTCTTTTCACAGGACAATTGTCCGTAGGTTTTTCTTCCAGAAGAACTCGAAAGGACAAATCTAAGAAATCTGAAGAGTTTCTTGGAGCAATTTGGGCAGTCTCTAATGGAGACCAGGCAGGACTGGCATGCGAAGAAGTATGAGTAGATTTCTCCCCCAATTGCAATCTTGTGTTTCCAGTTTTATAATTTAGCGCTGAAGAATCAACAATGTCAAAAGAGAGAAATGTCTTGTTCCCATTAGTTAGGTCAACATTTCTCATCTGATTATGCAGATTCTTCAGTTTACTTACATCTTGTGAACTTTGGTATACAGAGCCCCTCCGCAGCAATCCACCTTCCTGCACTTCTAATTTGACAGGTCTACATGGCATACTTTTACGATAAGGAGACAGATAACCATCTGTGCCCGTATTATGTGCATTGATGCTGTGGTTTTTTACAGAATTTTTCCTTCTTAATTTTTCATCTTTAGAGTTCCTCCTCAACTTCTCCCAGTCAAAGGTCAAAGGATTGTGGGCAATTTTTCTATGCCCCTCTTGGCTAGAACCCCTTTGCTCCATGATAGCATCAAGTCAAATGTTATCAAAACTGCATCACAAAAAAAAAAGAATGGTCATATTTTTCACGGTCAAGAGTCAACTATAACAAGAATTGCAGCATAACAACATGGGTTATCATTGATACAACATATTAACATCTCATTATTCCCTATAAGACAACAACCTTTGTTCTAGCATATAGTGAATATGGCACCAATTCAAAATCAATAAAATGTCAAGTTTTTTTCCTGCCAAATTGTCAGAAAGTTTCAAAAGAGTAGATACAGAATATAAAATATAATCTCAATGAGTCCATGTGAGCAGAAGCGCATGAGAAAACACTCCCCAACTGATCTGAAGTTACGCATCGAACCTCAAAACCGGCGACATTGAAGAATGAGATCAATCAATTGCAGACATCATCATCATCTCCGCTTCTAACCTCATCTGGAAGCCTTTCAGGCAATCTGAGGAGCTGATGAGTCCTCAAATCTACTTAAATATCTTATGACAGCACCACATTGCAGGTGACACTTTCAAGCACGAAATTTCCATTCCATAGCAAGAAACAAAGCTCATGGGAGTAAAATCCAGTAAAAATAATGTAACTACACGAGATCCAAACACACAAGAATCGCCATTTTCGGAAACAAGACAATTATATTTACATCTACAGAAGCAGCTACACGCGTATACAACAAAAAAGTCCTTGTCGCCGAACCCATCTTCATGTATAACTCCAGAAACGGCAAAAAAATACAACTTTATTAAAAAAATCAGAAACTGCAAAACTCCGAAGGCGAAATCGATAACGAAACTTCTAGGGATTCCACATTTGCACGGAACAACCGCAAAATGACGATCCCCTCTCACTAACCTCCAAAAACAGCACATCGATTCCCACTCAAAACGAGTCCAAAGCACAATACAAACGCCAAAAAAACACGTAAATCGCACATGTAGAAGCAAACAAACGATCGAACCTCATCAAAAGGAGCACCGCGGCCTCATCCCACGGCTCCATTCTCGGATCGGAGGGCATCAAACGAGGCCTAATCGCGAGCTGGTGCTCTTCGATTGAGCGCGGAATCGAGATCCGTAGGTGCACGGGGAAGAACTAGGGCTCCCGGATGGGATCTGCGGAAGGCTGCGGGTCTCCCTGTCAAGGCAGGAGAGCATCGGGAGGCGTTACAGTTCTTATATAGTCTAGAGACTAGACTGGCACTCTTGCTTTCGGGAGGGAAGGAGGGAGCATGTGGGGCCCTCTCCACAAGGAAAGTTGGGTGAGCGAGGGGGCATTTCCGTGAGGAAAAGTTTAGGTTTGGGGTTATCTGTAAATTGCTGAGAATAAAATTGGGAGGGAAAGGTGGCGCGCCGCTGTCGTTGCTTCGATTGGGAAATTGCCGATATGCCCACGAGGATCGTGGAGGGACATGTTGCCACGTGTTGGAGGCTGGAGCTCCTAGATCTCATTGAGTCCATCTTTTGCATTGGGTGACTTGAGAGTGGAATAATTAGGGATATCAGCCGATCGGGTTTTGGGTGGGTATTATTATTCTCAAATACATATCCATTTATAATATCGCTACTTATATCTGTTTGTTTATTAAATAGATAATTTCTAACGGATACCCATATACATGTCGGATACCCGTGTACCTAATGGGTACCCATATCTTCGACATGGTAAATCTTAAGTTGTTTATAAATGTATATATGATTTCACGTATAGAGCAAAAAAAAGTGAGATCTTGTAATATGGCGATTTCATAAAAATGTGCAATATGTAGATAATATTAAATGTTTATATATGTTTAGTGTTTAATTCTTTTGTGTTGATCTTTTTTATTTATTAGAGATACAAAAAGTTAGCTGAATATGAATAAATGGATGAAGAGGAGAAAATTGAGTTGGATATTTATACATGTAGATCGATACATATTAGATATGAAATAGATTTAGGCCTAGTTTGATTAAAATGCAATACACATATCTGTCTTTAGATATATTTTTATTTAGATTTGGGGCGGGTTCGGGTTAGGTACCCACAAGACAATCCCAAACACATATCCATACCTGCATGGGTAGTCAATTCAAAATCCAAACCCATCCAAAACTAAACGGGACGGGTTTTAAATCCTTAAATGAGACGAGTTCGGGTCGGTTACTCGATGGGTAGACCAAGATTAACATCCCTATGAATGATCATTGGCATTGATGCGATGGGTATTTTTCAGTAAAGAAAGCCTACAATAAGTTGCATATTACACTTGTTTTCGAATCTGAGTATCGTTATGACTTTACATGGACTTATCTGGGGATTGAGGATGTCTAAGAGAGTCAAGATCTTTTTGGGTTGTTTGAGTGGGACCAATTGATGACCGGAGTCTGACGGATACGTCTTTTCAGAGGGGCGGATGGTATCTGTCCAAGGTGTGAAGTGGAGCTTGAGAGCTTGGATCACTTTTTCTTTATCTGACAGAGCTTTGGACTAAGGTTGGGATTCCAAATATTGCCAATGTGGATGCTAGGCAATTCTGGACGTCACTAGAGCCGTATGAAAATGCGAGGATGGGGGATAATATTTATGCGGTGTCTATCCTTTGGACTATGGCTTGCGAGAAATGGTGTAGTGTTCAGAAGGGAGAGATTATATGTAGAAAATATTTTGACCTATGGTAGATTCATAGAGATTCTCGATCATTATAATTTTCTTCTAAAGTTTTTTTCGTGTACATCTTTACGACGTTGCATCCTTTTTCCTTCTAAAAAATGTTGACACGTGTTGGATTTTTTTCGCTTTGGTGCTTTTCTCGTTCTATTGGTCCCAACAGAGGAAGTGATCATTAGGGGAAAACAAGGAGATTATGGAAAATGGGCATCTTTACTTGAGAGGTTAGAGGATTAACCCTTGAAAGGGGTGTCCGTGGGGAACTTCTTGCTAATGGTTATATATGAGCTCAAGATGATACTTTTTATGTTGTTAGAAAAGTTTGAATATGGCCTTTTGGCTTAGAAGAAAATTGAGGATGGGTGATGTCTTTGTTAAATTTGATGGTTTTCTCATTGTCATTTCCTTTTATTTTGATTTGCAGGAGTACTATAGAAATCTACATGTATACACTTTTTAGACAATATCGTGATTACACTTTAACCAGTTAACCAGTGTATACTTTATATATATGTCTCAAGCACATTGTAAAAATAGTATGTATACACACATACCTCTGTTGTGAGCAGGGATGAAAACGAATATGAATATATTTATATCTGATCATCTATTATATTCGTTTTATACATATCTTGACATTTGTATTCGTGTTCATTTTAAAATGGATGTGGATATGAATATCACTTTGACATTAGCTAATATTTGCATTTATATTTGTATACATGTTTTCATATATAAGTATAGTAATAGATTTTTATTTGTACTATGCAAAACAACATTTTATGATTTCATTCAACATTATTGATGTAATTGTTATGAAATGATTATGCCAGGTATGTCTATTCTATATGAATATAATTTTAATGGTCTTAGAATTGCTATAATCGACCTATTCTAGATGAAGGACATAGGAGACTGTTTCTGACGAAATTGAAATAACATTTTAGAGGGATATAGTGATGAAAACACGTGACTTTATTTTGGGAAAAAATGAAAATGGGACGGGAACAACCCCATTGAACCCTTTCAAAAAATAGCTAAAAAAATAGGAGGAATATGCATGTTGTACTCAAGTTAGCTCTCACGTGGGAAAGCCATTTTAAACCCATTTCTACACTGCATATTTTATAGGAAAAAATGGGGCTGCCCTTGTCCTTATTTTTCCGTAATTTTTTGAAGAACATTCTAAAATTGTAGGTTCCTGTCTCTAGGAGTAGGATGGATATGAACAGTATTGTACCCATGCTCCACAAGAGAAATGAATCCCATCATGCTCGTAGAAGTAAGTTGGACATATGTGTATATGTATGTGTGTATATATATATATGTACTTACAGAGGACTTATCCAATGAGCCATGTGTCCATTAGAGATGAGATAACCCCTAATCTCCTCCGTTAGATCTAAATCCGACGATCAGTAACTTCAATAACTTTCGTATTATCATCAGTAACTGAATGCATCAGTAACTTGCGTACTGCCGTCAGTAATACTTTATATCAGTAATAATAAATGCATCAATAACTTTCGTATTTCCATCAACAACACTTTATATCGGTAATACTAAAGGCATCATTAACTTTCGTGTTGCCATCAATGAATCAATAGTAAGTAAAGGAAGTAATTTACTCAGTAACTTTAGTCCGTACTTACTTGTAACTTTATATAAGTATTAGAGTTATGATATTACTTATTGAAACTTTAATATATTACTGAAGCTTATATTTTTATTATTGAAGCTGTTGGAAATGAAGCAGGCTCATCTCCTCTCTAATGGGCACGGGACCTATTACATAAAAATGCTATATATGTATGCGTATGTACATGTGACTCTCTCTCTCTCTCTACACACACACATACATAGGGTATCTTTCTAATAAGACTTGATCCTTCTATCCTTAAGGAAGGCCAATGATCACATGCATCTAAAATTGATCCATCTGGTGTCATTAAACATATGTTTTTATTAATTTTTATTTAATCAAATACTTATTTTGGTCATTATTCATTATCTAGATAAACTATGTAATCACCTAAGTATCTATTAATTAATATCTCTCCTAATTTACCATTCACGTTGCCACCTTCCATACATTCCAATAACCTAACCTCACATGCACAAATTACATGAGGAAGAGGAGGATGTGCACGATGGCATCGTGACGATGTACTCCGACCATCGCTTGTCTCTGCCATCGTCAAAGACCTCGTCAACCTCTTCACCACCTTCATCTCTGTCTTCATTGTCGATATGGCATCCGTGTTGGAGCATCGTGGAACGTCAACCTCTTCACCACATCGTGGAGGTGATGACGGAATTGCGTGAGCGGAGGTGACGATGGTGATGCATGAGTGGAGTTGATGACATTATACGCGACCTCATTGGCAAGTTTTTTATGCAGACGCCAATGACAACGTGTCTGTCTGACCTGGACGGTGGGGATCTGTCCAAGGACTACACGGGAGTGGTGGTGACTATCGGAGAAATTCTTCATGCAAGTGACGACAACAAAAAAACTATTGCAACCAGTCTTGGATGAAGAATGATTCATAGTTTGATACAATATTGTTGTGTACCATAAAATATTGATGTGTATTATACAATTTTGATATGTATTATACATATTTATCATGTATTTTTACATATTAATTGGTTGCGAATGAAAATTGTAATTTTTTATATCTTGTATATTTGATGTGCATTGTATATTTTAGATGTCTATTATACTTATTTGGTTTGTATATTCTCATCAATTAAGCGTGAATGATTACCACATTTTTACAAAGAACTATACAAACTTTATTATAAAAAGAAATCGTTATAAAGAGCCACACGTTAATTGCTAATATGAACTGTATTCTACAAAGAATCACGCAAAATTTACAAAATAATTGACGACTTTTTGAATGAACCATATATTTTACAAAAAAACATACAATCGTTACAAAAGAAACCATGGATTCTACAAAAAAACTTGTAAGGATATAAACATATGCCCCACGCAGTGTCACTCAGTGCAAATCAGGACATTAGTTAAGTATGTTATTGTGAAAAATACAAAAAATAAAACCATTTAATTTTTTTTGAAATATTAATTGGTATGCATAACTAATGCAAAAGATGATGATCAAAATATCATTTTAAACAAATAAATTGAAGATGTCGTTAGATTTGAATCTAGCGACTATGATCGTTGGCCTTCCTTAAGGATGGAAGGAGCAAGTCCTATTAGAAAGACCCTATATATACATATATACATACATACACACACATGCAAGGAGTGATCCTATGAGTCAAAATCTGTGAAAGCAAGAGCATTGATTTTGGACCCCTATATTCAAACAAAAGAGAGAATATATAATCTAAAGGTCTAGAATCACTGCTCTCATGCTCTCACATTTTTTTGCTCTCGCAGGATCACTCCTCTATCTCTCTCTCCCTCTCTCTCTCTCTTTATATGACTGATCATGTGAGAGCCAAAATCTGTGAGAGCATGAGAGCAATCATCCTGGACAACTCGCAAGATGATCCGCTTATGGGCCTCTGCTCCTCTGAGCATATTCTAGAACCCTGGCAGATGACAGTGGAACATACCTTCTCCCTCGTCCGCCCGACTTCCCGAGCGAGGATCGAGCGGTCAGTTTCTGCATCGTCGACTAAGGTACAAGCGGAATTTCTCAAATCATCAAATATATAGTAATAAGCCTGAGTTCTATCACCATCCGGGAATCGCCTAAATAGAACTACTCCATTCTTTCCGTCAGGGGCATTAGGCGCTTTAAGGAAGGTCACTCTGGGAAACCCAAGGAAGCAAGAGAGCACGGAATAGCACGGAGATCAATCCAAGGGCCTGACGGCTAGAGTGCTTCAAGTTGTCAAAGCAAGGGCTAATGTCGACAGTGAGAACCGGGACCCCAAGCGCTCAATGACCCACTAAGGTAGAGGGACTACGATGGTGAGGAAATCTGTGTGAACTGTGCCAGGTCCAAATAGTATAGTAATCGAAAATCACACTTCAAAAAGACCTAAGAAAGTCCTACCGGAATGTCAACTCTCTCCTTATTGATTGCATGAGGAGAGAAAAGAATAGAATCTAATGGTCTAAATTCACTGCTCTCGTGCTCTCGTAGATTTTAACTCTCACAGGATCACCCACCTCTCTCTCTCTATGTGTGTGTGTATAGGAGTGATTTTATGAGAGCCAGAACTTGTGAGAGCTGAGAGCATTGATTCTGGATCACATGATTCTTTATTCTATCTCCTGGTTGAATCTAGTGGTCCCATAATCAATGCTTTCATGGTCTTACGGGTTGGCTCTCATAGGATCACTCCTCTCTCTCTCTCTATATATATATATATGTGTGTGTGTGTGTGTGTGTGTGTGTGTGTGGGTTAAATGGGGTTGCCCCCTTGGGGGAGCTAACTTAGCTTCCCACGCCCCCATTTCTCCTGGTTTTTCTATTTTTTTAAAAAAAAATCTGCTGTAAAATTTCATCATTATATCTCTATATTATGTCATTCAAATTTCACGTGAAATAGAGACTCCTACGACCTTAATCCAGACAATCATTTTAACATAATTGCTAAAAACGACCCCATCTGGATGGAGGCTGTAGAAATTTCTGTTTCGCATGAAATTTGAATGACATAAAATATGGATATATTGATGAAAATCCATGGAAGAAATTTTCTAAAAAATAAAAAAATAGACTAAATAGAGCGGGAGGAGCTAAGTTAGCTTCCCCCACAGGGACAACCCCATTTTACCCTAGGCTATATATATATGATCTTTAGTGTGGTGAACCCTTAAAAACTACTTTAAGACCATGGATGGACATACCCATCCTTTTGTCTATTGTATACATATTACCGAGCAATCCGCAACTTCCGTCATGGTTTGTTGGTTAATGGCAACCACCATTACCGTCGATCATTCTTAAGGGATACTTTTGACCTCGTCCCCTCTCGCATAAGAGACTCTCAAGATTTACGAGAAGAGAAGGACAAAAATGAATTTGCTTTAGATGGAGGAGATGTTTTCGCCTCGAAGGTAATGCGATCAAGGATAAATCCTACCTACAAGGAACCACCACTACAACGACTACCACCACCATTGCCACAATAAGCGATTCAATTTGTCGTAATAAGGGATCTTGTGAATACAAGTGTAGGAGGTGCAACATCCTAAATGTAGTACCGCATGGAATGCTAGTTAGCTAAAGAGCCGAGAAAACTAAATGACAACTAACAGTTAGACCGTTTTGGGCGGTTGCTTGGATACAACTAAATTCCCTCGACAATGGTCACGATTGAACTAATAAACGATACAGAGAGTTGCGCGAAACATGCTATCTAAGAGATTGACTTGGAAAATGCTCAAATCACATCGTAGCGAAAATGATGGTGTTTATATAAAAGATGGAGGTTTCAATCGTTGCAAAACAGTCAAACTGGTACTCATAAAATGGGAGAATGGTTTACAAAGGTAACTTGTGTTTAAGATTTTATCAAGATTTCCATTGACTTCATAATATGACAATACGAAACGGTAATGAGATATAAACTAAATCATATATGACACATTCCGACTTTAGCTCAGTTGGTAGAGCGGAGGACTGTAGTATAATGCTGAAATCCTTAGGTCGCTGGTTCGAATCCGGCAAGTCGGATTTTGTTTTCATTTGCTATTTTATAATTTATTTATTTATTTATTTAACTTCCGGTGTTCTTTTCTCAAATAGTAATGCTAAGAAAATTTATACAAAATTCAAATGGAATCGAAGGAAGTGGACGTGACGATAAGGATGCAAACTATTAGGGATATACAAGTATTCGATTCGTCACCATATCCGTGAAGGATATGATTAGATCCTCAAGCGCATCACGGAAGCGTGATTGTCGTATCGGATACGACGAAAACGATTAGTCGCACTAGTTGTTCTATGCAGCAGAAATTAAAATTTTTTATGCGACGAAACCACATTATCCAAGAACACTTCTCGGATCGTTTCGTCTGAACCACAAACAAGTATTAGGATTACCTCTTGAAGCGTGGTTGCGATCAAGTCTCTAAACGAAGAGACCTACTGTCTCAAGTCCGATCCGTCGGAGGAGACGCTTGCGAGCGCGGGGATGAACCGCGTGCTTCTCGCAATCCATGTTGATGATCCAAGCGGTGGATCTCCTGATCTCGACACACGAGATCCGACGTCCTCTTCACGAGCAAGGCACGCCGAAGTAGACGGAGTTCCACGAGCAAAACATCGGGCAGCATAACGACGGTGCCGCGGCGATGGAGAGCCTCTCTAGGGCATCCATGGTGGACAGCCATGAGAGGGAGAGAAAGAGAAAGAGAGAGAGAGAGAGAGAGAGAGAGAGAGAGATGCTTCTCAAGCATTATGTGTACTATGTGTATAGAAGAGCAATGGGGTGCCTCTCCTTTTATAGGGTTTTGGGATCCATGGATCTCAATCCATGTGTCAACACAAATCCAATAGCTCTCATTGATTGTGTTTCTTTTAATGGTCAAGATTTGTGTTGGTAAAACCAACAACAATTAGTTTAATTTAGATTAAATATATGTTGATAAATCAACACAATTTAATTACCAAATTAAATCAAGATCTCTTGGAGATCATAGGAGAGAGAGTGCCTCCTTCCATGTTCGAAGGAGGGGACGACCACACATTCCTAATAGGAGTGGTGGTCGTCCACTCCATATACATGGAAGGTGGCTCTCATCTCTTTAATGTAATCTCCAAGATTATGCAACAACTTTTGTTGCAAATTATTCTACAAAAATAATTCATAATTATTTTGTAGACATTGCAATCTTGCCATTAAAAATTTGTGAATCACATTCATAACCCAAAATAAAATGTAAATTACATTTTCAATTTAATGTCCAATGTGAATCCAATTCACATTACCATTTAACTAACAAATGTAAATTACAAATAACTCTCTCTTGTATATTATAAATCACATTTATAATATACATGACTAATATGGATATTGCTATCCACATTACTCATATCCATGATGATAAATCACATTTAATTATCTTGGATCTCTATTCTCTTGTGTCCAAATAATACGAATCACATTCACGTTATTTTCATCTTTGATAATTAAATCACATTTAACTATCTTAAATTACTCTCTTTATAATATGAATCAAATTCATATTACTCGTGATAACTAAATCACATTTAATTATCCATTTTCTCGATGCTCGGATACATATATCAACAATAGAATTATCCATGAACTCTTTCAAGGATAATGCGCTTTCTCCGCAGATACTTGAAGATAAGGACATGGCGATTGTATTGTTCCACGTATAGTGACTTGGATATTGAGATCATATCTCAAATCTAGATCGTGGGCCTCCCATAGATGCTTGATTAAATCAAGACCGCAAATCTAATCTTCTTATTGTATCTGAATCACATTCATATCAATGTCCAACATTTGGACCAAGATTAGATCACTTCTCTACTGAGAGGAGTCACTAAAATCCAGACTCGTTTCATCACTCCCTAGGAATGAAAGCGTCATGGTTATACAATCGTTTATGATCACATCACCCTCAGGTATTCCCAATACTTGTACATCCTGTATACTGGAAGACTCAGATTAAACCCGAAGTATTAGATCAACTTTACACTGTCTACTTCATGATTTTATCAGTAAGTTTCTCATTCGATCATTAGAAGTTGGTATCGATCATATACTTTCCAAAAGCATATCATACCTAGGTCTTGATCATATACTTTCCAAAAGTATATATCAAACCTACAAATTCAATCAAGCTTCCAAAGCGAGACGACCGTGCACGGAATTTGATTCTTCCCAATATCTCATGAGTGAGCTCATGTCTTCCGGCTCAGTAAATGAACCTGTATAATCCCTTTGAGAGATCGTATTACTCATATGCCCTTACATGCACACCAGCGCGCCGATATATAGACCTTGGTTAGGTCATCAACCTATTGGTCTGCCAAATGTACATATTCAGATATATAGTAACACATATGTCTCTGGTCAGAGGATGTGTGCCTAATTGTACTAAGGGACCTATTATGCAAATTATTCATTCTTCATTTCAGATTAGGGAATGATATTTGCAATAACATTTATTGCATAATGGCTCGTCGTGGGCTCGCATTTCCAACAATCTCCCACTAACCCAAAGAGCCATTGGTGGGATTATCATTCAAACCCGCACTCATGTGACAATCATAGGCTATTTAGAAAATAACTAGGTAAGCTGATCAGTCACTCTGTTCCCACGAGACTATGCCAAGTCCTTTTACGGCACTTGCATATCCCCAGTAACAGTGCTCGCATTTAATGCGAATGTTGCATCTCATGCAACCAATACTCAATTTTTGTTAGTCATAGTGTCCTTGACACTACAGCTTAATAATTATCATAACCAGTATTTTCATAATCCTTATCAGAATACCCTTATTCCTGGAGATCACTATCTCTTAAGGTATCCACGGTTAAGACCTTTTAGATCTCTATTTATAAAGTCTTGAGCTTTTGAAGATAAGACTTTGAGATCACTATCTCAAAAATCTTGTCATCCATGAAGATTTTGTTGTTACTGCAATTAAGTGTTCTATCTCCATAGTAGGACTAGTAACAGTTTACTACTCCTAATGTATGGCAGATATCTGGCTTTTGTACACATCTAGCATACACTCAGCTTCTCGTAACTAATGCACAAGTGCAAGTAGTTCTAGCATTTACTTCCTCAACTCTTTGAGGTACTATCCCTTCAGATAGGTCAGTACCATATCTTAAGGGATGGAAGCCTTTCTTGGATTTTTTTTCATAAAATGGAATATGTCCAAGGTGTACTACTAATGTGACAGTCATAATACCCTATTCACTTTGCTACTGAACACCTTCAGAACTAAGATCCAAGAGGTATCCTTGAGATCATATCTCAAGTTATGGAACAACCAGATAATAAAACACTCATTATTATCCTTATATCATTTTAAATGATTAGGATATCATCTACATTTAGCATGATGAACGCAAAGGCACTCCCACTAAGCTTCACATGGCTCATCAAGATTCTATCTGAAATTATAACATTTATAATCTCATCATATCTTATGGTCCAACTTTAAGAAGCTTATTTGAGTCCTTAGATGGATTCCTTAGTTTGCACACCTTGATTTCTTCAACCATGAAGCCCTGGGGCTATTTCATGTGAATATCCTCAGAGAGGTATTTATAGAGGAATGCAATCTTGACTTACATCTTGAAGATGCAATAGTCAAGTTGTGCAACCAAGGTTAGCAATATTCCGATGATTTTAAGCATGGTCACCGAAGAGCAAGTCTCATTGCAAGCAATGTCTTCTCTTCCAGTGTGTAGCTCATGGCTACGAACCATGCTTTGAAGGTATCTACCTTCTCATCAGGTTCCCTTTCTCTTGAAGATCCATTTACACCTTTACAGGTCTTACCCATATAGGTGGATCCTCGGGGTTCTATATACAACACTTGTATATGAAGTCTACATTAGACTTTTATTGATAATCATCCATCTATCCATGCTATGATCTTCAGAAGCTTCATCACATGAAGTTCGATCATTGTCAGATTTCTCTGACACATGGAATCCTTCCTCAAACTCATTTGAAAAGGTTTTAGTGTTTCATCTTTAATTGTCCTTTTAGTTTCCAATTTCAGATTCCTCATTATCTTTTCAAGATTAAATGAGTTCCTATACTTCATTTTTCATCTTGATTCTTAAGAGTCTCTACCTCTAAGAACCTCATTCTTAGAGATGAGATATTTTAAGAATATCAAGGTCATAAAGTAGGTATCCAATACCATCCTTTATTTTCCTAATGAAGCAACACTCTCAAGTGCTAGATTCCATCATGCATGGAACCTTTTTAAGGATATACATTGTAGTCTCTACTACACATATATACCTGGAAACTAAGCGATAATTATGCTAAAATTCATCATTGATAAGATCATGTCACACATGATCCAATTGTATCTTCCTATAACTCTATTGAGTTAAGGTGTGTTAGGAGGATTAAGATAGAAATGATATTCATATCTCCTTAAGGTATCCTTTGAATTCATCTAACAGGTACAAGCTACCTTGATTAGATCAAATTCATTTTATCTTCCTTCAAACTTTGGTTGTAAACCAAAAATGATGAAATCTTTGAACATTTCAAAGGTTTCTAAGTGAAGAGAAGAAATCTCATATCATACATAATCATTAGTAGATATCACATATCCATAATGTTTGCTTTGATATAGATGATCCCCATACATCAATATGCATGTGATCCTGAATACCTTGACATCTTACACCATTTCCAAAGAAGGGTGTATTGGACATTTTTACTTTGAATACAATATTTATAAGTATGTAAGTTTTGAAATGTTAGACATTCTAAAGTTTCATCTCTTACTAGCCTATTGATCAAATCAATAGACAAATGTCCAAGGCTTGATGCTAGATCATTGTCAAATGATCTTCATCCTCGTATTGATCTTAAGGTTTAATTTCAGTATTTAGAAATGTTAATGAACCACTCATTAATTTTCTAATTTAGTGGAGTCCACTAGATTTTAGATTACTTTCTGAAATATCTCCATCATAACTCCTTATGATAGGTCCATTCCAGAATTCATGTTTATTTCCAACATTTAGAAACAAACAATGAGTGTATTCTAATGTCTAGGTCATAGAGACATTCTCTAAGACTAAGGGCTCTCCCACTGAAATTAACAAGTCTATCAATCCAACAGAGATTATTGCAACCATTGCATCAAAATCCATGTGGATAACTACAGAACTTAAGATCAATTATTCCAGTCTTCTAAAACATATGCAACCCATTGCAAGTGTTGTAGAAGATTGAGATACAATTACAAGACTTTATCTTATTTAATAAGCAAGTCAATATCAATGATTTATGTAGATTATTCTGATGCTCTATCCGAGTCCTTCTCTAAGGATTCTAGACAGACTTGATAGTTATACTATCAACACATCAACTTATTGCAGTATTGGCATTCATCCAGCTCTTTGGATGTCATATGGAAGTCATAGAAGTACAGTCAACTCTTTGACTATATCTCTTACTTGGGTTCAACCCATGCTTCCACTGCGCTCCCTTTATCTATAAACGACCATTGCTTAAGACTAAGGATCTCTTATGTTAAATTCAAAAGAATTCAATGTAAGAGTATTTCAACATTTATACATGCCTCATTAAATTCATACAATACGAATATTATGAAGCTTCATGAATGACTAGAGTATTGACAGTAGAATGATGACATTTATCATGTCTACATCCATCTAGACCCTTAAAATATTGGTTCAGGTAGGCATTCAAACATTTTGAATACATCATCTCTTATGGAGCCACCATTCTGCATGATGCAGAGAATTATGTCATTCATGATTAAATGTTGAGAGCGCATATGTATGCCAGAAAGTCTTCTTAGATTTTATAAGGATTAATTGACAATTGTGATTATCATCGATATGTCACTTCCAAAATACATCCGATGAGATCAAGACTATAGAGACATACAAACCCTAGGGTTATAGTCCTATTATCTATTTAATTGTCATTCCTCAATATTATGAGGAAACTTGCACATTGCAACCACATACATTATGTGTCCAAATGCAAGTACAATATATGGATCATGAGTCCAATCCATGATATTTTACTGGTTATCATCGAGTATTTATTGAGTGGGTTTTAATGAAGGATTATCTGAAATAAGAAATTTGCATAAGTGTACATATTTATATATATATATATATACATATTTTACTTTGATTTAGGAATTTTTATATCAAAGTTGTCTTGCCTTGTCAACACTGAAAGTTCATTCCCTTATTTATTTTCAATGTAAGAGATATACTTACCAACATATCTCATCAAGATCTGGGATTTCCTTCCTTATCTTTGTTGCATCCCAATAATATGAGAACCTACAACTCGGATAAAAAGAAGCGGGAACACATTCCGCCTTGCAAGTCCAACTTGTATCTCCCAATTCGGTCTTTAACACCCGGGCCCACCACCCCTAAGGCAATGTTAACCCGTCATTAATTGAACCAACTGTCAACAGGAATACAACTCGATATGCGCAATCCAATATCGCCCCAATAATATGAGGACCCGATATTGGGGTCACTACGCATACGTCCTTACTATTTCGAGAAGCAAAGAGCCTGATCCAAATGGATCGTATGCAGGAGCTGTCACTTCGGACAGACGTCTCCTACATACAATATCTGGCGACGGAACCCTTCGCCTTGACGGGCATATTCAAATTTTAATTAATTATCATGAATAATATTCACATAATTAATTCTTCCAAGGGAATTATTAACTGTAATCATATTAGAGTATTATAATTGGACATAATCAATTTAATCATATTAAATTAATTATCAATCCAATTCAATCAACAAACTTGAATATCTTACTTGAATATATATGGTATTATTCTCAAAGTACGTATTAATTCGTATTTTAATAATTAGAAAAATACATCATAATCCCTCGGACATTATCCTGACCCTACCCGTTGTCATGGCCAGTACCGACGGGAGTGGGACGGACCGCATACGTTGCAACCCGCTACCCCAGCGATCCCCGACTAGACACCATATCCACCTCGGGAAAGGATAATGTCATATTGATTAATTTGTACTTGAGATGATCATCGGTTCTTCAACCGAAAATTATACCATATAGTAATCAAAACAATTTTGATTATAAGGAAATTTGCTAGACAAATTCCCGATCCTATTCAAGAAAGGAGTTTGATGATTGTGATTCCAATTAAGATTTAGATCAAATCTAAATAATTAATTAGTTGGGGTCAAGTCAATTAGGCAAACAATCATGTTCCAATATTTCACAAATATTTTTCAAGATTATATCACGAAATTAACAATTAATTTCACTAATTGACAATCACTTGGTTTTAGATTAGGACTGTAATTTCAGTAGTGATCCCTACTCACTAAAATTATCATATCTCAATCAATTTAAATCCAAATTAGTCAAAATAAATTTTCAAAGATTGCTAACTTAATTTAGGACAGAACTCAAATGGTGTTTCACGAATTTCGAGGTGGATGATAACTGTAATTAACTCTTTAATCATGTTAAAATCTACTGTTCCCGCAACAGTGCATACATGTTCATTAAAACAACCATATCTAGAGCATACGAAATCCGATTTACGTAAACTCAGATCCTATGGTTTCCTTAATTAATGGGGAAAAAAATCTAAGTAAATAATTCATGCTTAAACATTTTAAACATGGCCGAAATTATTTACTAAACAGATCTGCGAAATCAAATGCGATAAAAACTTTCGCGACCTTAACGAATCCAAGTCGTCCTCGGTTTGCGAATCATATTCGAAACCATCGACCTAAGGCTCTGATACCACTTGAAGGATATGATTAGATCCTCAAGCGCATCACGGAAGCGTGATTGTCGTATCGGATACGACGAAGAACGACTAGTCGCACTAGTTGTTCTATGCAGTAGAAATTAAAATTTTTTATGCGACGAAACCACATGATCCAAGAACACTTCTCGGATCATTTCATCTGAACCACAAACAAGTATTAGGATTACCTCTTGAAGCGTGGTTGCGATTAAGTCTCTAAACGAAGAGACCTCCTGTCTCAAGTCCGATCCGTCGGAGGAGATGCTTGCGAGCGCGGGGATGAACCGCGTGCTTCTCGCAATACATGTTGATGATCCAAGCGGTGGATCTCCTGATCTCGACACACGAGATCCGACGTCTTCTTCACGAGCAAGGCACGTCGAAGTAGACGGAGTTCCACGAGCAAAACATCGAGCAACATAACGACGGTGACGCGGCGATGGAGAGCCTCTCTAGGGCATCCATGGTGGACAGCCATGAGAGGGAGAGAAAGAGAAAGAGAGAGAGAGATATGCTTCTCAAGCATTATGTGTACTATGTGTATAGAAGAGCATTGGGGTGCCTCTCCTTTTATAGGGTTTTGGGATCCATGGATCTCAATCCATGTGTCAACACAAATCCAATGGCTCTCATTGATTGTGTTCCTTTTAATGGTCAAGATTTGTGTTGGTAAAACCAACAACAATTAGTTTAATTTAGATTAAATATATGTTGATAAATCAACACAATTTAATTACCAAATTAAATCAAGATCTCTTGGAGATCATAGGAGAGAGAGTGCCTCTTTTCATGTTGGAAGGAGGGGACGGTCACACATTCCTAATAGGAGTGGTGGCCGTCCACTCCATATACATGGAAGGTGGCTCTCATCTCTTTAATGTAATCTCCAAGATTATGCAACAACTTTTGTTGCAAATTATTCTACAAAAATAATTCACAATTATTTTGTAGACATTGCAATCTTGCCATTAAAAATTTGTGAATCACATTCACAACCCAAAATAAAATATAATTACATTTTCAATTTAATGTCCAATGTGAATCCAATTCACATTAACATTTAACTAACAAATGTAAATTACAAATAGCTCTCTCTTATATATTATAAATCACATTTATAATATACATGACTAATATGGATATTGTTATCCACATTATTCATATCCATGATGATTAAATCACATTTAATTATCTTGGATCTCTATTCTCTTGTGTCCAAATAATACGAATCACATTAACATTTTTCATCTTTGATAATTAAATCACATTTAATTATCTTAGATTACTCTCTTTATAATATGAATCAAATTCATATTACTCGTGATAATTAAATCACATTTAATTATCCATTTTCTCCATGCTCGGATACATATATCAACAATAGAATTATCCATGAATTCTTTCAAAGATAATGCGCTTTCTCTGCGGATACTTGGAGATAAGGACAGGGCGATTGTATTGTTCCATGTATAGTGACTTGGATATTGAGATCATATCTCAAATCCAGATCGCGGGCCTTCCATAGATGCTTGATTAAATCAAGACCGCAAATCTAATCTTCTTATTGTATCTGAATCACATTCAGATCAATGTCCAACATTTGGACCAAGATTAGATCACTTCTCTACTGAGAGGAGTCACTAAAATCCAGACCCGTTTCATCACTCCCTAGGAATGGAAGCGTTATGGTTATACAATCGTTTATGATCACATCACCCTCAGGTATTCCCAATACCTGTACATCCTGTATACTGGAAGACTCAGATTAAACCCGAAGTATTAGATCTACTTTACACTGTCTACTTCATGGTTTTATCAGTAAGTTTCTCATTCGAGCATTGGAAGTTGGTATCGATCATATACTTTCCAAAAGCATATATCATACCTAGGTCTTAATCATATACTTTCCAAAAGTATATATCAAACCTACAAATTCAGTTAAGCTTCCAAAGCGAGACGACCGTGCACGGAATTTGATTCTTCCCAATATCTCATGAGTGAGCTCATGTCTTCCGGCTCAGTAAATGAACCTGTATGATCCCTTTGAGAGATCGTATTACTCATATGCCCTTACATGCATACCAGCGCGCCGGTATATAGACCTTGGTTAGGTCATCAACCTATTGGTCTGGCAAATGTACATACTCAGACATATAGTAACACATCTGTCTCCGGTCAGAGGATGTGTGCCTATATCATGACAACATATGATATAGATATTCATCCAAACACCGGCCTCTATGATTCAATAGTTGAATCAACAGCTGTATGATTATTAAGATGGCCATGGTACATAACCCTAATTGTACTAAGGGACCTATTATGCAAATTACTCATTCTTCATTTCAGATCAAGGAATGATATTTGCAATAATATTTTATTGCATAATGGCTCGCCGTGGGCTCGCATTTTCAACAATCCGTTTTATGCATATTCTGATATTCTGACATATGTATCCGTTTAAAAATAGATATGGATATCATTTTGATATCCACAAACATCCGTATCTTATTCGTATATCCATTTTCGTATATAAATATAGTCATATATTTATGTTCAACCCTATATAACATAGTTCTATACCTTCTTTTACCATATTTGTGTAATTTTTATGATACGAACACATTTAGTAAATTAATATCATGTGTTTTCCATCCAATTCTTATATATTTAAATTGACTCTATAGAGTATTTCTAACATTCGTCGTGTGCGATCAGTATCCGTTTTACATCAGTATCCTCTTTTTAGAGATATGGTAAGATATTTTTAATATCCGTTAACATCCGTATCCGCATCCGTATTCGTATTAAAAAACAGATAAGGATACAGTAATACCTATATCCATATCCTATCTGACCGTTTTCGACATGACGATGTTAGAAAACAATGTTTTTGAAATCGAACCGGACACAAAATCGGAAGCCTTACCGAAATGGTCGGATCGGGTTGAATATGTAATCAAATCGATTCAACCGGACGACGACGTCATCATTATTTAAAATCATATTAAATCGAAGTTGTAAGAAAAAAGTGATTGAATAAAATCCATAGACAATATATATATATATCATACTACATAAAATATTTTTTCCTATGCACCATCAAATGTTATACATATCATATATATATATATTATCTGGGATATATGCTCTATAACATAATTGTAGTTTAATTATATTTAAAACCGATTACATTAAAGAAATTTTGTTAGAGTAATTAATTAGGAGTTTTGAAATACAGAACCAACGGTCATGGGTTTGAACTCCCACTACTAGAATTATTTTTTAAATAAATTTAAAATTAAATATGATTCAACATCGGTTTAACCTAGTTAAATTGAGTTTAAAATAATAGGTTGAACCGAAAAATTGATTAAAATTTGAACGTTCGAACCATACCGACAAGAATGGGACAATAAAACACGTCACGAAATCGGGTTCTAGTAAGAAACTATCTGGATGTGTCTGTTCTCATTCTGATATTTCTGTAATGGACTTGACAATTATTTTTGGTTATTTGTGTTTCAATAGGAATAGAAGTTTATTTACTCGTATTTTTACCATTATTTTAATCAATTCGGCATGACCCATCACTTATTCCCAGTGACAGTGGCGGCTGCACGCTCCGGGTAGTCATTTCCTCCTATCTCTTTGTAGGGGTGGCTCCATCTCTCGGGTAGCCCTGTCCACTATCAGAGGGAAATTTGAGTGGTTGTCAACGGGTCCATATGGGTTCGAGCCCAACAAGTTGTAAGGGCCAATTTTCCTCGATAACGGACCGGAGATCTAAGCCTGAGACGTTACAACAATGACCAAACCAATATACTGGACTATATAAAAGTCAAAAAAATAAGGATTCAATTCGGTTCATAATTAATAGGAAACAACAAAGGAGTCCATAAATTTCAGCAAATAATAATTACACAAGCTAGCAAAGAAGATGATGAAGCTTATAGTAAAGTGCCACAAGATGGAAGTATTGGCCATTTCTTTCAGTCGGTTCGGTTCGGTCCAAACCTATTGAATCTTTTGAGTTAATAGGCTCTCTATTTGACTTCGATCATTATGGATCGGTAACAAGATCGAATCCTTGATGAATATATCTTTTTTTAATAGCTGGTACAATTATAGTGAAAATGCAGGGGCATAAGTGTAATAAGGGAAGGATGCTGCTGTGGATTTTGTATGAATATAGGTGTTCGAGTGTTACTGCAAAAAAAAAGATAGGAGAATAAGTGAAATTGCAAAAACTCAGAAGGACACGAGTTTTCTTATTTAAATTATGAGTGTAAATATACATGTAAAGGATTCTCGAAACAACCTCGAGTGGTGTTACCTCGACACCAAAAGCTAGTCTCCATATGATCATGGACATGATCGCACATATGCTCTTGCATAAATCATGTCGAATTCATCGGCAGGGTTTGCTTCCCTTTTAAAGTCGTTTGGAAAATTTCTTCCCTCTCATCGTCCATCGCCTTTCTCTCCGCATCCACTGTCTTCTCTATGTCCTTTCTACCGCCCCACACCTCCATCTACTGCATGAGTTTAAAGATCTCGGATTTGGACATCTGACCTAAGCCTGAGACATTACACATTTTTTGTGTTGGTGGTCGTAATACTAGCTTATGATGACACTAATCCCGTCACTATGAGTGTATCCAGGGTGCTCGCAAGGTATCGTTGTCATGTATGCCTCTTTTATACTACAACCAGATATCTTATGGTTTCGCTCCGTCAAATGAGGTATAACTTATCATTTTGATGTGAAAATTGAACATTGATAATATGTAACGTGAATAATATTATGATTAACTTGGGTTACATAATTTAGCCAATTTAGTGTAGTTTAGGCAAAAACTCTTTATTATATGTTTATTTATATAAACAAACATTCTCATATAGAGTGTACATTTGAGAGAGATAGAGAGATAGGGAGAGATAGATATAATATATTGAGCCATGGTCATTATGTATGTATGTGGAGATTGGTGTATATATGTATTGAGGGGGGTGATTAGATGGGGGAATATATTATTATAACTAAAATAAAGTAAATTTCATGTGTAATTATAGAAAGAATAAAATGTATTTATATTAAATATTCATTAAAAAGGAATTCACTTCCATTATAAAATTATACAATACCGCTACTTCTTAAATTAACTATATTGATACCTTTTAATATAACTTAAACTGAAACTACTATATAGACTACTTATTGTGATAGAATTACAATTCAAAATTGATCATTCCTATTCTACTTATAGCCAGCCGTCATATTCACAGCCACAGTCGTCGCAACCATCATCGCAGATGGAGTCCCATATGACGATGATGGTGGAGTAAGTGACGAAGCTCCAAGAAGATTTCACGACGTACATGTAAGTATCGTACTTAGAATGAGTAATAGTTTCATATTTCTATATCTTCAAATGCATATCTCATATACATACATACAAACATACATATTTATATCTCTTCCATAATATACGTCACAAGGGCATGCATCTCAATATGAGGAGATTGAATCAGAAGACGACGAGGAGGAGGAAAATGACCCAAAAGTAGAGGTACGCATGTATGTCAGGTTTAAGGAGAAGGAGAAGGAGAAAAAGAAAGCAACACATAGTTTAATTTCAAAGAAATTTAGATAAAAAAATGATTGGTGGTTTTTGTCTTATTCCGTTGTAGAATTTTTAGCAAGTCATTTCATTTGTATGGACTCTGATATTATAGTTAGTAATACTTGTAATGGTGGAATCTTTTGAACAAATATCTGTAATATTTAGCTCCTAAATATGATGCATTTACATATGTATTATGTACGTTTGACATGTAAAAGTTAGTTAAATTAGTTGGCTAACTTGCATATTAAAGGTATTTTTCTCGACTCTAATAAGCACCTGCAATGGTTTCTTGGCAGGCTATACATGTTCGACGGGGCGTCTAAACCCCGCCGAATATGTATATTTTTTCAGCACTTTAGCGTAGGCGAGCACATGCGCTCGCCGGAATCTTTGAATATAATCGTCGTATTATGTGCGAGCGAACTTTTGGCGAGCCTAATTGTGCACACCCGTATAGCGGGCGAGTGATGAATCTATGATTCATCACTTGAAAAGTTGAAAATAGAGCTTTGTTCCCAAGTAATGAGCTGCATTTTCCTATTTATTATACCTTGTTATCATTCATGCACCTGTAAATAATTTCTGCAATTTAGCATGCATTTTCGTACTAAAATAAGGAGCCAAATTCACTTGTAAATATTCACATGTATATTAGCTAAAATAACCTATTTGTATATATTTTATACTGACTCCAAATCTAATAAAATTAACTTTGTAGTGTATATATTACTAACACTAATAAAGGAATAATATAAAAAATACCAACTTGTAAAATTGACCAATAAAATCCAAATCCAAGTTTAAGACAAAGAGCCTAAAAATCCACATATCTCTCTCATACATTGTCTGATTTAGGTCTACTCACTCTTAAAGTTATATACATTTAAAGACCTTCAAAACAAGATCAATTTCCTAAAAATAGGAGTTCGTATGTGAAACTTGAGTTTTGGGCCCCTATTGTATATTGTACATATTGACTAAAATGCCCTTCATTTTATCTTTTTATTTTTTTTATTACTTATTAAAAATCTAAAAAATTAGATTAAGATGTAATATTCCTTTTATATTTCTCTACTTTCGTTTTGATTTTTCTCTTATTTAAAAGTGAAAAATACAAGTCTTATTTTTTTTATTTTAATTAATAAAAAAAGTAGAGAAAATATAAAGAGAATATTCACAACTTAATATATATTTTTTAAATTTTTAATAATTAAGAAAAAATAAAAAGATAAAATGAAGGGCATTTTAGTCAATATGTACAATGTACAATAAGGACCCAAAACCCAGGTTTCACATACGAACTCCGATTTTTATGAAATTGGTCTTATTTTGAAGGTCTTTGAATGCATAACTTTAAAAGTGAGTAGATCTAAATCGGACACTGCATAAGAGAGATATGTGCATTTTAGGGCTCTTAGTCTCAAACTTGAATTTGGGGTTTATTGGTCAATTTTACTAGTTAGCATTTTGTAACAATTTTCCTTTATTAGTGTTAGTAATATATACACTACAAAGTTAATCTTATTAGATTTGGAGTTAGTATAAAATATATACAAATAGATTATTTTAGCTAATATACAAGTGAATATTTACAAGTGAATTTGGTTCCTTATTTGAATGCGAAAATGCATGCTAAAATGCAGAAATTATTTATAGGTGCATGAATGATAATAAGGCGGAGTAATGAGAAAATGCAGCTAATTACTCGGGAACGAAGCTCTATTATCAACTTTTAGAGTGATAAATCACATATTCATCAGCGAGCACATAACGTTTGTCTGTACTCGCCCACCTGCCCTGGTGGGTCGCTTATTAGCGAGTACAGAAGTGTGAGCACATGTACTCACCCATTGTGTGGGTGTGAACTTGGCGTGCACATTACGAGACACCATGTACAAGACAATCACGTCTTTTTTCGTAGTGAGAGCTTGCAGAGGCGGCGCAGGGCTGGGGGTCGGGGAGTGCTTGCAGAGGCGGTGTTGGGGGCTGGGGGGGAGAGCTTGTAGAGGCGGTGCATGGGTGGGGGGTGAGAGCTTGCAGAGTCAATGCCAGGGGGAGGGGGAGGGGGGCTTTCACGAGGAAGGCAGGGTGTGGGACTTGTCGATGGTGGAGGACAGCAGTGGCTAGGGGGTGGGGGGTCAGCTTGTAGGCGAAAGCGGCAAGGGTTCGAAGGGAGCTTACTTGTAGGTGGATGCGACATGGTGTGGAGGGGAGGATTCGAACGTGAGAGCTTGCATAGGAGATGGGGGATCTACTTGCAGGGTGGAAGGCACGAGGGCGGCAGTGATGAGCTGCAGCCAACACAGTGTGTGTGTGTGGGGGGGGGGGGGGGGGATGAAGGGGAGTGGTCCCACTTGTAAATAATGGGAATTTAAAAGGTATAGAATGTAAAAATATCTGACGGATATCGTCAGCGTTAACAGAGAATTAAGACGGAACTTGACACAATGTTATGCCATGTAAAGGTTAAGTATTATTCGCGATTCTGGATGTAATTCTCAATTATCGAGGGTTCCTGGGGTAATTACGAAACTACTTAAGGTTATGAGTGTAAATATCTCTATATTATTTCATTTTGGTTTGCTTAATCGGTTCAATCACTTTTTTCTCATCGTTCCGGTGTAATCCGATTCTAAATAATGATGACGTCATCATCCGGCTGACGATTTAGTGTCCTGTTCAATTTCAAAAACATTATCGAAACTTTCTCTTGAGCTCGTAAACGAGCTCTTGTTATCCCTTGGGAACGAGCACAACTTGCAATGTGCCGAAATAGTCCGAAATTGCGAGTCTGGTAGACGGACAGCTGCATTAATTTGATTGTCACTCAATTGCTCAAATAAACCCAAACAACGCGTCCTCTAAACTTGATGGTTATTACGCTGACGTGTTGCTGAAGTCAACGTCTTTTTAATTTCGATTCAGCAAAAATGTCAACGCATCTCTTGATGATTTAAAAAAAAACACAAAGTTGCCCACTGGCTTATCCCCTGTAGATCTCGTAGGAGTAGAGTAGAGGGAGCATTAAGTCTACGTACGCGATACATGTCGTGCCGACATATACAATAAAATGATTTTATAGTGACTTTTTTTTTCAAAAGTTCGATAATATGTCATCCGCTTTTAAATATGTTAAATATATAATGACGATATTATTTCCTGTTAAATAGTTATATATATGAGGTAAATGGGGCTGCCCCCAGGGAGTAGCCAACTTGGCTACTCCCACCCTTATTTTTCTCTCATTTTTTTATTTTTTTGGAAAATAAAAATGTGTATATTCATCATTATATCCCTCTCACATTCTATTAAAATTTCGTCAGAAACAGAGACTCCTACGGCCTCCATCCAAACATAGTCGATTTAAAAAATCCTGCGACCGTTAAAAAATGACGTCTGGATGGAGGGCTTAGGAGTCTCTGTTTCTGACGAAATTTTAATAGAATGTGAGAGGGATATAATGATGAATATACAAATTTTTATTTTCCAAAAAAATAAAAAAATGAGGGAAAAATAGGGGTGGGAGTAGCCAAGTTGGCTACACCCTGGGGGCAGCCCCATTTTACCCTATATATATACATGTATAATTGAAATCGATGACGGACTTCATAATCGTTACGGACTTCATAATCGTTGTATATTATTAGTGACTATCTCCAAAATTTTAGCTAATCGTCTCTGAATTCCGAACTAAAAAATTAACATAGGTTAGCTAAAAATTTTGAAAAACAGCAATGGATAAACGTTGCTGATGATGTAACGACGGATGCGACATTCTGACTGATTTCCAGTATAAGAAATAATTTCGCAATGAATAATATCATAGTTAAATATTTAGCAACATACGGCATAACAACAACTCACACTACACAAAACTTGAGCTATATTGACGGTTTTTTTCAAAATCCGTCACTAAATTCGTCGTTGTTAAATATTTAGCGACGATATTATTCATTGCAAAATGATTTTTCGTACTCAAAATTAGCGACGAAAATCATAAATGTCGTCATATCATTAGCAACGATCCACTTGACCACGTTTATTCGTTGCTATTTTCAAACTTCTAATTAATCATCGTAAATTTTTTAACTAAAAAATAACAGCGATTAGTTGATATTTTGAAATATAGCAACGGATAAGTGTTGCTATATGAACCGTTGCTAATGATATAACGACATATACGTTATTCGCCGCTAATTCTGACTACGAAAACTCATTTCGCAACGAATAATATCGTCATTATATATTTAACAACGTCTAATTTAGTGACGGATTTAGAAAAAAATCGTCACTATAGCTCAATTTTATTGTAGTGTCAGCTCCACGTGTCTCGTATGTATCACAGGCATTTCTTTCTTTTCTCTCAAACCAACCAGGTCATTCATTCATTTATTCTATGAAATTCTAAGGGGGTGTTCCGTTCGGAATAAGGATGGAGAATAAGGAGAATACGGGTCTATTCTATGTTCGGCTGGAAAGATGTGAATAAGGAGAATAAGGTGGAATAAAGGTAGGTAAGGTGGAACAAATATAAAAATAAAGGTGAAATAATGGGACGTGGATGTGAATAGCCTCACTCTTGAGAACCGCATCGAGCAGGGAATTGGCATCTTATTCCAGTACTTATTCTCCAAACAAACAAGCCCTAAATGTAATGCCGATGACATGCAAATAGAGGTTAATCATTCTCGCATTCCGCGATCATGTTTTTGTCAAGGTTACGTGCCTTTTTTCGTCTCTCAAACCAATCGAACAAGAACGAAGCAAAAGTGTAACACCCCAACCCCGAACATAGTGCCATACCTAAAACTCACGAAGTGTGGGTGCGGTTTATAAGTGGCGGAGATTACTACTTGACAACTTAGACTTAAGCATTTTGGGTGGTTGTCAAAGATCCAATTAGATCTGAACCCAACAAGTTGTCATGATCAGTTTTCCTCGATAACAGATCGAGGACCTAAGCACGTGACGTTACAAAAAGTTTCATATATTTTTTCTGAATGAATGGGCTTAATAACGTTTAAGTGCGTTAATTTTCACACTAAAAGTGGACTTATTAACTTCCCAATAATACGTGTCAATAAACAATTCCAAAAGATGTGACGTTACTTTTATAGTTTCAAATTCGCAGCTTATGAAATATTAGTTGTTAATATTATATCGCTACCGACATATCATCATAAATATCTACAAGTACAAAGTCAATGGATTTTTTTTATGATCGCCTCTATCTATGACCACTGGGATATTATTAATTTCTAAGCCAAAAAAGGAAAATTTTGAACGATCCATATTTTATATTGTCTCGTGAAGAAATGGTTGGAAGCTTCTTCATACATGTGATACTTATTAGGTCTCATATCATATGCTGCTGTGAGTTGAGTTAGCCAGTTTATAAGCGCACCATAAATACAATATCGTATATAGTAATAATAAAGTATACTGGTGGGTTCTGTATATGTAGTCAGGATTGTTACTAAACAACTTGAACTCAAGCATTTTGGTATAGTGGTTAAGGGTTCTAATTGAGCTCTAGCCCAACAAGCAGTGTGGTTGATAATCCCTGATAACGGATCAGACTTGGGATCCGGGACATTACTGATAGTATCAGAGCAAGTTCCATCTAATAGTTGGAAATTAAAGGCTACTGAAGAAGTGGAGTCAGCGCGGTCAAAGAGATAGGAGGAAAGGACTAAACAAGATCTACGAGTAAAATATAATTTGTAAGCCATTATTATTTCATGCTAGAAAAATATGAATACATTCGTATCCGATCTGGTACCATATTAGTTTAATATTTTCACATTCGTATTTGTTTTAAAGTGGACGTTGATATGGATATTTGTTTGACATTCACTAATATTCTTATTCATATTTGTATATCTATTTTTGTATATAAATATAGTCGTAGATTTATTTAGAATCATGTACATCAATAATTTATGATCTCATTCACGGATGATATATATAATTATTATGAAATAAACATATTAGACATATTTATTTTACGTGTAAATCACCTTAAATATGTATATTTTAGTTAATGTATTTAATATTTCTGTTATTATTCATATTCGTTTTAAAAAATAAAGTAACATATTTTAATATTTGTTAATATTTGTATCTGCTTTCCTATAACCTTGTGACAAAGCACGTGGATCCTCTGCTGCACTGAGGGTTGCAGCAGACTCTACTACACCCTTTGAGGTCGCTCGATCACGCGACCGAGCGGTTTCCACGAAATCCCTCTTTTTGTGGACCCAGATCGAGGGATTTCGTAGGAACCGCTCGATCATGATGGAGCGATCTCAAAAGGTGCAGCAGAGTCTGTTGCAACCCTCGGTACAACAGAGGATCAATCCCAAAAGGTGCAGCAGAGTCTATTACAACCCTCGGTACAGCAGAGGACCGGTGTCCCGTGACCAACCACTCCGAACTCGAAAGACATGTTTTGTTCAGACCCTTGATTGTGACGACGGCGAGATTCCGTCACAATAGTTAGTAGCGTCGCCGTTGCCACAGGTATTCTTTCACGCCGTGTACGTATCCGGTACCCATTGAAATACAAAACCCAGATCACCACTTGCACGCCGGCAATCCATGTGGACCGGTGCACCTCCAATTCCTCACCGACCAGCAGCTTCCGGTTTCCCTCGCATCGAGTCAAACCCAACAGATTCTCTCCAAGAACAACAGGGAAGTGGAGGAGAACAAAAGGATATATCCATCCATGGTCAACGATGTGCAACCACACATGCACGAAGATCTGATACAACTCCTGTACATGCAACATCCCACATCAGAGCCGTATAGATCCACATCGATCGCCACAGAGGGCCTATAAATACAGCTACCTGCAGCCGATACCTTCTCACTGTATCGGAACAAATCAAGAGCTCCGGATCAATAGGAAGCAGCCATGATTGCCGTGCTCATAGCTGCCTGCATGGCTGCTGCGGCGGCGCTAGGGTTCGCTGTGATGTACGTGATGTGGCTCTCGCCGTCTCTCGTTCTTCGGAGGCTCCGGAGGAATGGATTCCGTGGGCCGGAACCGGATTTCCCGTATGGTAATCTGAGAGAGATGTACATGGAGAGGAAGAGAGTGGCTGCCGGCGGCGAGGGTGAGGCGTTCTCGCATGATATACATGCCAAGGTCCTGCCCTACTTCGCCAGATGGAGGAGAACCTACGGTACGATGTGTATACGATGTGTACGTACGCATTCCTCTGTGTATAATCCCTTTGGGTACGTGTGGTGGTATACGTACGCCTATGCATCTGTACACTACAAGAAAAATGAGTTGTGATCACAGAATGTGGCTACGGAAACTTGTGGTCACGATAATTCTGTGGCCACTGCTTTCTCATAGCTACAATCCATGGCCAAAGTCTTCATACAAGAGTTGTGACCACGTGAAGTTCTGCGGTCAGTTGTACTGATCGCGGCATATTCATCGTTAGAAAACTCTCGGGACGAGACTTGTAGCTACGGCTACTGGTTACGATGTGTCGTGGCCAGAGCCCAACTCTGTGGCCACAAATCCCATATCCGGCGTCATAATTATGTAGCCACAACTTGTTTTCCTTGTAGTGGTAGTTTACTCAGATTTTTTTCTTACAGAATAGTGCCAAATTGGCGGTATATCATTTGCCTTTCAGCATGCATATATATCTGGAAATTGTCATACAATTACGTATATTTTTATTTAAAAATCATTATTTTTACTTGAAATTTATGACTTATAAATATCTATAATTATGTATCTTTCTCCATTTTAATGAAAAATTTTACTTGTTTATAGATTGCAAGTGCAGAATTAAACTAACGGATTTGCTTGCATTGATCAATGCAGGGAAGGTGTTTGTGTATTGGTTAGGAACGGAGCCATTCCTATACGTAGCTGATCCCCAGTTCTTGAAGCAAGCAACCTCCGAGGTGCCGTCGGAGGCCTGGGGAAAGCCCGACGTCTTCCGTCGCGACCGCGAGGCCTTGTTCGGAAGCGGAATCCTCACCGTCGACGGAGACGCATGGCATCGCCGGAGAACCGCAGCCAACCCGGCCTTCTCCACGTCCAACTTGAACGTTAGTCTTTTAGTCCCATATCAACAAAGATATATGCATCAAATATCGAACTTTTTTAGTCATGAATTAATTCGTAAAATATTCCACTACCAAGATTTGGCAGTTAACACATCAACTCTTGTATATCAAAAAGATCAGAACTCGTATCTTTCATAAAATCATTGCAATTAAATATATACGTAGGTTACAATATAATGCTCTTTTAAGTTCAGAACAATACCCGTAGACAAGCATTTTATAAATGAAATATGTATGTTATAAGCAGGGCTTAAAAAATCGAATCGGGCAGGTCGCTCGGACTGGTTGAATCGGGAACTGGCCCCGACCCGGTCGGTTCGGCTGGTTTTAGATAATTATTTTTTTTAAAAAAAGAAAATAAAAATCGGGTCAGACCGGTAGTCGAACCGGGTTGACCCGGGCGATTGGACCTGGTTGACTCGAATTGATCCGGATTTGATGATTTAATATATTTTAAAAAATAAAGGTTTAGATAATGAAATAATAGGGTTTTTATCACTTGTACCCTTCTTAAATTCTACAATTTCAGTTACGTCTCTCTCTTTTTTGGATCATAACTTATGCCACTACTTTCGTGGGGTAATTTCTAAAAGCAACTATAAATAAATAATCACAATATTATATTCATATATAATGCTAGAAAATGTGACTACCTTTTATAGAGTTTTATTCGAAATGGACAATCATATTTTTATGTTGAAGATTTGACATTTTAAATGATTATTTTATTGATATATATATATTCATATTTACATATATCTATCCGATATTATCGGTTCAAAAAATCGGTTTGACCAGTCGATCCAGTAAATTAAGCTCGGTCCGGCTTTTTCCGAATCGATATGAATGATGACATCATGTTGACATCATCACCGGTCCGATCGGTTTGGACCGATGATCCGACCTGATTGGAACAAACCGAAGACTAACCGATTTAATGTCCGGTTCGATTTTTAAAACCTTGGTTATAATTAAATGAATATGAAATTTTGATGTAAACGGGAACGGACATGGAACGATAATCTTACTTTACCTTTTCAATAGTATATTTAGTATTATAACCTCAATATCATGGGGTATAATTTACATGTTTTACTACAAACTTGTATTAATTACATACTTAAAACGACGTTATTAATTATAAAGAACCATGCAGGCCATGCTAACTACGATGGTCGACTGCGCCACCAAGCTGGTCGACGGATGGGCCCATTCCGTCGCCTCCGGCCGCCGCGAGATCGACATCGATATCGCACTGAACAGTACAGCTGCGGAGATCATGGCACGGACAAGCCTCGGCATCGACGAGCAGGACTGGACCAAATTGCACGAGAAGCTCTCGTCCATGCACGCCCTCCTCTTCAAGAGCAACAGACCGGTGGGCGTCCCCTTCAGCAATCTCCTCCAAACGAAACGATCGCGAGAGATCGCCGCGCTCGGCCGGGAGGTCGACGGACTCATCCTGGCCATCATACGGCGGCGTAGGTCTGGCCGGCACGATCTGCTGGGGAAGTTGATGGACGAGAAGAAGCTGGCGGAGAAGGATCTCGTGGACGAGTGCAAGACCTTCTTCTTCGCCGGCCATGAGACGACGGCCCTCGCCGTCAGCTGGACCCTGCTGCTTCTGGCCGTGCATCCGGAGTGGCAGCTGAGGCTGAGGGAGGAGATCGAGGAGGTGTGCGGCGGGGAGCCGCTCGATGCCGAGAAGCTTAACAAGTTAATTAAGGTGATTAATGTTATCCATTTGAATGCTATAGATTAACCCAAAAAATACAATAAACGATATTTTATTAACACGATTTCTTTAGGGTAAATTACAATTTGGGTCCTCGTTTATGGATCAGATCCCAGAATGGGTCCCGATCTTTAAATTATAACGATTTGGGTCCTAAGACCATTTATGAAATGGAAATTTTGAGATTCATGACGAATATGCCCTTGTTTGGAAAGAAATGGGGGTTGGATTCTAACTTTTAAACAAGGGCATACTCGTCATTAGCCCCAAAAAGTTCATTACATTAATGACCATGGGACGCGAATCGTTATAATTTAAAGATCGAGACCCATTCTGAGATCAAACTTATGGATGGGGACCCAAATTATAATTTACCCATTTATTTAATAGGGTATATTGCAAAAAGGTCTCAAAGTTTTATTAACACGATTATATATGTACATACCAAGTTATCAACGAAACTATTTAATCGGTAATTATAAGATTTATACACACTGCTCAACCACCAGACCATTTTCGCAGATGGAGTGGGTGTTCAACGAGACGCTCAGGCTATACCCTACCGCGCCAAACGTGCAAAGGCAGGCTAGGCAGGACATCGAAGTCGGGGGCATGCTCATCCCCAAAGGAACCAACATGTGGATAGACACCTTAGGCATGAACCACGACGCGGCCTGGTGGGGCGATGATGTGAATGAGTTCCGACCGGAGAGGTTCGAACGCGACCGCAAAGGCGGATGCAGCCCGTGCGTCGCATTTTCGCCATTTGGGAGGGGCAAGAGGTTGTGCATTGGGAGGAACTTGAGCAGGATGGAGTACAAGGTGCTTCTCTCGCTTCTACTACGCAATTTTTCGTTCTCTCCTTCGCCCAAGTACCGGCACGATCCTAGGATCGAGCTTACGCTGAGGCCGTCGCACGGGATTCCGATGATCGTCCGGCAGCTCGAGGGTGTTGGATACTAGCTAGGGTTGTATGAGTGATGAATACGGAGCTAACTTGTTGCAATAGATGGAATATGGCTGTGGATTTTGCTATTATAAACACAGATTTTTTTGATGTAAAACGTGTCGATGATCGTCCGGCGGCTCAAACTGATGTCGTTCTTCTCTGGAATTTGATTGTTGAATAGATTTGACTGTAAAGACCAAAACGGTCAGAAAGGTCAAAGTTTTTCCGTCCATAGACGAGCCATTTCTAACGTGGCCAATGGTTGACATCTGACGTGGCAATGGATCCTCTGTGGTCACGTGCCTTGTTGTGCACCGCGCCCTGTGCTGACCGTCCGATGGTGTGATCAGATGGGCGATGATCACGCCCGGTCATCATTAGTGCCATCGGACTGTCCGCACAGGACACAAGAGGAGCTGTGGCCTGTGAGCAGGGTTGAGCATTGGACCGGACTAACCCGATCCGATCCGCAACTCGACCTGTTAAGCTTGGTCTGAACTCGAACCTGTTTAAATTTGAGCTGGGCTCAGACCCAAAAAGGAGCCCGTTTCTAAAATGGCCCGGGTTCCGGCTGAGTAGAGCCTGACCCAAATCCCGGCTCAAAAACCCGGCCTGAAACCCGGCCGGAAGCCCGATCCCAAACATATATAATATAATATATATAATATATTACTTTAACCCTAATCCCTGATGACCCACCCCAACCCAATCCCCCTCAAGCACTATCTCCATTTTCCTACGATTCTACCATGCACAAGCATTTCAAAGTTTTGAAAAAAACTGAAATGTATATGAAAAAATCAAAAGTTTTTGAAGAGAAAAAAGCAAACATTTCAAAGTTTTTTGTATCAAAATGCCATAAGGAAGTCAACATTCTTAGATTTATCAAAAGTTTTTTTTAAAAAAATAAAAAGCTTTTAAAAAAGACATTTCCATATCACTCATTGAATTTAGCATTTTCAAAAAAAATCAAAAGTTTTTAAAGAGAAAAAAGTTACTGGGACGGCCCATCCCGAACCCGGTTCGTTTAATTTCAGGTCGGGTTCATATCACTGAAATATATATTTATTAATATAATATTAAGTAATACAATCAGATTTAACATTTTCAAACAAGTAACACTATACAATACTTTTTACTTACATGGATGCAAGCAAATATAGATATATGTACCAATAATTTATCATATTTGTTATATATAATTTGACATGTCTACGTTTATCTTCATATCTATTTTAAAATGGATGTAGATACAAATAGGGTTGCAAACATATACAAACAGGTATATGTATCCATATATGTAAACACTAAAAAAATATGTAATCATATCTGTTTGGGATATTTACCCAGCGAACCCTGAAATCTTTCAAAATTACCTCTACGACCTTTGAAACATCGATATTCCTCCCTAGACCCCGTAATCTTGCTAACCATTACCGTGCAGACCCTCTGGTTAACTCCCATCCATTTGTCCGTTAAAACTAACCGGCTTCCGTTATATTTGTTTACATTATACCCAATTTGTTTGTTAAATTTACATTCATTGCCATTTCCCCTTGGATTTGGCCCTCCCCGCCGTCCTCCTCGAAACCTCAACCCCACCGTGCCGTCCCTCTCCCTCTCCCTGTCCTCCGCCGACTCCCGCCTCTCGGACATCCGGCAGCGCCTCCCCTCCCTCCTCCCCGCCGTCCTCCGCGTGTTCGACGCCCTCCATGGCCTCGAGCCCTCCCTCTTACCCTCCTCCTCCCCCGCCCTTCCCGACCTCCCCTCCTTCCTCTCCCTCGTCCTCCGCCTCGAGGAGGCCCTCCGCTTCCTCTCCTCCCATTCCCCTCTCGCCCTCCAGTGGCTCCTCGACATCCTCGAGTTCCTCCACGACCACAGCCTCGCCGACCCCCCTTCCTCTCCTCCCTCCGCTCCCTCCTCCTCTCCCTCCCCTCCCCCCTCCCCTCGACTCCGGCCTCCTCTCCGCCTCCCTCCTCCGCCTCGAGTCACACTTCCGCCTCCTCCTCGAATCCCACACCTCCCCCATCCTCATGAATTCTCCCTCCTCTTCCTCCTCCGCCACTCTCGCCATCTCCCCTTCCCCCATCCCCTCCTCCGTCCTCCGTGACCTCCTCTCCATCGCGCAGCGCCTGGATGCCAATTCCCGCCTTGACTGCTGCGTTGCCGCCTACGTCGACGTGCGCACCGCCAATCTCCGTGCCAACCTCGACGCCCTCGGCCTCGACTACCTCCAGATCTCCACCTCCGACGTGTGCACCGCCAATCTCCAATTCTGGTTGCTTTGCAGATGTCGCTGCACGTGTCGGAAGAAGCTCGAGAAGGGGAGGTCGGAAGGGGGAGCGGAGGAGGCGAGGAGGCGCAGGAGGACGATGGACCTCTGCCCTGCTGCTGCGGCCCCCTCCCGATGGGCTCCCGCCCCCACCTCCCGACCTCCGCCCTGCTGCTGCGGCCCCCTCCCAATGGGCTCCCGCCCCCACCTCCCTGCTGCTCCGACATTATTTTTTCCCTTTTTTTTATTTTGGCTAATCCTAACCGTCCGATGATAATTGGTTAGGTTAACTCAAGATTAACTCAGGTATTTGACTCAAATATAGTTAATATTGACGGCAGGGTTTGTTGGGTAAGACGGAGCAAGATTACGGGGTCTAGGGAGGAATATCGATGTTTCAAAGGTCGTAGAGGTAATTTTGAAAGATTTCAGGGTTCGCTGGGTAAATATCCCTATCTGTTTTACGATCCTAAAAAATGAAAGAGGTATCCAACTCCATATCAGTACATGCAAAGAAAATAAAAAGAAAATCATTATCTATATAATATATCATAAAAAATACATATCTATGACGGTTTATAGACGAGTATGATGATGGACATATAAAGATGTATCAGTATTTGGTTATGCACATCATGTATTGTTAATAGTTAATTATTGTAATTAGATTATATATATTGGTGCAATGGGGTTGCCCCTGCCCCATTTTTTGAGTTTTTTTTTATTTTTTTAAAAAATATCACCATGTATATTCATCTATATATCCCACCTACATGTCATTCGAATTTCGTAAGAAACATAGACTCCTATGCCCTCCATCTAGAACAGGTCGATTACAATAATGTTTAGACCGTTAAAATTACTTGTTCTATATGGAGGGTAAAGGAATCTCTATTTCTGACGAAATTTGAATGATATGTTGGAGGGATATACAGATGAATATACATGGTGATATTTTTCAAAAAATAAAAAATTTGCGAAAAAGTGTGGTAGGGGCAAACCCTTTATTCCCTATATTTTGATTTTTTTGTTGAGATATTGAGGGGCTATTATACATAACATGTAAATTTTAATTATTAAATAATGTATTTAGGTTTTATATAATACTATATATTGCTTATCCCATGGTTCAGTTTATGCATGGCTAAAAGGGGCATTGGAATGGTATTAGCTCCTTCATATTCAGACAAGAAAAAGAAAAAGAAAGGAAAAGAGAACTCCTCTCTTCATCTGCGTAATGAAAAAATAATGCATTTAGTCCTTTCTAAGACTGCGAGCTTCAATCTGGGCTTTGGCGCTTGTAGACTACTCCCTTCCAGAGCTTGCTAAAAGGAAAAGGGCCTCTCAGGAGACTCATCCCTGGAATAAAGGCATAGAGACCGGAATTGGGAGTCTGTTCGAAATGACATACTTCCAATGCTGAGAAAATCCCCCTACCCTCGGAAGAGGACAGCAGCAACTATCATATATGCCGACTACCTTCTGCGAAATCTTCGAGCTTCTCGCTACCCTGCTTGACCCTCGGCACCCACTCCCGCTGACCCTGTGGCTTGACTGCGGATGATAGTGGCTTTGAACCAGGCCCCTCAATCATTTCCTTCCGCCCCTTGGGCTCGTCTAAGACCCAGGAACTTTTCTAGGATGTCACATCTCTCTTGGGCCTCCGTCAAGCCCTTCAGTCCCAGGGGAATCGCAATTCATCCAGCTAAAAAGGGCTAACCACTACGACTTAAGAATATCCTACCTCCGGCTTGTGACTGAGGACCCAGGTCATAGACGCCGAGGGGTCTATTTGGTGAATTCCATTTCTGATCTTTAACATATCTACGGATTATGGTCGAGAGCTGGGGGCTAAGCCCCCATCCGTCCCCCCCCCCTCTCTCGTCACTGTATACAAGGAATATAAAATCGACCTCTTACAAAAAGTGTAACGTCCCGGGCTTAGGTCCCCGGTCCGTTATCGAGGAAAATTGACCCTGACAACTTGTTGGGTACGGGCTCAAATGGATCTGTTGACAACCATCCAAAATACTTAAGCCCAAGTTATCAAGTAGTAATCCCCACCACTTATAAATACCACACCCACACTTTGTGAGTTTTCCATGTGGTACTATGTTTGGGGTTAGGGTGTTACAAAAAGACTCGTTAAGAGGCCCGTGAGTTAAGTCGAACTCGATGAGTTCGAGATTGATTCGACGTTCTTGGGCTTGAACTTTATTGAGAAAATCTCGAGTTGATCTGACGGTCATGATTAAATTCGATCAGACGGTTAGGTTTTATGATTATCATTAGAACTGAACGGGTGACGTACGATACGAGACTATCATATGTTCTTCCCTAATCTCTGTCGATTAGCTCTGCGTTCCTCTGCGGAACTTGATCTAATTTGATCTATCTCCAGCGATGTGCCAACGACGTTTCTCGATCCACAGACGATGATCAGAAGAGGAGATAATACTCATCTTCTGAGGCGATGGTCCTCAAATCGATGTTGACTCGGTTGCAGAAGGTGTGGCTTGGACGGGGGTTTGATCTCCAATGGTGGCTCGAGGTGCCTCGTCTTCAAATGTTACTGTTTGATTGATCTCGAACAGGTGATGCTCGATCTCGAACGGTGATGACGATCGAAGCGGGGGTTGTGATATATCAGCCGGTGACATCCAGGTAGTTTTGATGTCGATCGGATCATTCAAGCTCCTGACGATGTCGTGCCTCTTCCGATGCTGCTCGATCTAGTGTTCCAACGATCACAACACCTGCAGGTGATACGATTTGGCTCGGGCACAAGGGCTTGATCCAAATAGAAACAGCAGGGGAGGGGGCAAAGGAGGCGGGAGGTAGGGATGAAAACGGATCGGATATGCCTATTTCCATATCCATATTCGATTTATCTCTATCGAATAGGAATACGGATACGGATATGATTCGGATATTCATTATACAAACCATATCCTTAAAAGTTACGGATACGAATCCGAATCGGATATTTATTGAATCCGAATACGAATCGAATAAAGACTGGACCCAAATACAGATCGAATAAAGAGCAAATCAAATATGAATCGAATAAAAAGTGTAATCCAAATATGGATCCAATAAACTTGGAATCCAAATACGGATTAAATAAATATCACATACGAATACGAATTAAATCTTTATCAAAGTTCATAATAATTTAAAAAATGGCAATGAAATATAATTAAATTGTATCTTGAGAAAAGGAAGTGTCGAGGTGACCTATATTCTTGACCGGAAGCAAAAAGAGGATATGATTTCATAAGTTTAAATTTATTAATATCATTAATATATTATTTTATATAATATATAATACCAATATAATAACATAAGGTTGTGACTTATATTATATTAACTAATATATAAAATAATATTAAATTTGTATTCGGATATCCGGATCCGAATCTGGATATTCAAGCCATTACCATATCCGTATCCGTATCCGGAAAATTTTTACAAACCATATCCATATCCTGTCCGTATTCGATTAATATTCGGATACGGATACCCGTATCCAGTAATTTTTCAAATACAGTAAGCGGATATTCGGATATATCCGTATCCGTTTTCATCCCTAGCGGGAGGTGGCGGAGGAGGGGGTGGTGCAGGAGGGAGCCAAAGGAGGATGATAGAGAGAGAAAGAAGCCAAAGAAAATATTTCTGAAAAAGATATATCTACCCTAACTATTCAATCTAATTACTCTTGCATCCTCAAAGTTAATGTCCATTTGGGATACGATGAACGAACTTGAGGGACATAGATGATTAAACTGCAAGAAGTTAAGGGCACAATTGATATTCCAATAAAAGGGGAGAAGCATAATTGATATTGCAAATGTGGAAGGATACATGTGATAAAAACCCTAAATAAAATGACAATTTTAGTTAGAGTAAATTGCATGAAAGTTTCTGAAATACAAACCCATCTTTATTTTAATACACAAACTATAAGAAATAAGGATTTTCACACTTGTGTTCTTCCGAGTTTTTGGTGTATAATATAGGTAAATAAGCCAGCACTACGCGGTGGATTGGTGGTGAGAAAGAGATGAGTGTTTCCTATATATAATATAGGTAAATAAGCCAGCACTACGTGGTGGATTAAATTTTCAAATTATATACATATTTTTTAAAAATTCAGAAAAAATAAACAAAAATGTATTTTTGGAGAACTAAACAAAAGAATACTTACACATTTGAATTTTTTAAAGGAAATGTATATTATATCTTTATTTTTACTACATTTATTTATTTTGTATAGATGCAATTGTTTTTTCAATTTCAACACGAAAGGATCTATAATAACATATAGTTCAAAGACCAACAAATAAAAATAAAATAATATTATGATTTTAATATTTTTACTAAACTGGTGTAACTTGTTAACGTGCAGATATTTACCAATATTGATTATATTACACAATGAAGTTACGATTGTTTTATACTAATAACATGATGATATTTTAAAAATGAAAGAAATTTAATAAATACAGGTTAGCCTCCATGTCTTAAAAGAAAAATCCAACATAAAAAATAAAGGGATTTTTACCCAACGGATCCTATAAACTTTTTAAATTAGCTCTACGACCTTTTGCACAACATAATTACCCCATCGACCCTGTAAATTACTCCAAGAACCCCCATGAGCTTCAAATAGATTAACCGCAGGGTTCATGGGTAAGAGTTGGCAAGTTTACGGGGTCGAGGGGGGAATTAGGTTGTTTCAAAGGTCGTGGAGGTAAATGGCAAAGTTTATATGTCGAGTAAAAATCCCAAAAATAAATGATCAAGAGATGGAGAGATATTATTCTTTCTATTTTACACCATATTCATACACCATCTTCGTATTATTTGTACAATTGATATACAAATATAAAGATATAATACGTTATACTATACTTTTTATTCTTGTTTTTTTATACATTGTTATTTACATTATGAAGACTCAATCCCTAAAGTTGTATTTAATCTAACATAATTTAAAATTGGCGAGTATTTTGGATGGAAAAGTATTATACCTTTAATATTCTATTTGCATTTGAAACTCAATCCCTAAAGTTGTATTTATTTAATCTAACATAATATAAAATTGGTGAGAAATTTGGATGGAAAAGAATTATAATTTAATATTTCTATTAATTATGCACTACATATTACATTTTTTATAATTTATTCATATGCACTTATTTCAATATAATTTTATTTCAGTACAATAATGAAATATTTGCATTGACTCTTACTTATATTCATTGTTAAAATTTGAATAATAATGGGAAGAAGAAAGGGAAGAGAGTGTGTAAAAAGGAGAGGTAGAAATAGGGGTGCTAATCGAATCGAATACATTCGAATCCACCTAGATTCAGATTCAATTCATTATAAAATTCTCGAATCCGAATTCGAATCGAATATTAAACGAAATTTAATCTAGATTCAAATTCAATTCGTTTGGAGTTTCGAATATTCAAATTCGATTCATTTTATATCGAATTAGAATTTTATTTAATAATGTAAGAAATAATAAAAAATATATTAATAATATTCTAAGTTTCAAAGAATTGAATAGACTTTGTGATACTAGTTTGTGAAAAAAATAATTAAAGAAAGTCAAAAAATTTTAATAAAAATGGTAAAATTCAATAGATAATATAAATTTCATTAAAGTACCTAACTTTTGGCATTCGTGTATGTCTCTTGCAATCCCCATTTGCTTTTTTTTGTACCTCTGCTGAATTGAATATATATAAAGAAAAAATAATTATTGACATTTTGATAAAGCATTGATCTTTTCTTTTTATACCTATGATGGAAATTCAATCAATGCATCTCCACATTTTAACAAACACTGCACCAACTTTCTCATTCTCTTTGGTAAATTATTCACAAACCATTGATCTTTTCTTTCTATCAATCTTGTTAATTATTTCAGGAATCAAATTTCTATTTCTTCGTCCTCTTCTTCCACTTTTTCATTAATATCATCATCATGCCCAATGACTCTCTTATGAATCCTATCTTGAGAAGATGGTATATTTGAATTAAACTTCTAAAAAAAATGGAAACACATACTCAACTATATTTTAAATTCCATACCAATATAGAAATACAAAATATAGATTAATAGATATACATGTCCAAAACAATAATCAGAAGATTGTGTTCCACGTTTCTCTGAAGAATCTTCCATATATTGCCCCCCATTGTGACCTATCTCCATGATATCTAAGAAAAAAGAATCACTAAATTCCATCAAAATTAAAAGGTCAACGTGAACTGTGACTTTTGGAGTTGAATCCTACATCTGAGGTGTATAAAAACCGGCAGACCTGACTAAGAACTTAGTTGGTATGGCTCTGATCTTCAAATTTCTATTATGTAACATTTTTTCTACATCAATCATGAACGGTTCATACTTGCCTCATTTCAATGCATTCTTATGGGGTATAATTTGGCTTATTAAAGATTATGATGATATTTCCTTCTTGATAACCTAGTCTCGTTGTAATCTTGATGAGAAATGGAATTTAGTTGCAGCTATGATCTTTTGCACATTTAGTCATTTAGGTAAAGCTCGAAATCCATGAAATCTGTTCATACCTTAATTGTCTCTGAGATATTATTTGTATTCAAATGCTTGGTTGTCCTTATCATAAGATCTGGATATTATGATAGATGGGAGGATTAAGAGAGTGATTAAGGAAAATATTATTAGAAATTTGAAATCTATGACATCGGGATGGTTTTTAAAAATTTAGTATGTGTGTTGTTTGTAGATGATGTATTTTAGAATAACATAGATTATTTGGATAGAACCTAAATCTTAAGTTTTTAGGGTAAAAAGGGCCATGCGGTAATACTAGTAGTTGCGGGGGGGATGGAGAGATGATGGCGACATTGGTGAGTCTGGTGTCGTTGTCGACAACGGGGAAGAGTGGGAGCTAGTGGTAAGATTGGCAACTGGGAGGGTGGTGTTGCCAGTGGTGGGAGAAAGCAGGGCAGGAGACTAGAGCCGATGACATTGGAGAGAGCAAGAAGAAGCGGGAGGTTGGAGCCGACGATGCTGGAGAGAGCAAGCAATAGTAGGAGACTGGAGCTAGCAACGTTGGAGAGAGCGAACCGGAGCGGGAGGTTGGAGTTGGCGGCATTGGAGAGCAAAAGCAAATGATAGGGTTTTTTCTCATGAGTGACAAGGGGGAGAGAGAATTCAGGGGAGTAAAGAGGGGTTATGGTGTATGCAATAGGCATCTCAAAATTGGGATGTTTAGAATAAGATGATGAAAATTTTTATTTATTATATTAAGTTGTATATCATTTGTGGGAATTTTAAAAAATATATACTACATTTATTTACATATATATAATGATCCATACCATATTATATATGTGTGTATCGAATCGAATCGAATTGTTATCGAACGAATCCAAGTGAATTCAGATTCAATTCATTTGAGAATCGAATCCACAAGTTAAATTCAAATTCAGTCCATTTGATTTTGAATCGAACTTTTTTCAAATTTTTATCGAACGAATCCTAATCGAATTCGAATGAGTCAATTCAATTAGCAGTCCTAGGTAGAAAATGAAGAGACACGGATGTTGAGAGAGAGAGAGAGAGTGCATTTGGATGGAGAGAGTAAATGGAGAGAGAAAAAGAGAGTAGTGGTATTGATGGAGAGAGTCAATGGAGAGATAGAGAGAGAGAGAGTAGTGAATGGAGAGAGGGAAGAGATTTTTCTTACAAGATATTTAAATTTCTTGATAAATATCTCTACTAGGGCATCGATCAACGAACGGTTTGTCGATTAATAAATCGTTTGCTGATCAATGCAGTTTTTGACAGATTTTTGACGAACCATTTGTCGATCGACAAATGGTTTGTCGTGTGATTTTCATATATATTGAATTTAATATATAATATTCTTTCATATGTAGTTTTAATTTTATTTATATTAAAAATAATATATGATATTAATCTGATTTTTTTAAATGTTATATTATTAAAAATAATAGATAAATTTAATTACTTCCTAACCTCGTTTAGATACACTTAAAACATCCTGAACAACCTTTCTAATACAATCTGCCACTGATTCACACATCTAATTACCAACTTTGACAAGACCCAATTATCAACTTCTTGCAGGCTTGTAGCATCACCAGTTTGAAACCCTCTTACCTCATTTTCAAAGTCTCCTCTTTGTTTCTTTTATAGCCTTCTTATATGCACATCTGATTACTAACTTGACAAAATCCAAAAATCAACTTCTTGTAGCATCACCAGGTTATTTTATAGCTTTCTTATCTGCACATCTAAACCCCATATCTAACTTTACATGAAGCCGCTCTTTGCGATCTGTATCGGATTCTTGTACTTCCAGACTAAAAGGAAAAACAACCAGAATTTCCTCTATTACTCTGCAGATAATCATCATCCACACGAATTCAAGCATCTCAAACAAAGATTTTCATGAAGAATGGATCTCATTAAAAAAATTATCTCAAACGAGATATCTCAAAACAAGAACATCAGCCACATTTCAAACAGCAAGAGGATAGCATATAGTTCCATGCTGCAAGAGCTACCTCTTCATTAATCTTGGGAGATGATTTGTGTTCTAACTTCTAACCCCTCTATGCATCTTATTACTCTTGGTAGATGTTCACCCCGGCTCGATTAACCAGATAGCCCACATGATTTGGGATAACATTTAGTTCATTGGTCTAATGTTAGCCCCCGATATGGATGTAATTGCAGCAGGGTTTTCTTAGAGATTAGATAACAACAAGAAACTTCTAGATTTAAAGGACAGAATTCTGTAATATAAATTAATAATGCATGACATTACCCATTCATGAGATGCATAAGGCTACAACACAATCTTCCAAATTAAGAATTAAACTAAGCATAAACATTGTTGCCAAATTTTACTGTAATTAACCCAAGGAGACACCATCGTTACAAGTATATACTATGATCCATGTCCATTACACCATTAGAGGGGCAGCCCAATGTAGACTACCCATCAACTAATTACTATCTTTATATACAGCAAATCAGAAGATTTCATCTATGATGACATCTAAATATACAACACTATCACTAACCATTGAACCCCCCTACTGCTGTCAGATGAACCAAATTAACTGCAGAATAGGGAAATATGAACTGTACAAGTAAACAAGCAAGTTGTTTACCAGAAGACATCTCGAGTTGCCACTGATGTCAACCTGGATGGCTCCACCTCCGGTTCCAGCTCCACCTCCGGCTCCTCGCTCCTGACCTCCGGAGACTCAACTGCGACCAGGTTCTTCAGATCAACAAACGACAGCTCCGTAAGCCGGCGAACAACCAAGTCAGCCACCCCGAGCTCGTACCCCGGCTGCTTGCTCGCTACTGCCACGCACTTCATACGTGCGTCGTGAGCAGCCTCCACAGTCGAATTCGAGTTCCCAAACACGATGCACCGCTCCGGGATAAAATTAAGGAGCTGCGCAGCGTACACCAACATCTCAGGATCGGGCTTCCCTCTGTGCACATCCTCCGCCGTCACAACCGCGTCGAACGAGCCCTGCATCCCGACGGCCTCCATGGCCTCCTCTAGATTCTTCCTCGGTCGCGTGGATACAATGGCGATCGGGATCTTCTGTTTCATCAGCGTCCTCATGAATTCCTCGGAACCGGGACGCAGCCGGTACATCCCGCCGCCGAGCGCACGGTGCACCTCCTCCTTCCGCGCCGCCAGCCGCCGGAGCTCGGTGGGGTCGCGGGACCAGCACAGCACCTCCGCGATCGCCTGCTCGTTCTTCATCCCCTCGATCCTCCTCAGGAGGAACGCCGGGGGCGGCGATATCCCCTCCTCCTGCGAGAGCACCAGCCACGCTTGCCGCTCCAGGGTGGGATCGTCCTCGAAGATCACGCCTTCCAGTTCGAGGATCACACTGAGCCACCCGCAGCCCATGCGCTCCTGCCGGAGCAGCGGGTTGTGCAGCGCGGGGTTGTCGGCCTTGTTCGAAGGCGGCCAGAGCCGCATGGGGGAAGCGAGACCGCCGTCGACCGCGTACGGCAGATCGCGGGACAAGTACGACTCCCTTGTCAGCTCCTCCGCCACGGCCCGGATCACGGTCGATCGCGAGCTGGGATTCGTCAAAAAAGCGAGATTTTTACCGGCGAAATCGAATTGCAAGCGCCGCCTGGCGGATCCGGCGATCTTCGAGTGCGATGACCTGAGGGGTTCGTGGAGGATCGCCGACGCGGTGATGGAATCCGCCATGGGGAAGGGGGCGATCCCTCGGAGCACTGAGCCCTAATCGGAGGGATCGAAACCCTAACTTGGAGGAGATCGAGGAGGAGGAGGGGGAATTGGCGAGCGAATGTTGGGTTGGCAAGTGGGGCGGTGGATAACAGCAGCAGCCGTTTTAGAGAGAGGGGATAAGGGAGAGAGGAGACGTGTTGGACGAAATGCCGCCTGTGATATTTCATATTTAGAACGACAGCTCTCGCTGGAGAGGCGAGAAAATCTGATTCTTCCTTCCCCCTTCGCGCTGGAACGTGAGGTTCGTAGAAGCTCGTGCCAGTTATTATTATTATTATTATTATTATTATTATTATTATTATTATTAAAGAAAAGGGAAGTTATTAACCTTGGACTTTTTTTTAAATAATTATTAGAATAATATTAATTAATTAAACAACCATCAAGTTAAAAAATTTAAAAATATAGCCATCAATCGGCACCTGAGGTGCTGATTTGGGAAGTAATGCCCAAAACGGCACCTCAGGTGCCGATTTGGAGATATAAGGGATGCAAGTTCAAAATACCCAATGTGTTTGCCCAAATCGGCACCTCAAGTGCCGATTTGGGCATCTCATTGGGTATTTTACATTTCCATCATTTGAGTAATTTATGTTTCATCCATTGTTTGTTATTAATAGTTTTTTCAACTAACATTTTTTCTTATCAAAAGTACACATTTACCATAGGATGTAATTACATTTGAATGGCAATGTATATCCTTTCTATTCTAAAATTATTCTTTTCAAAATATTACCTTCATTATATTATATATTTGGATCCTTTTCCTTCATCATATTATATATTTAAGATGCATGGGATCCTTATTCGTTGGCATCTAATTCATTAATTATCAAACCACCTATATGTATTATATAATGAACGATAATTAAGAATAATTGTTTCTATTGCAATGAGTTAGATACTATATATTCATTAATTATCAAACCACCAGTTGTAATCATTTTTTTGTGATTTTGATTCGAAAATCTAACCTTATAGATTGAATCTTAGAATAATGCTCTACATATTCTTCGATTTTCGTTCAAATCGGAGGTTGTTTGCTATTCCATCTTGATGTTTGAAAATCCGGGTAATATTTTGAAAAGAACAATTTTAGAATAGAAAGGATATACATTGCCATTCAAATGTAATTACATCCTATGGTAAATGTGTACTTTTGATAACAAAAAATGTTAGTTGAAAAAAACTATTAATAACAAACAATGGATGAAACATAAATTACCCAAATGATGGAAATGTAAAATACCCAATGAGATGCCCAAATCGGCACTTGATGTGCCGATTTGGGCAAACACATTGGGTATTTTGCACTTGCATCCCTCATGTCTCCAAATCGGCACCTGAGGTGCCGATTTGGGCATTACTTCCCAAATCGGCACCTCAGGTGCCGATTGATGGCTATATTTTTAAATTTTTTAACTTGATGGTTGTTTAATTAATTAATATTATTCTAATAATTATTTAAAAAAAGTCCTACTAACCTTAGCTACGTTAAAGATATTTTCGTTTCTTTTTTATTTTTTTGGAAAATAGATGGATTTTATAATTATATCCCTCTAATATGTCATTTAAATTTCGTCAGAAATAGAGACTCCTACGTAGAGATGCAAACGGTTACAGATATATCCGATCCGTCACCGTATCCATTTTATACATATTTTGACATTCGTATCCGTATCTGTTTTAAAATGGAAACGTATATGGATATCGTTTTGATATCCGCAAGCATTCGTATTCGTATATGTATATCCATTTTCGTATATAAATATAGTCATAGATTTATTTTTAACCCTATATAACATAATTCTCTACCTCATTTTACCATATTTATATAATTTCTATGATACAAACACATTTAGTAAATTAATATCTTGTGTTTTCCATCCAATTCTTATATATTTAAGTAGATTCTATGGAGTATTTCTAACATTAGTCTTGTGCGATCAGTATCCGTTTTATATCCGTATTCGTTTTTTAAGGATATGGTAAGTTAGTTTTATCATCCATCAATATCCGTATCCGCATCCGTATTAGTATTAAAAAACGGATAAGGATACGGTAATACATATATCCGTATCCATATTGGCCGTTTGCATCCCTGCCCTACGGCCTCCATCCAGAAGAGGTAAAATATAACAAATATGTTATCGTTAAAAAATGGTTGTCTGAATGGAGGCATTAGGAATCTCTATTTCTGACGAAATTTGATTGACATATTAGAGGGATATAGTTGTGAAAATCCATTGTGGTATTTTCGAAAAATAAAAATAAAATAGAGATGAAAATACCACCTGATGTAGGTAAGGTTAACTACATCCTGATGTAGCTTCCCTTTCTTATTCTTATTGTTATTATTGGAAGTGGTAGTTGTGATGGTGGTACTACTCCTATTATTAAATGAAAGATGACGATTGTTATTATTTATTGTTTATATATGTATTTGTAATCTACAAAGAATATGTAAAAAGAATAACTACTTACTAGGACATATGTTCGAAATCGGTTGAGAAATGATCTAAGCACACAAATAATCAACAAACAATTACACGGGATAAGTGTAATGGGGAGGAAAAAGAGAGATCCCATTATGTAGAAAACTCTACGATGTGGTGTTCTAATTCTCAGATAACCCCATGTCTTACCCTAAAATATGCGTATGTAAATTACATGGTAAACACATCTTAATTAAATTATATTGTAGACGTAACGTCCCGAGCTTAGGTCTCCGATCCGTTATCGAGGAAAACTGGCCCTGACAACTTATTGGGTTCGGACCCAAATGGATCCGTTAACAACGACTCAAATGCTTAAGCTCAAGTTGTCAAGTAGTAATCCCCACCACTTATAAACCACACCCACACTTCGTGAGTTTTAGGTATGGCACTTGCGACATGGCACATCACTTATTCCCAGTGACAGTGACAGTTGCATGCTCCGGGTAGCCTTTTCCTCCAACCTCTTTGTAGGGGCGGCTCCACCTCTCGGGTAGCTATTTCCACTATCAAAGGGAGCATGGCTCTAATACTAACCCTCAAAGAGCCGTGCAGCTGACCCTCGTATTAGAGCCTGTTCCCTTAGGTCCCTGGTCCGTTATCAAAAACCGACCCTCAAAACTTGTTGGGTACAAACCCTAGACCCGTTGACAATCACCCAAAATGCTTAAGCTCAAGTTGACAAGTAGTAATCCCCACTACTTATAAACCACACCCACACTTCGTGAGTTTTAGGTATGACACTATGTTTGGGGTTGAGGTGGCCAAGCTTTTTCGCATTAGACATGTCGGACTTCCTGCCTTCTTTGAACCAATATATGTTTTTGTTATAAATAGGAAATATCGATCTACTTTAGTAGATCACATGGATATAGAAAAAAGTAGATTCTTTAGAACCCTCAACATCTATTTTTCATATGGGGTTCATATCTTAGTTTCTTATATAAATGTGTGTTAAATAGTTAATTAAATATATAAATATGTAAAAAAAGTAAATTTAACCAAATGTAAATATTTATATAATATTTATATAAATGAGGGGACACACGTATAATTATTCCTATCCACGCAAAACAAAATAAATAAATAAATAAAGGTAAATACGTAATATATAAAATTTATAGTTTAAATATGATAAACATACAATACGATACTTACACTATATGTACATATAATTATATATATATCAGTACTTTTGCACTTTCGAATAAATATACATCGGGGTGCACTTATAATAAAAGCCTTTTTTAAAATAGTTGATTAGTACCTTGTAGTAGTAATACAAATCAAAGTTGGATTTAGTAAAATTTCTTAACATCGTATCCCTACTATTTTCATAAAATTGCCATGTACCCTTCTTTTTGGTATATTTTTATAGTTATGCCCCTCTTATATTCTACAATATCTGTTATACACCTCTTTTTGCAATATCAGTTGTGATCTTATATTCTTCCAAAATTCAAAGTTTTGTACTTCTAATAGGGGCATGAGTGTAATTTTAAAAGGGTAGAAGTGTAAATGTTCCAAGAATATAATAACACAACTAATATTGCCTAAAAGATACAAAATGTAAGAGGAAAAAACTATAAAAAAAGCTCTGTTATGGTGGGTTAAACTCGTAGAAGGTAATCCATTTTTGTGTTTTGCTGTTTGGATAGATGATTAAACTAAAGGTAGATTTGTTGTAGGTTTGTTGTGATGTGATTGTATTGAAGTTTGGAAAATTGAGTAGTTATTATGATGTGATTGTATTGAAGTTTGGAAAAGTGAGTAGAAGTTGAATAGTTTATAGTTTTTATATGATATGATGATATAATATATTATTTTTTGATGGAGTGGATAAAAGAAAATTAATGTATTTAACGTATTAAAAAAGAGAAAATGCGGGGCCCACACTGGAAAGAGAATGGGTGGGTTAAGGAGGATAGCGGAACATGACCTAAGGGATCGTTCGGGTAGAGTACCCCCTTAACCCATTTCTTCTCTCTTTCATGTGGGTCTCACTTTTTCCCTTTTTCAATACATTAAATAAATCAATTCTATTTTATCAATTCCATCAAAAATAATATATTATACCATCATATTATATAAAAATTATAAACTAGTCAACTTTTACTCATTTTTTTAAACTTCAATACAATCACATCACAATAACTACACACTTTTTTTAACTTCAATACAATCATATCACAACAAACCCACTTCAAACCCACATCCAATTAACCCTCTATACAAACATCAAAACACAAAAACGATTTACCCTATACCAGTTTAACTTGCCCCAACCCGCGTACCAAACGCACCCTAAACATTTAATTACAACATTTGAAATTAGGTACATGATCCGAGGACTTTCGTGTAATTTAACCAGCGAACAAATATCTAACCAATGAATTGAACGCCGAACATCGTGTGGTCAGGACATCGGAACCTGCGTGGGGCAGTTGGACAGTACGACTTTTCCAGTCGCGGATGGCGTCTGTTGACCGTTAGATTTCGATCGACCGGACGGCAATCAAGTAGCGTAGACAGCAATTGATTTTGTGTGGCTGCCACTTCTCTACCTGTTCTCTTCAGCGTCTCCAATTTGCCTATTCCACTTCTACCAATCGACGACCATCGATTCAAATCATTCAACATGTGATGCGAAACTAGTTATGAGACGTAGCGATCTCAGAACGTCATGGCATGGATCATCTCTGTTGGGCGAGACCCCAAATTCTAGAGAAGGTTAGGTGCATGGAACCTTCCCAGGATGGCGATTTTCGTCGAACTCTGCGATCGCATCGAGGGTACGGGATCGACCGATTCTACACGTAGACGATGCGGTCTCGAGGTGCCTTGAAATCATCATGGATGCCTCCCAGTGAGTCCGTGTAGCGTTAGGTTTTGCACCATAAAGACCAATTGGCGATGTACATGTTGAATCAATGGTGTTGATTACTACAAACAATACCAATAAATTCTTTTCCCACAATTAAGCAGGCTCGGCTAAATGGGTTCTTCACCTACATTTAGATCTATCGTGGATCAATCGTGGCTTATATCCACAAAAGTAAGATCCCTTTGTATAATCTCTTTCCAACACTTCTTGAGCCATCCTCGCCCTCTCTCTTAGCCGGCTCAACATCCCAACACTCGCATCTCCTAACTGTTGCATCAGCTGATCTTCTTTGCAAATGACCGAACAATCTTAAGCGATTTTCTCGCATCTTATGCTCGATCAGAGCTACACCAACTTTGATACATCGATGGTATTATCGGCAATTTCATTACTGTAATCATGTACAACCCTGACCCTACCTTGGGATTGTGGTATAAGAGTCTTCGAAGACGATCGGTCACTAAACTACAAGAGCAATTTTGTGAAAGATAAAGAAGAGAACCAGATGCAAGCGCCGGATGTCATCACCTTACGAAATCACTATAAATCCTTGTCATGTGCAATTGTGCTTGTTTTTCTTGTTCGATTATTTCTTGAATTGTGTATGAACTGCTACTTACCTGCGTATGCACTCGTTCATAGTCGTCGGTTTTATTTAATTTCATTTTTTTTACAAATTTGAGAAAATATTTAGAGGTTAGATATCATAATTGAAAACGATTTCGTGTACACAATAGCATTGATTATTTTTTGTGTACCACGAGACTAAATACTCACGTGTTCGTTAGTCATGATTTGGACTTAAATCCGTCTGCACCCTTTGTCCCAACAAAAGATTATAATATTAAATAATAAATAGGTCATTGTCATATAATGGCTAATCACCAGAATGTTAGAAAATTAAGCACTAAAACATAGATAAAACAAAATATAGAAACGATAACAACAGTTGCGTACGTTCAAACGCATGCAATTTGTCGTATCAGCGATGTGCCAAACGAGAGGAAACAATGGAGAACAGTAGTAACCATACAGGGAACGGTTCCTCTGCTGTAGTGCAGCATGTACTGTAGTCATGGGAGCTGTCCAATGGGGATCAGACGGCCCTCATAGGGATCGGAGATAGTCGGCTCCCTATGAGGGTCGTCCGATCCCCATCGAACGGGTCCCACGATTACAGTGCCTGTTGTACTACAACAGAGGATCCTAATTGAAACATTAAACCTACAGAGAGATTAATTTAAAAAAAAAGAATTTTTACCAGGCAGACCCTATGATCTTTTCCAATTACCTGTACGACCTTTGAAACATCGTAATTCCTCCCCCGACCCTATAAAATTGCTAACCCTTACCCTACAGAACCTACGGTTAAGCCTCGTTAATTTACCCGTTAAAATTAACCAGATTCTGTTATGTTCCTTTATATTATACCCATTTTGTTTATTAATTTTACATTTAGTACCACTCCATCATTCGAGACTCCCCCCCCCCAGACGATGAAGGCCATCCTGCCGTCGCTGCTCGGCCCCCTCCCCGCGGCCCCGGCGGCTGCTCCCCTTCCCCCAGCGATGGAGGCCCCCCCTGCCGCACCCCCCCGGTCCGTTGTTGTTTCGCCCCTCCCCCCCGCCGATGATCCCGGCTGCTGCTCCCCACCCCCGACATGCGATGGAGGCCCCCCCACCCCCCGCACGATGGAGCCCGAACCTTCCCCCTATCGCCGCCGCTCCCCCCCCCCCCCCCCCCCCCCGTCCCCCGCCGGCGATGGAGGCCCTCCCCCCTGCAGTCGTTGCTCCCCCTCGTCCGCAAGAACGTCTGCAGCATTTCCTTTCCTATTCTTTTTTTTATTTTGGCTAATTGGTTAGGTTAACTCAAGATTAACCCAAGTATTTGACTCAAATATAATTAAAATTGACGGCAGGGTTTGTTGGGTAAGACGGAGCAAGTTTACGAGGTCAGGGGAGGAATTACGATGTTTCAAAAGTCGTAGAGGTAATTGGAAAAAATTATAGGATCTGCCGGGTAAAAATCCCTAAAAAACATAGTGAGTTTGAACTTTGCAGGACACTAAATATTATATACCAAACATACCAAAAAGCATGACCCTGATTGTGGTATTAATTCCCACTTTTACATTCTTTAATTTTTATCAACCTCGAAAAAAAGCGAAACCGGAAAAAGCTCACCAGGGTGTAGTTCAACCGGTCTTGACATCTGACTTCTGCAGAGAATGTTCATATTCAAACCCTAAAAAGTGAGGTGCTAAGATATGAATTCCATTAGTATTTTCCTGTGTTTAATTGGGCTAATCTAAAAACAAACATTATCTATGTTCAACAAAAAGGAACCACCAAAAAAACATCTAAGCAGGGAAGGAAAAATCTGCAAATAATTTGCTGAAAATATGATCTCTACAAAAATAGGGGGAAACTTGTAAACACAATGACAGCTCCCACCTATGCGTGTACACCAGATCACATTACGCACTGTCCTTATAGCTGAGGAGCTGCAGCTTCTTAAAGTTTCCGGGTTTGGGGATGCTAACGATGCATATCAACATCGCTAGAAATGGAGCAATCGATTCACGGCTACCTCGAGAGTATCTACGTTCCTCCTCAGTTTTTTCCTGGTTTACATTGAGGAAAACAGAGCTGCATATCTATAGCATAACAAGAAAAGAAGACGAAAATTGCCTAATTTGAGCTGAACAATTAGCAAAGTCACGATGCCAAAATTTAAAAAAAAAACAGAAAGAAAGGATACAGATGCAGTGCAAGGAGGTCGATCCCTTTCATTTCTTCGTTTAATCTGTGAGAAACAATACAAATATTGAACAGAGCTAGATATAGATTCCATTTCTGAGGCTTTGGAAGTTCGAGACAAGGTCGACTGGAGTCAGGAGAAGATGAAACATTCCAAAAACAGCATCCATGTCAAAGATGGTATTTCAATCCATGAAATCATAACAATCAAAGCAGAAACCAACAAAAAAGGTTGATTTAGCCGCTAACTACACAGTTTTCACCGCAGGTTCGAGTGGAGTCAACAGAAGACGAGAGATCCCAAGAAAAAAAACACCCATGTCAAAGATGATATTTATTTCCATAAAAGCACTTTGTCCTCGGATTCCAACTCAATGACACCTTTCAGATTTATATAAATATATCACTGACTACACTATGGAGGTTGTAGAAATCAGGCAGTGACCTTCTTGATGTATTTGGCGGATATACAAACCAGAGATGAAGGTTTTATTTTGGGAGACTGAAGAGGCCCTATTAAGATGAAAATAATGTGTGGTTATAAATTGGATGTTGCTGTAGATTTGCATTATAACAAATGTCAGTGACAGGCACGCTTGAACTGCTCAAAAATAAATTACCCGCCTTCAGTCAAGATGCCAGATCAAGAGAGCCGAGGAAATATGACTGCACTTACCGCATTGCTGACTGGTCTTAGAACCCATTAGGATAGACTCATCGGATCACCCTTGGGTCGCATTCACTTTGTTTTGCACGGCATGTTGAACCAACACAAGAGCAGGCCCCGCACACGCCTACCCAACCCCACACACCAAAAGCCAACAACACCTAGCCAAAAGCCAACAGCACCACACACACACACCTTTGAGGCAAAATTGATGGACATACACCTGCCTTCTAGATCATCCCATCTCTGCCTCCATATTCCTGGGTTAGGATCAAAGGTGGATCGAGCAAACAAAATTATATATTTGCCTTTACCACGGGAAACATTTCCTCGAGCAAACAAAATTATATATTTGCCTTTACCACGGGAAACATTTCCTCTCCGGCTTTACGGCTGTTCCTGGCATCTTCTAATAAAAAATATAATCTACATAACATATAAATAATATTACATCACATTTATCATTCCAACCCTACTTACCAACCAAACTACAACTATTGACAAAAAGATTACATGTCTAATTAACCCTCTAAAATCAGCTTAACCCAACCCAACCAACTCTCAACATTCCAGTAATGTATTTTTAACTATTTATTTTATGAAGAAAAAATGACCAGCGGAGATAGGGGGATGAAGTATTTGTCAACTGAAGACAATTTACAATGGAGCTGAATAACATACAATTATCTCCATACAACAATTCTATTGTAAACTTCGTCTTCAGTTGAGAAATACATCTTTCCCCTATCTTTGCAATCATATTTCCCTTCTATATTGGAAGGATAAAATATGTGTCTCGTGATGATTGGCTCTTTGGCTTGTTCTTTGCGCAAATTGCTGGTCTAACAAACATTATCATAGCAACAATAGGAGAATTTGGGAAGATAACGATGAAGTTTGCGATCGAGAAATTTGTTCGAAGTGTCAATTTCAATCTATGGTGAATCAAGATGCATTCTAATCTTGTCGGAAAAGGAGTATTAAGGTCTTTCGTGACATCATGAATATGCATGATACCATGATAAAAGATCAGAAGATGAAAATGGAGAAGACACTAGCCTCAATTTGCATCTCTATAAAATGAGGTTCTTTGAGAAACCATATCAATTTCAATCTATGGCGAACCAAGATGCATTCAAATCCTGTCGGAAAAGGAGTATTAAAGTTTTTCGTGACATCGTGAATATGCATGATACCATGATAAAAGATCAGAAGATGAAAATGGAGAAGACAATAACCTCAATTTGCATCTCTATAAAACGAGGTTCTTTGAGAAACCATATAAGACATCAACCGCTACATGACAAAATTGGACCCTATCTCTTTTTTAAGGAAACGGGTAAGCATTCAAAATGATGTCAACATATCCATTTTCAATTAAATAAATAATACTAATTACAAGGACTTTTTAAATGTGTGCCTCTCTGAGATTCTACTATTACAATTATACCCCTACCTTTTTACAATATCTCTTGTACGGTTGTACCCCTACCTTCTTGCAATGTTAACACTTGGGAACTTCCGTTAGAGTTTGATATCATGAGATGAACCAAATCATAGTTAGCACAAACTAAGGCGTGGTTAAGGAAAAGAGTGTTTTACAAATCATAGTACCCACTTAATGGTCTAGTGGTAGGACAGTGTGTCTACCACACAAAAAACTAGGGTTCAAATCCCACTATTGCAGGAGTTGCGTTAGGTAGTCGACGGCCAGCGTAAAAAATAGTCGAATCTTTCAACATGAATTTGAGCAAGAATCCATGTAGCCGACCCTACTTATAGTGGGAGAAGGTTTAGTACATTTTTATATCCCTCTGAGATTTTGCAATTACAATTATGTCCTTATCTTTTTTGCACTACCGCATGTGCCCCCTAACTTCTTGGACCATTAATAGTTATGGCCCTTAAAGGGGTACAAGTGCAAAATCTTATTACAATTGTGCATCTCCTCCTTCTTATTCTACATCCCGCAAGCGATGCGAACTTCATAACCCAAGCACACCCCAAGATTGCAGTCCCTTCGTTTCCTCCACCTTAAGCACGCCTCTTTACCCGGGTCAAGCCCATCGCCGCATAAAGAAGAGAACGAAAATAACAGAAGATCGAAGCTTAATGAGAAATTGGGGCAGTTAGGGATAACAAGGAGGAGGATATGGGCGAGAAGGAGGAGGTTGGGGTTGGAGAACAACAATGGGGAGAGTGTAGGGGGCTAAGTGCATTGAGGAGGCTAGGGGCGAGGATTAGGGTCGAGGGCTGGGTGTGGCAAGGAAGAAGAGATTCAGATGCGAGGATTGAAGGTGGTTGAGGGACAGAAGGGATTGGGAGAGGGATGATGAGACTGAAGGCGACAAAGAGGAGGGAGTTGGGGGCGAGCATCGAGTACAAGGAGGAGATAGTTACAGGGCGAGGGAGAAAAGGTTGGTGGTGGCGAGGAGGAGAGGGTTGGGGGAGGAGATTGGGGGCAAAGCTGAGGTGGTTAAAGGTTGGAGGGGGTCGGGGTGGGGTAGATGGAGTTGAGGGCAGCGAGGAGGACGTTGTATCAGATGAGGTTGTAGATGGGGAGGAGGATCGGGGATGGGGTGGAGGTGGACAACAAGGAGGAAGAAAGAATATAAGGAGGAAGAACAAATAAAAACTACATTTATATTTCTGGCATAGCACGACCCAACAAAGGAATATAGATTTTATCCCACCTAACTCCCTTGAATAGAACAATCACCGCGACTAACAAAGTGTCTGCTACAATCACAAAAAGGAGGATGGACGGAGGTACGACAATCAAATCCCATCTTAATATGTTGATGCCAATTATCATAGATTTGAATAATGTACAAGTCGAGATTGAGGAAGAGGACAAAAGGCTTTGTTTCTCTTGCGTTCACTACTTATCTTGTATAAATACTTCCACAAGATTGTTGATCTATGGTTGTGATGAGATCTCCATGGTCGATGTCAAGTCGATCATATTTTCAAAAGAGTTGATGGACATGAAACTCAAAAGGATGATTGCCTCAAATGTAAAGACGAAGGCACTCTAGTGAAGAGCAAACATAAGGATACATCAAAGGGCAAGAAGGGCAAACAGAAGACAAGGAAAAGTTGCAATTACTAAAACAAGTCTAGACACATAGTGTTGTAATATTAGATGAAGAACATGCATGATAGAAGAATTCAAAATCCTAGTCGAAGCAGGCTGCATTGAGATCGAATACACAGATTGCAGGCTGCATATTCATGAGTGGTTCACGACCTACACATATATTAAAGGTAGAGTCATTATAGTGGACAACAAATTGCATTCTACAATTGTAAAGATTGGCAACGAGGAGTTATAGATGTAGAATGGAACATTAGTCACCTAAATGGATGTCAAATGTTTCCACATCTGAAGAGGAATCTTATTTCCCTTGGCCTGTTAGAAGTCAAATGCGCTTCATATATGAAGAAGAATCTTATTTCCCTTGACCCGATAGAAGTCAAAGTATACAATTATGCTGCGGAAGATGGCCTTATCGTAGTTACAAAGAACAAGAGAACCATGAGCAAAGAAGGCTCGGACAACATAGCTTAAGGCATATAAGCGGGAAAGGACTTATGAACACTCAACAGAAGACGATTCCTAAGTGATAGGAAAATTAGGAGGGCCGACTTTAGTGAACACTGCATGTTCGAGGGGGCCGAGGGGCAAACACAACATAATTGTCATGGAAGAGCATTGTATAAGGGTATGTTAGATTACATCCATTCTTATTTACGGGATCATGCTCTAATTCCATCAAAAGGAGCTGCAAAGTACAATCTAACCTTCACTAATAATTATTAGATGAAGATCCGACTTTATGTCCTGAGATTCCAAGGGTAAAGTGTTAACACCCTTCAAGCAGCGATGTATAATAATTAAGAACTAAACAGATAAGCGCGTGAAGAAGATGAGGACTCAAAATATATTTGTATTCTACTCTATAGATTTTAATGAGTTCTACAAGGAAGAAGAGATCGTAACGCATCGAACGGTACAATAAATACCAGAATAGAACAAGATTGTTGAACATATGAACAAAATGATTCTTGAAATGAGCACGATGCATGCAGCTTTCTTTAGACCTTTCAAATGTTTTATTGATTGACACAATCTCAACAGCAACATACCTGATAAACAGTTCTTCATCAACAGCCTTAGATAGAAAACATTTGAGAAGGTAAGATGGGGTTGTCATGCTTGGACTCATATTAATCAACATAAGTTAATATAAGATCAATGGGATGCATTTTCATTGACTATCCTCTGGTGGAAAAAATTATGGTATTTAGATCCATCTACAGTGATCATAGAAAAGAATGTTATATTCAATGAGCATGTTGCTTCCACAGCATATTGTGATACCAGTTCTTTAGATACAGGTCTATATATGAGTGCCAGGAAGCAGATAGAGCCTCATTTGATGCTTCTTGCTCTACCTGATAGTCTAAGTGATCATCACGCCCCCACTTCTAGAGAAGATGAATCCAAAGCAGAAGAAAATGAGTGCATTTCTCAAAGACTGGAGCATTGAGTGATCAGACCGTCTTCTAGATATGTTAATTCTGGGTTCCTGCATGCACTACCAGTCGCAGAGGAAACATGTGAAGCAAGAACCAAATAACTAGTCCAGAGCTATGTCATCCAAACTTTACGAAGTGGATTGTTGTTGTCTAAAAAGAGATATATGCAGTTGCTACTTCATTTTGTTGATTATGTATACTTAAGTGAGAGATAGCTTAAGATTAATTACCTAAAGGTTATTCTTGCTGGAAAATTTTGGGATGAAATACTTGGTAGCAACAAGATGATTCTTGGCATGGAATAGCCAAAAATCGCAAAATGAAAGAACTTCACACAAGTCAAAGAAGTTGCCTACATAAGGTACTATAGAATTTTTGGCATATTTAATGCTTAAAACGAGATCACTTTTTGCTTTCATTTCAAGTTCCCCCTAATGGAACCGGACCATGAATACATGTCAAAATTGCAATACTCGGGCAATAGATAGCCATTATATATGTTATGATATGCACTCTTCCAAGCATTGCTCATATCATCGGTGTAGTCAGCAAAGACACGGTATTAAGCAATGAAATAGATATTAAGGTCATATGTGGCACGACAAACAATAGTCTGGAGTTTGGTTAAAAAAACAGGGTTGGTCTTGTTGGCCACGTAGATGCCTAATGAACTTGGTTGAATTGCTCAGGCTGTTAGAAAGCTTGAAGATTGCAAAGAAAGGATGTCCTGACAAAATTGTGAGGAGTTCAAGATAAGGCAAGGGATCAAATTTTGCCGAAATTCGATTAAATTTCAGTTTCAGCAGGTGACCGAAATTCAGCCGAAATGGCATGTATCGACCGAAGTTCGGGGCCCCCAGTTCAAAAGCTGACCGAAATTCCTATCGAATTTCAACCGAAATTTCGTTTCGGCTGGTCACTGAAATGGTGACCGAAATCGAAATTTGAGGCCTTGAAATAAGGTAGAGATCTGTCGATGAAATATGACCTGACTATGATTTACATCTACTCCAAGGAAAAACCAAATAGTTGGTTAAATCGGAATCAATTTTAGAATCTTGTCATTTGGCATGCACGTCATCTATACGGGTGTATTCGACATGCATTATGACTACTAATTTTGACGGATATTAATTGATGTTTACATTAGGGTTTTGGACAAACATCTCCTATAAGGTTATACATAATCCATATAACTCCATTATAAAACTTGTCTTCTATAAGGTTATACATAATCCATATAACTCCATTATAAAACTTGTCTTCTTCGAAGAAATAGAACATCATTTCTCTCTACAGGTGGTTTTTTCCTTCTACATTGGAAGGGTTTTTAAATTTAAAATTATATAATCGTGATTGCTTCCTTGCTTTGTTCTTTGGGCTGATTGCTACCCCTATATAAGTACCCGTCCCATTGGCCACTTGAAAGTTTTGGAGAGATTTTCCATCTTTAATAGAATTAACCAAATCATGACTCACTTGACTGCTTGAACAATGGTAACAAGAGAGACGGGTGCAGGGTGATGCTGTGGGTTAAAGACAGATTCAAGGTCTCTAGCATAGAGAATATGTGCACAGAGATTAATTGAAAAGTTCCTAGAGGAGCTGTGCTGTATTTATAAGAATTGACCAAGGCATGCCTCGCTTGAGTGCTTGAAAGATGGTAGGATGAGAGAAGGGACTAGCGCAATTCAGCAGATTAATTTATTGTGTTCAGGTTATGCAAGCATGCACATGCATACAAGAGGGACGGGGAAGACAGTTGGGAGGAAGAGAAGAAGGAACCTCAAGCATGAGTGTATGAATTTGTTGCCCTTGGTTGTCGCATCAAGTACTGCAAATACAAAGGCAAAAGATCAAAAAATGAAAATAATAACTGACTGAAGTTAATACAAATCCAAATATGCTACTAAACAATACTAAATGCACATTTTAAAAAACTAAGAGCAATACTGCAATCTAGCATGCAACCATGCTAATATATCTTGTGACAAAAATCTTAACAAAATGCAGTGTGTGGTTAGACCGTCAGATAACACTTGCTAATTATCGTTGAGAATGATGAAGGGTTGAGTAAATTGGGCAATTGAACCTTGTCGTAGGTCTATCTATTGTAGTACAGAATCAAATGTTTACTCCCATCCTTGTCCATTATGAGAGTATTTGGTATGAGTCGGACCCATTACACGTTTTTGTACAACATGCTTCAAAAGAAGAATCAATGAAAAAAGACAGTTATTAGGCCACTTTTCCCATGGTAGGTTGGTCATCCCAACTGTTTCAAACCATGTCAACAATGTTTTGATGCTTGGTTAGTTGTGTTTATCCTGGCTATCATTTTCAACAGATTATTTTAAAAAAAAGTATGGCAGAGAACCTTTGAAGAGCAAATGTGTACTAAAAAAATAGAATAAGAGCAATTTGCAATCATTATATGACACACAAATAAATTGTGGCAAGTTGACAATCAATAAAATGATAAGGGCTATAATATGGTACTTTAGAGTGATGGAGGTGACATTTTTATGATGTTTTTTGAAAATCACTAGAGGTGTATAGCACATAGTCACACCCTTTGTTTATAGTGGTAAAATTTCCTTTTTTATAAAAAGAAAAGGGATTTTTACACCTATATCATGTATACTTTTCAATATATCACACATAACACTCCATAATCGTGAATTACACTCGAAATCCTAAATGATGGCTCTGTCCTACACAGATGCACCTCTGTTAAGTTCATCCACTGACCTAACCTAACCATTGAGTTAATCTAACCAACCTACATCCAAGGTAGACATTTATTCTTCTTCTTTTTGTTTTAATAAACCCCAATTCCCCTCCCTTGTTCCTCCTCCACTGCCCCCTCCTCTGCCTCCCCTCCTTCCGATAAGCTGCAACAACGGCAGATCCGATGGGCGGAGCCCTACCTCCACCGCCTCCTCTCCTCTCGCACAAGATGCAGCAACAACAGCTTCGTTGGGCGGAGCCCTCCCTCTGTCGCTTCCTCTCCTCCCACATAAGCTGCAGCAGTAGCAGCTCCATTGGGTAGGGCCCTCCCTCCATCGCCCCCCTCCTCCACCTCCCCTCCTTCCGCACACGCTACAGCAACAACAGTTTCGTTGGGTGGAGCCTTACCTCCGCATCCCCTCCTCCTGCACAACCTGCAACAGCAGCTTCGCCATTAGGTGGACCCTCCCTCTGGCGCCCCTCCTCCGACACTGCATCCAGGTAAGCTCTGAATGATCTCCTCCTCGAGGGGCACTGCATCTGGTCTCCTCGGAGGTTGGGGCATGGCACAAGATCTCCTCGAGGCATCAGATGATGGAGTTAAACTCGATGGTGGAGTCGAGGCTCCGATCTTCAACGTTGTTTAGTTCGAGGGTAGCTGAATGTGATCTATTGAATCACAAAGGGGTGGAAGGATTGGAGATGGTCCAGATTGGAGGCATGACACCTTTTGCAAATTTGATTGAGGGTAAAATAGTAATAAGTTGATGGATTCCAACAAAAGATAACGAACAAAATGGATGGGAGTTAATACAGGGATATACCATGCCTTGGTTAACAACTACTCCCGAGTGAATGTATGATATATTTAAAGTATAAAAAGTTATGGGTGTAAAAATATCAAAAGAATATCGTTGACTACAAGTTCTAACAATTGTTTAAAAAAATAAATTGAAGCAATTTCCTTGGTGAAGAAATATATGGTAAATATCTTAAGTAATGTCATCTTTCAATCCAAGGTCAAAGCATCATGAATTTTTTTTATAAGTTTATAAAAATGAATAGTGAAGCATGGCTCTTCCACTTTCAAGAGAATTGCATAATCCATTAACTGATTCCTTTCAAATATGAAGAAATACTCGAACAAAGGGAAAATGATCAATAGAGAAAAAACATCAATCCAGTCGGCCAAATCCCATCCACATATTTCTACCTATTTAGGAGAAAAACTTGAAAGAGAACAAAGTTGTATTTATTATTATTAGACAAAAAAATCAGTTTCGAGGTATCTTGAAAAAGACAATAATCCAGTTGCCTTTATAAAAATAAGCACCAAGTATCAATAGTGTGCAGGATAAATAAACTCCAAACATGGACAGCTATATCCTATTCACTAGTATCATCACTATCATATCCATTTAAGGAGATGGATATGAAATACTCTGTATAAATAAAAAAGTAAGATACGGATACATATTACAAGTTGCAAATGTGTACCATGGTCTCTAACATTATAGGGGAAGATTATACTTATTTTAACTTGAATAGGACTTTCTTTTAGATAAAAAAGATTCTTTTACATATGTTCTTGGGATCTTTTGCTGCACTACACAACATATATTTATGTCCTGAACCTCGCAACACTAACATGTCTTACCATGCTCCATAAGTTTGACTATAAGTATTAAAAAGTAAAAAAATACAAAAAGGGGTGTGTTATTTGTGTTTTTGTGTGTGTGAGTGGTAATGCTATCAATATTATATTTTTTCTCTATGGTAAACGAATAAGATAATATTCTTTAATCAAATCGAAGATAAATAATTCTTATAAATTATGTCCTAAAAATATATTTGCAAGTCTTTAAATCATTTTTGCATTCATTTTAGGGGATTGATTAATTGCAATATAAACTATATATAGATTTATACTATGTGGCTCCACATTTTATTGTGAATGACAAAATATATTAAATATTTTTTTATGAAATGTGAATGTGTGTAAACCTTTGGATATTGAAATCCAACTTTAACTACTCATAATATAAACTGGGGGGTGTTTATTGTCAGGGTGTAAAATAAGGTGTTCTTGGGCATGGAGGTGCCGAAATATGACTATTTTGTAAATATGAGATTTTTCTATCTATTTTTTAAAATGATTGAATTGATATTTATTTTAAAAAAACCCACTACAATGCATTGACTATTTTAGCATTAGAAAGTAAATTACTTGCATGCAGTGACATGTAATTCATTTACCAGATTCTTGCAAGCTGCCTGCAATATCATTGAAGCAGTGCATGTGTTCAACAGAGTTTCCACTGACCTGCAGATTATGCAATCTTTGATGATAAACAAATATCCAAATTTATTATTATCAATAAAGAGTAAACCATGTGTAGAATCTAGCATTAAAAAAATATTAAGAATGTACAATACACAAGTAAGCTGGCTTTTTTTTGTTTAAGAGCCCATGCCTCCCATCCATCCATGTAATTTCATTTTTAACAAATCGTAAATGCCTCGAATCAGCATACGGATGCCCCTGCCTGTAATATGCAGGTTCCTGTTAATATCCACTATAACCCATCCCACGTATGAATCCATATCCCATAATATTGGTGCCATCAAAAGAAATCACCAGTGGTGTACCTCCGATCAAGGTTAAGTGTCAGGAGTCCATCTCCACGATGTTCAGAAACTTAATGATTTATCAACTTATTTTGCCAGTTGAATAGCTATAGGGATTGCTCCGTCTTTCTTGAAGGCTTCCATCTATTCTTGGAGTGATCCAATTGAGAAGCATGTGCGTACTCGTTGCGAGTTCTCAACAACTCGGAGTCCAAGTATTCACCTCAGTGCAATTTGATAGGTTGAAAATTCTAAAATGTTAATACGTGCCAATAGAAAGATGGAAATGGAAAGAGTGACAGACGGTGGCTGTAGTCGAATAGTGTATAGATGATGCTGGAGAGAGGCAGCACAAAGACAACTTTGCCTTTCTATGAATTGATGATGAAATGGATGGGGAACAAAAAGGTAATAGGGAGGTTGTGGAGAGATACCAAGTCATTGGACTCCTATCAATTAGTTAGGAGTGACATTAGTTGGCTGGTGATCTTTACACCCGGTCAATTGGTCAGACTGCTTGGCAGTGCTCCAGGATACCTTAGGTTTCTTATGACGCATCATCTCGCTTATATAGGAATAAATGCATTCATAAGAACTCCAAGAGGATATTGGGTATTATTCATACCATTAAAACATAGCTGGTACCTCCAGACAGTTGATTGCCCCAAATAAGGGAATACGAACAGACAGAAATCCTTCACTTTCCCCACTCTAAAATATAGATGGTCGGTTAGTGACTATGTCAACCAACTGATTATCTCTTTATGGGATGTACACATACATGTATGGCCCTTCACCTTCCCATGTACCATATTAAAAGTGGCCGGCTAGTGTCCACGACCAATCGACTGACTGTATTACCCAAAAACCTAAAGAACCATCCAAAACTGGGCGGTTGATGGCCATACAGAACTGAATGGTAACCTATTCCCTTAAAGATACAATTAGATCATAATACACAATAGAGTAAAAAGGACAATTATACATATCCCTAATTAGAGTTATATCAAGGTTCCAGAGTGGTTGACTAAACTTGTTTCGGTCCTGATGGACGTGTGAACAATTGACTATAGATGAGAGAAGGTTGTCCCAATCTTGAGTTCAGCCCTCACCCTAGACTTGATATTGCGGATTACCACATAAGCGCAAGCATCTAAATAGCGTGATAAATGAATCCCGAAAAACCATACGTGGAGTAAGTGAACCAGTATTCGGTCAGATTCCTTCTATATGGGTATTTTCACCCTCAATAGATCCTCAAACCTATGAATTCCAAGTTCCCAACAACCTTGGAATATTAGTTGATTGGACCTACCTAGTCAGATGTAGCTTTCAAAATCAATCAAAAGGTAGACTCTCTAGCGGACAAGTAACATTTGAACAGTGATCATAACTTGCACTCTGGACACTATTGAGAATGAGGCGATTAGAAATGTTGATGAATCAAGTATATACCCTTCATTATCCTATTAATATGAGAAGCAGTCAACTTGTGAGATTAAAATTGTAAGCAGTCAATGAACTTCAATGGCTGATTAGTAGGGCACCAGCAAGCCAAGTAAGAAATTGCATGTAAGAACTATAAAGATAGTGTTAAACTATGCTTTGGTCGGTGATCGCATATAAACCTCCGGGGGGTATGTTATCATAATCTTATGCTTTTTTTATGCCATATTATAATATCATGTTGGTATGCCCATCAACTACTAATCTTAATGGAACCTTATGATCAGTCTGGATATATGAATAAGTGGGATGGAATTCATTGTATGTCATGATGGGGAGAACTTATAACCTTGGTTGTTTATCCCTAGGTATTTTAAAGGGTTGTATTAAAATTGAACTATATCCTTGTTAGAATTTGTAACATCTCGGATCTAGACTCTAGCCGTTATCGAGGATTACTGGCCCACACAACTTGTTGAGTTAGGGCCCAAGTCCCAATTAGACCCCTTAACCACATTCCAAAAATGTTTGAGCCTAAGTTGTTGAGTAGTAATCTCCACTACTTATAACCCACGGTCACGCTTTATGATTACTAGATGTGATACTATGTTTGGGGTGCCACAATCTTGACCAGCATATGTTGTGATATCGGCATCATAAGATATGGAAAGTGTCGGAATAAATGAATTTATTGGAATATATTTCATGGGGCACATCGAAAAGCATACCACTATAGTTTGACAATATTTTTGGTGTGTTGATTCCGAGTAGGAGCTCCATGCTCAATTGGTTTTGAGTTTTCTTTTTCATCCTATGTTGGCATGTATGCATACCCAAAATGGAGGCAATAACATGTATTTTATCTCCAATGTGTTTTTTAGGGACACACCCAAGAGGTATCCTCTTTACTATGGATGACCTAGGTGCACACCTGAGAGATCTCTCTCCATTCTACGATCAGGGTTCACATAAGAAGGCATTTTTTTCAGAGTGGGGTTTATATGTATTAGTTCATGTGCAAGCACGAGACTTGGATTCTGAGGGGTAGTCATATTTGTCAGGTGGGTCATTTTTAGTTCCTTTTTCTTAACTATTAAGCCTTGAACCAAACAATTAAGTAATAATCATAATGAAAATAATAACAACCATTGTTTTGTAAATCATATAACATGAATAATGTATGTGCTAGAGTTTGAGATAGAAGAGAATCAAATCCATGGCTACATCTTGATAATGATGTGCAGGACCAGATGGTCATTGATAACATGGATAGTGCTTTGTGAAATATGATATGGACACTTGAGTCAAATGGAAAATGATATTACTTGACCTGTGAAATTGACATATTTCACAACCATATTTTAACAAGGAACGTTATTTGAATATCATATATATTAGAAAATCATGCATAATCTGTTTAACTTTAATTGATATCTACAAATGTAATCATTGGCCTTGCTTACAGAATTGTATAACTCACTTTTGTCCATAGCTTGAGAAAATAAAATGGGTCAAATGGTTGAAAATCAATAAGTTAAATAGCGAAAACCTTGTCAGCCGTTAAATTTTATTTTATGATTTGAACTTGTGAACCCATTGTTATACACATACTATCATCGTCTTTATTACTGGGTCCTTTTAAAAAAAGAGGGTGTGAACTCCGGGTGAGTCACACCCAAAGTAATTAAACCAAAATGAAGTTACACCAATCATGCCCCACAAAAGGCCCTTGAATGAAGTACATTTTCCATATAATATCTCCCCTGCATGAAAATCACCCCATTTCTCGATAGTTAAATCACCCAAGATAAAGTTGACAAATCCATTTTTGACTAATTCCTCCTGAATTTGGTGGAGGTTCCACCATCTTTCCCCTATTATATATTAGACCCTGGGGCTATAGCACTCTTTAATTTCAAAGAAGTATTCCTTCTTTGACTCTGTTAGCCCCGAGGAAACACACCCGTCAATCTATATCTCGTGCATGCATTCAGTTTAAGAAATGGTGTAGCAAGTTTAGCATTATTGATATATATGTATATATGCTCCAACTTTAGGGGGAGTGTGCATGATATGAGTTTTACCCTTTTGGGGTGCCGTTTGGCTTTATTATTGTTTGGTGTAACCCTAACCCTAGTCTTTCTTTATATAAAGAGGTATAGGATCCCCGTTTTCAATAATGCTAGTTATCTTTTATTCAATTTATACATTAGTTATATCTTATTACATATAAGTTATATTCTAGCATATCAATAACTTATTAAGCATAAATGTAATAAGGGCATCTATTATGAAGTGATGGGTCATAAGATGATGGACAAAGCAATTAGGTGTTTATCTTGGTTAAACCCCTAGCTTGGGTTTGGTGCAACGAGACCTTTCAAAATCTCACCAAGATCTATATACTCTAGCCAACAATGACAACCTTGACTACAATGGCCTTCGACTAGTTTGATCGAGAGAAGAATAATGAAGCTCGAGAAAACTAGTATCAACATGAGTAAGGGAAGCGTAATAAGTGAAGACATGATTGAGAGCTTCCCAACAAAGAATCTACATTTCATAGCATAATTTCCAAAGAATTTGGCACATGTTTCGACATAGATATCCAAGAAGTCCCACGACAAAAAGTAGATTAAGGGGAGTTTTGAGGAAGTAGAAAACAAGTGACAACAATTGAGAAAAGGCTAATGTCACATTTTTCTACTCCAACTAAGACCTTCCTTTTGACCTTGCCGGACACCACTGAGTGTTTCCCCCTATCTTTCAGACTTCAAAAAAAAACTAAGACCTTCCTTCTGACCTTGGCAGTTTCTTTTCTTTATTTTAATTTGCTTCTTATCTTTGAGAGGCAAATGGACATATCGGATATATAGATGAAAGCTAGACACTCTTACTCTACTTCCATAAATCGGGATGACTTCAAGGGGAAAACCATCGTTCTTTCAGACTCTAGCTTCTTAAAGGCTTGGCACTGCTATTGTGTACATCTTGACCGTTCACGCGGTGACAGTAATGCAACAGGTAGACAATCCATGTTTTTCTTGCAATAAACAAATGAGTATTTTTCAAATGGCATTGTATGATGGCTAGGTTAGACGCGTCTCGAATTTCCTAAAAGTTTGATAACTTATAAAGGCATGGGCAAGGTTTTAAAAAAATGCTAATCCAAAGACCCATTCAACTCCCTAGGGGATACGGATGTTCACAAAAATTGAATAAGAGTATTCAACAAAGGATCAAAGAAATCATCTTCATTTCCTATAGGACCTAAGGTTCTCTTAACTCTGGTCTATTAGATTAAGCAATCATCGATGATTTGCATCTATCATCGAATGAAAGAGGGATAGTCTTTGTGTTGTCCCTTCATATTCGATCACTATCTTCTATCTTACATGTTCTAAGAGGGAAGGCTTGTTCTTTCTCTTTCCTCATATATGCCGCTTGGTACTTATGTATACTTTGCCTTCCTTCATCTTGATGTCTCCTTTCACTACACGCTCCTTATTATTTAAATCATGTCATGTTGATTCAGGACTAGTAGTGTGATTGAGTTGTAGTCTTGGGCTTTACCACTAGTTATCAATACTAACTCATTTCAGAGAACTAGAGCGCACTTAATAAGACAAAGAAAGAGAATTGCACAGACTCACTCCATCTCTTGACTCCATATATTGCCGACGTCTCATAATTCATTAGATCTTCCCACTTTCACAGCATTATATTAGAGGGCCAAGTCAAGGTGATAATGCCGAGAGAAAAAGAATCAACAAGGTTCGGAAAGATTAAGTTCAAGTATTCTTGGTGAATCCAATGATAAAATTTCCAAACTCAAAATCAATGAACCGAAGTGTCACCCTCAAGGGCAATGCCGGAGAGGAAAAAGAATGGAATATCTGAATATGAACATATGTAAGGGACCTGAATATCTTGCTTCTCAACGTCCAACAAATCGAGAATTCGGGTAGCTCGAGAATAGCTAGTGGTCAATATATTATTGGTAGTCAGGTAAAAAAGACTACTTTAAATTGCGGAAGAATGAGGGGAAGGTTATGTAATCTTCATACGATAAGATGGAGAGAAAATATAGGAGACATTGTAAAGGACCAACGGATTACCTACCTACAACATTCCAAACATAATCACATATTGAAGCTTCTAAAAGGCATCCCGGAGGGTGCGAGTGAAGTTATCGAAAGGAGAGGACAACAATTGAGGTCTGAAGGCCGAGAATCAATTGCATTGAGATAGTATAACAAGTATCTTGATTGTTCAATCCACAATGGGAAGTTGGGAACATGGCCGTTAGACAACCAAGGTTTTTCTTTGCATTAACAAATGATCCTATTTCAAATGATGCTGCATAATGGCTAGTTTGCCCTCGTCGAGAATTTCCTACAAGTGTTGTTCATTCAATTCCCCTAGAGGATTTAGACGAGGCATATGGGTATTCCCAAAACCAAGTAAGAGTATTCAGTAAACAATCAAAGGAAGCATGTTCACTTCCTAGAGGATCAAAGCACTCTCTAATCAAACATATTAGATCATGCAAGCTTCAATATAATCATGAATTTTTTTTGAATGAAAGAGAGATAAAATTCACATCGACCGTACATGGTTGATCACTAGCTTATAGATTACTTGCTCTCAGATGGAAGTCTTGTTCTATGTCTTTCTTCATATATGATGCTTGGTCTTTACATATATTGTGGTTTCCCACATCTTGAGGCTTCCCTTTACTATACTCTCATAGATTTTTTTAGAACCATGTCATATTGATAAAGTGGTAGCAGAGAGATTGAGTTGTTTTCTGGGTATTGCCGCTAATTAACAATTCTAAGCCCTTTTCAGAGAAGTAGATACCAATCAGCAAAAGAAAGAAAGATGATAAGTCCATCTCTCTTCCTCTCTCGATTTCATGCATTGCCTAGATCTCAATAGGCCGTTCTATCGACACTGCAGGAGATGGGAAGGTCAAGTCAACCCGATAATGCCTGGAGAAAAAGCCCCAACAACCTAAAGCCCAAGTATTCCTAGTGATTCCAATGATTTAATCTCTGAACTCAATGATCAACAACACAACACAGCAAATCGAGGATTTTGGTATCGCGAGAAGAGCAAGTAACAGTTATCTACAGTTGTCGAATAAAAACAACTAATCCAGATATTGGAAGAATGAGGTGAAGGTTATGGAATCTTCATAAGGAAGAGATGGAGAGAAAAGAAAGACCTGGTAGAGGACCAACGTATTGCCAATCTGTAAACATCTCCACACATAAGCAGGCATAGAAAACTCGTAAAAAAGTAAGAAAGGCCAATAAGAGTTGATGAATGCTTTCAGGCTTTAACATCGAGTTTCCCTCGACGTTGCACAATCTCAGCTGCTTTTTAGAAGAAATCAGGCAAAGAAGGAGGTGAGAACAGATTGCGGCAATTACGAATAGCTGATAACCAAACTAAAAATGGCAACGGGCCAGTGATCGATGCAAACTCTCCGCACTTCACCAAAGGACAACCACCACAAATTCGATCCAAAGAGATGGGAGGAGGGATTGTCGGGCAGACCTCGGCGAGGGCGAGGCGGAGGGAGGAGAAGAGAGAGGCGTAGCTCTGAACGATGGCGGCGGAGTCCCTCTCCACCATCTCCACCGCCCGCAGGATCTCGCGCCCGTCCACACGCTGACGGAGCCGCTCCTCGATCGCCTCCGTCTCCTTCGGCGACGCCCCAGTGGCGGGAACAGGATCGCTCGCGGGCTCCGGGGGATCTCCTTCTGCTTCGCTTGGCACCACGCGGCGGAGCTCCGGAGCGCTCATTGGGGTCGTTTCAGCCATCTCCGGCAGCGCGTGCTCGTGCGGAAGTATGGACCACAGGACCGGATCGTCAGCTGTAAATCCATTTACAGGAGACTACGGGAAAGCTCTTCGTTCTCCCGCGCGTGTTCGTGCAGTGCTTCTCAGATGAATGCCACCTGGCTGCGGTGCATCCTTTCGGTCACATCCTTCGGTCACAAGCATATGGGAAATCTCTTCCTTCTCCTTGTAGATTCCCGGCAATGAAAAAAAAGTTTCATTTATCTCTCTTGGATAGTCCTTTTATTTTCTAATATAATAAAAAGAACTCCATTCTAAAAATATTGTTTGAACCAAAAACCTCTTTCCAAGGATATTTTGGGATCACAAACATTTATTCTCACACATACAAATATGAATAGAGAGAAAATATACGTATTAAATGATAAAAGTACATTCAATATTGTCCGTAAATAAGAAGATGTATCACAAATACAGCATAAAAAGAAATGGAACACTATCGAGAAATTGTAAATAATATTCACATTAGATCTTTTTATTTAGCTCATTGAAGCGGATCTCATGATTATAGAGTAGGTAGCACACACCAATAAAAAAGAAACGATAAAGAAAATTAAAAAATCAAAGAAACTGTTACAAGTAACAATGTGACATGTTCGAACACTTTTTTATAAGAAAAAATCATTACAAGAAATTCAACTTGTGAAATGGATAATTTGAATATTCATTGTCAAATCTTCCGATGTATTATGTATAACAGCAAGTATTATTTATTGTAAAATTAACTTTTGTTATGATGTAAAACCCCGAAACCTGAAAAGGGACTAAATTGCAAAAATTAATGAAGTTTAGGCTTAATTGCAAAATCTGTACTTATCCATTGCTCAAAAAATTCAAGTGAAAAGTCCATCGCGTAGTGCTCATCGAGAGCTTTCCAACGGTACCAAGAACGTCCAAATACGATATCGGATGAGGGAGATATGGTCATTTTATGACTGTGGGCCAGTAACTGGACCCAGATCCGAACCCGGATCCGTTTAACCGGATCCAGGTATAAAAGGGGGCTTGGCTTGGGCTAGGTCGACCAACCCCATTCTCCACTCCTCCAGCCGTCGGAGCTCCGCCCCAGAGCTCGTCGGAGCGCCGCCAAGATCACCGGAGTGCCTGATCGTGAAACCAAAGGCACCATCGCAAAAAGCGCGTCGCGGGGGACTCATTCCTCACCCCCACAAGGTACGGATCCCTCATCTTGTTGTCCTTTTCCGTACTTTGTTCATCTAGAGGTTAGGTATCGATTTCTAGGACGGATTGTGTCGGATTTGCAAACACATGGGCTATGTCGATCTATGGGGTGCATGCAAACATGTATTCCTCATTGTTCTGCGGTTCTAAATCCGGTTCATCATTGATTTTAGATAAGATTTCTGTGCTTCTAAATATGATTCAACATCGATTTTAGATATGCTTTCTTTGGTTTTAAATCTTGTTCTTCGTTGATTTTACATGTATTTGGACTATGCATAGATGATCTATGCCTTCAGATTCTAAGAGCAGCCTAAGCACAAATGATCTTTACTCCCTGGATCACTAATACCATGGTACAAGGAAATATAGGATCAACAACCAGGGATCATCTTCCAGTATATTTATACGTCGAGAGATGGTCTGATAAAAAATTTGTCAAATGACCTAACTAGAAGAATTGTCATATCATAATTACATTGTAGGGTGTGATAATACTTAATAGGGATTTTATCACTTGTGCCCCTCCGAGATATCGCAATATCAGTTATGCCCCTATCTTTTTGGTAATATCAGTTGTGCCCCTCACTTCTTGCTCCGTCATCAGTTGTGCCCTTCCGTCACATTGACCGTCAAAAAGTTGACTTAACCATGGTTTTTTCAAACCTTAGTGCAGTCAATAGGGGTATTATTGTCCTGACATCTCCTTCATCTTCTTCCTCCTCCATTTGTTCTTAATCCTTTCAATCAGGGCGGAGGGGGCTGTGCGGGAGGCGGAGGGGGGTTGTGCCGGGGGGTGCGGGAGGAAGGGGAGGTGCAGGGGGCGGAGGGGGGCTGTGCGGGAGGCGGAGGGGGGCTGTGCGGGGGGTGGAGGGGGGCTGAGCAGGAGGTTGCGGGGGCTGTGCGCGGGATGCAGGAGGGTGCGGGGGACTGTGCGGGAGGCAGAGGGGGGCTGTGCGGGGGGCGGAGGGGGCTGTGCGGGAGGGGGAGGGGAGCTGTGCGGGGAGAAGGGGAGGTGCAGGGGGTTGCGGGGGGCTGTGCGCGGGATGGGGGGTGCGGGGGGCTGTGCGGGAGGTGGAGGGGGGATGTGCTGGGGGCGGAGGGGGGCTGTGCGGGGAGAAGGGGAGGTGCAAGGGGTTGCGGGGGGGCTGTGCGCGGGATGCGGGGGGCTGTGCGGGAGGCGGAGGGGGGCTGTGCGGGGAGAAGGGGAGGTGCAGGGGGCGGAGGGGGGCTGTGCGGGGGGTTGCGGGGGGCTGTGCGGGAGGCGGAGGGGGGCTGTGCGGGAGGTGCAGGGGGTTGCGGGGGGCTGTGCGCGGGATGCGGGGGGTTGCGGGGGGCTGTGCGGGAGGCGGAGGGGGGCTGTGCGGGGTGGCTGCGGGAGGCGGAGGGGGGTTGTGCGGGGAGAAGGGGAGGTGCTGGGGACGGAGGGGGGCAGTGCCGGGAGTGGAGGTGCACGGGGCGGAGCAGGGGGCGGAGGAGGAGGATGGGGACGGAGGAGGCTGCCGGAGAGCTCAAGGAGGAGGAGGGAGGAGCTGTGGAGGAGGAAGAGAAGGGAGGAAGAGGAAGAAGAAGGGAGAGGAGGAAGAGCACAGAGGAAGAAGAAGGGGGAGGATGACTCTTCTGTCCTTTTTTTTTAATTTAATTCCATTTGTATCCTTGAAGTTAACGTCCGTTTGTATTGATTATGGACGGTCACTGACCCGAGGGGCACAAGTGATAGATTAGCAAGAAGTGAGGGGTACAGCTGATATTACCAAAAAGATAGGGGCATAACTGATATTGCGATATCTCGGAGGGGCACAAGTGATAAAATCCCTACTTAATAGTGGAATCTGTTTCTACTGATAAAGGTTTCCTGTAGTCACGAAACCGTCCTCCTCCAAGTCCGTGTTTAACTTTTCTAGTGGGGTGAATTTGAAATGTGGGTGGTCTTGATTGTCTCGGGATCTTGTAATCCCATAGATGATCAGTGTGTCATGGTGAATGAGAACTGTAGTTGTCCTTGCATTGGTCGTGTGTGTTAAGTTGTACAGTTGAAAAAAAGGGATATATTGATTCCTAGATGTCTTATGCAGGATTGGTTGCTTGGTTGAGGGGTCCATATAAATCTCTTTATGAAACCTTTGCTACTTTTCCAAACATTTACTAATTTTTCTGAAACATAAGTTGCGTCCTCTTCTCAGTAGCAGAGAATCAATAGTACTTTGCAGGCATATGACAATTTAGGATTTTGATGACTCGTTCAGTCGGTGATTTGTGGGAACCATTCTTCTTGGAAATCCCACTAAATCCCAATTTATTTTCATGTTCTGTGACTTGTCATATACTACAGACTTAATTGTGTCGTCTTTATGAAATAACTTATCATATACTACAGACTTAATTGTGTGTTTTTATGAAACTGGACAATGTCCAAACATTTTTTTTACTAGAATATTTTTTATAAATGTTAGTTTTAATCAACTGTGCATTTTCTCTATTTCTTACATCTGGGTAAGAGGAACACATTGCCTATGGTTTTACTTGCATTTTTATCATGTTTTGTTGTCCATTCAGCATCCGTTACTCTTTCCATGCAAAGTTTCTATGTTGGTCATTATTGTTTGAGTTCAATTCGAATTTGTTGAGCTCTAATGCCATATATGCAAACTACTCTACGAAGTATCACATCAGGCATGTCACCAATAGTATCTTATTTACATGGAAAGGCACTTGCCGAGGGCATTGTAACGAGTCGAACTTGTCATTGTACGACTCGTAAAGTGAATGACCGTGAGAATACAAGCATTTGATTCAAGTTGGCTTAGTACCTAAGTGATCTCAGATTAATCATTTTGAGTATTAAACTTATTAATGAAGAGAAATAAATCTCCAAGGAGAAGCATGCCTCTTTGGAAACTCGAATAGAGTTTTGGACAACCGTAAATAACTCGGTCGAGAGATTAATGTTGCTTTAGCTCACTGTGTGCTTTGTGCACTGCTTAGTATTTCTTTTGGCGTCTGAGTGATTTTTCCGCCACGGTGTCGAGTGGGTTTGCGCCTTGTGCTTTGTGATTCGCTTTTGTTCTGTGTGTTCTCCGCTTGGAGATGAGGCCTACAAGCTCTATGTGATCCTCTTGAGATGTGTATTACTAACAGAGGATGTGAGTTGTGATCCAAAGCAGCATTAAAGTACAGTCCAAGCTCATCTTTCGTTACGAACGTGACTTCTAGGTATTTATATGTGTTGGTCCCACGTATAAGTACCCGGATGCACATTTGTGAGGAAAGACACGAGACTTTTAAATAAAAAGCCGTAAAATATGTGATCAGTACATTTTATTCAGGATCAAATGTATTAAATAAGATTGTTCCCTTTCGTCGGAACTCTATCGATAGAATGTGGACTTAGATTATTTTCTAGCGTGGTCCTACTCTCTTATAGTTAGAATTGATGTTCAAAACATGTCTACATCTGGCTTGGATTTATAAGCCGGGTTAGTAGAACCCGTTACCATGGAATGATTTTCTTTGCATGTTTTCTATTTCTTAGTGGATGTTGAGAACATGGAAGTTGGTTCATACTTTGTGATTTTTCACAACTGCTTTTGGTACACTTTTTATTTACCTTTCTACTTGTTTCATATCTGTATTGGACGCTTTGCTCATAAACCTATTTGCGTAAACTCGACAGGTTTACAGGAGCAGCAGTCGCAGCAGTAAGCGACATGTGGTTGACTTTTTGTAGCGTTCTTTTGTGGTACAATGTGGTCCTTCTCTTTGAGTTTTTATAATGTAGTTATTTTTGAGAGACAAGACGATGTATCCATACATGTAGCTACATTTCTACGGAATTGTATAATCTTTTTGTGGACATGATGTATGAATGGAATGAAAAAATACAGTATTTCTTTCATTACTTTTCTCCTACAAGTTTTAGTACAGCTTGGTATTTCGAATGTAGAATCGTATGTGTGAATATGTATGTGCTGAGTATCTGGACCCTGGAGGCGTCACCGTATGGTATCAGAGCAATGATACTCCAATAAACTTCACAAATATGATTCTTATGTGGTATTCGAAGTACAGATAATGTATGGATGTTAAGCCTACACGAGTTTCAAGAGATTAGTAGATTAAGTTGCAAGTCCACATGTCTCTCAAATGTACAAAAAATATTAATGTTATGATTCTCATGCAGGACCATGCCTCCACGAGTCGACCTAGATGTGGCGCAGCAGTTGGCCCTTCTGGTTCAGGCCGTTCAGGGCATCCAGCAACGCCAAGAGCAGCTAGAGCACAGAGGCTCCAAGAGCAGTCTGACCCCTCCTATAGACCTTCAGGGGAGTAGTCCAGCATACATCCGGTGCCATCACTAGATTCAGAACGAGATGAGGATCTGGATGCTTTGCAAAAGCATCATACTACATATGATGCCTACCAGAGATCTCAGGTACCACAATTCCTTGCCACCACTACACCAGTTGACGCGGAGTTATGGATAGAGCATGGGTCGAAGGTGCTACGGATTATCCATGCTTCAACAGATAGTTGGCTTACTTTACGGAATTTTCATTGGCTGCATATGCTGAGAGATGGTGGAATGCCATCAAGGAGCACCTCACAGAGCCGATTACTTGGAAGGTATTTGTGGATGAGTTTCGCGAAGAGTTATATCCAAACTATTGGGTTGAAGAGCGGAGGAGAGAGTTTGCAAAGCTGAGACAGGGCTCCATGACAGCTCAAGAGTACCTGATCCGCTATACAGAGCTTGCACGCCACTCTCCTACCACTACAACCCACCCACGAGAGAACTTGCAGAAGTTCATCCGTGGTATGAGAGAGGAGGTACAAGACCGTTTGTCTACCTTAGATCTCACCTATATCAAGGAGGTGACAACGAAGGTGACAAAGTGGGAGTCTTCTCAAAGAAGACAACCTGTAGGACAGACACAGTCTCATACTGAACAATACAACAGAACAACACATCGAGATTCACACCGCACTCGCAGAAATCATCGTTTCCACCCATTTGCGATAGCCCCAACTATCACGGGTTCCACTTCGTCTCACACTTTGGGACAAGCTTTGGCAAGTCTGAAAGCGTGATAATCGCATCGAATGCGATCAGGATCGACTAGTCGTACTAATTGCTAGATGCAGCGGAATTTAAAAAATTTATTTGATGAAACCATATGATCCAAGAACACTTCTCGGATCATTTCGTCTAAACCACAAACAAGTGATAGGATTACCTCTTAAAACGTGGTTGCGATCGAGTTTCTAAACGAAGAAACCTCCTGTCTAAAGTCCGATCCAACGGAGGAGACGCTTGTGAGCGCGGGGATGAATCGTGTGCTCCTCGCAATCCATGTTGATGATCCAAGCGGCGGATCTCCTGATCTCGTCACACGAGATCCAACATCTTCTTCACGAGCGAGATGCACCGAAGGAGATGGAGATCCACGAGTAGATGATCTGGTAGCATAACGACGATGTTGCGTCGATGACGTCTCTCACAATGGCTCCATGGTGGACGGCCATTATAAGAGAGAGATATAGACTTGGCGTGTAGAGAAAATAAGAGAGAGAGAGAGAGACTCGTCGAGTCAGTGCAAGTAGAAGAGCAAGGTATGCCTCTTCTTATATAGGGTTTTGGGAGTCCACGGATCACAATCCGTGGGATACACATAATCAATGGATGAGATTGATTTGTGTTTCTTTCAATGGCTAAGATGTTGTAAAAACACAACAATTGATGATTTAATTCAAATTAATTTCCATTGATAAATCAACAAAATTAATTCGAAATTAAATCATCTTTGACAAGAGAAAAAATATTGAAGAGAATAAACCAATATCCCCATAAGAGGGGACGGCTACTCTTCTCCTCATAGAGAGTTGTAGCCGTCCACTCCTCTTTGGTGGACTTGGTCTATCTCTTTAAATTATCATGACATCTCATTATCTCATGATATATATCATCATCTCTAGTTGACAATATTTTCACAAAAAATAAATCCAAATTATCTTGTGGAAAATATCAATCATGCCATTGAAATTATGTAAATCTTATTCACAACCCTAAACTAAATGTAAATTATATTTTAATTAATCATTCAATGTGAATCCAGTTCACATCAATAATTAATTAACAAATATAAATCACAATATGCTCTCTCTAATATATTATAAATCACATTTATAATATATATTATTAATATGGATAGTACTATCCATATTATTCATATCCATGATAATTAAATCACATTTAATCATCTTGGATCTCTTTTCTAATGTGCCCAAATAACATGAATCACATTCACATTATTCATATCTTTGATAATTAAATCACATTTAATTATCTTAGATTTTCTCCTTATAATATGAATCAGGTTCATATTATCCATGATAATTAAATCACATTTAATTATCAATTTTCTCGATGCTTGGATACATATATCAACAATGAAATTATCCATGAAATCTTTCAAGGATAATGCGCTTTCTCCGCGGATACTTGGAGATTAGGACAGGGCGATTGTATTGTTCCACGTATAGTGACTTGGATATTGAGATCACATCTCAAATTCAGATCTCAGGCCTCCCATAGATACTTGATTAAATCAAGACCGCAAATCTAATCTTCTCATTGCATCTGAATCACACTCAGATCAATGTCCAACATTTGAACCAAGATCAGATTACTTCTCTACTAAAAGGAGTCACTAAAATCCAGAACCATTTCTTCACTCCCTAGGAATAGAAGCATCATGGTTATACAATCGTTTATGATTATATCGCCCTCAGGTATTCCCAACACCTGTACATCATGCATACTGGAAGACCTAGAATAAACTCGAAGTATTAGATCAATTTTATACTGTCTACTTAAGGGTTTTGTCAGTAAGTTTCTCATTTGATCATTGGGAGTTAGTATCGATCATATACTTTCCAAAAGCATATATCATACCTAGGTCTTGATCATATACTTTCCAAAAGTATATATCAAACGTACAAATTAAGTCAAGCTTCCAAAGCGAGACGACTGCGCACGGAATTTGATTATTTCCAATATCTCATGAATGAGCTCATATCTTCCTGTTCAGTAGTGAACCTGTGTGATCCCTTTGAGAGATCGTATTACTCATATGCCCTTATATGCACACCAGCACGCCGGTGTATAGACCTTGGTTATATCATCAACCTATTGGTCTGCCAAATGTACATACTCAGACATATAGTAACACATCTGTCTCCGGTCAGAGGATGTGTGCCTATACCGTGACAGCATACGATACAGGTCTTTGGTTATCTCGATCTCGTTAAGTCAACTCTTTGACCTAACTAATCTGACACCTCCGAATCTCTATTCCTATGCAGAGGACCTGTATCAAGAGGTCGGTCAGATATCAGCCTATATGAGAAAGGATTGCCATCTCCTACTCAGGCTGGAGATCATCTATTAACAATCATTTGACGATGCTTGATGAGTCCTTAATCTAACTCTTTAGATATTCATCCAAGCAGCAACCTCTATGATTCAATAGTTGAACCAACAATTGTATGATTATTAAGATGGCCATGGTACATAACCCTAATTGTACTAAGGGACCTATTATGCAAATTAATTATTCTTCATTTCATATCAGGGAATGATATTCGCAATAACATTTATTGCATAATGGCTCGTCGTGGGCTCGCATGTCCAACATAATCGTGGTGCATCATCTTCCCGACCTCTAGTACACCCTCAGGGCCGCCAATCGTAAGGAGACAGTATGGTGTCTAGAGGATCGCTCTCACCACGAGTTTGCTTCCATTGCCGTCAGCCTGGCCACTTCATAGCAAATTGTCCCCAACGTGCTAGTGGATTGGGTTTTCACCGTAGAAGTAGAGGTTTCCAGTATCCTCCCCCACAACCGACACAAAATGCAGCAGGATCCACTTCTTTACCGGCACAACAAGGGCAATTGAATGTCGTTACCCAGGAGCAGGCCCATGCCTCAGTTTCAGTTGTCTGAGGTATGATTTCTATATAGAATTTTGTTTCAGAATTTGTTTAACCTCGCATCACCCTTTTGTTGTGTTGGGCACCGAAGACTGACATTAAGAATAAGTATCCCCACTTACTTTCTAGTATTGAAGTCCGAAACCCCGAGTCTAACTCTCTTTGAGATTCTTATGGGTTTCATCTTTTCCTTTGAGATTTTTATATATCACACACTTATTAGACTAGTAGGATCACACATCAAGTCTCGAGGACGAGACTTCCTTTGAGATTTTTATGATGTAAAACCCCGAAACCTGAACAGGGGCTAAATTGCAAAAATTAATGAAGTCTGGACTTAATTACAAAATCTGTACTTATCCAATGTTCAAAAAATTCAAGTGAGAAGTCCATCGCGTAGTACTCGTCGAGATCTTTTCAACGGTACGAAGAACGTTCAAATCTGATATCGAATGAGGGAGATATGGTCATTTTATGACTATGGGTCAGTAACTGGACCCAGATCCGAACTCGGATCCGTTTAACCGAATCCAGATATAAAAGGGGGATTGGCTTGGGGTAGGTCGATCAAACTCCATTTTCCACTCCTCAAACCCCCCTAGAGCTCGCCGGAGCGCCACCAAGGTCACCGGAGTGCCTGATCGTGAAACCAAATGCACCACCGTAAAGAGCGCGTCGCAAATGACTCATTCCTTACCCCCGCAAGGTACGGATCCCTCCTCTTGCTGTCGTTTTCCGTACTTTGTTCATCTATAGGTTATGTATCGATTTCTAGGACGGATTGTGTCGGATTTGCAAACACATGGGCTATGTCGATCTATGGGGGTGCATGCAAACCTGTATTCCTCACTGTTCTGCGGTTCTAAATCTGGTTCATCCTTGATTTTAGATAAGATTTCTGTGGTTCTAAATATGGTTCATCATCGATTTTAGATATGCTTTCTTTTGTTTTAAATCTGGTTCTTCGTTGATTTTACATATGTTTGGACTATGCATAGATGATCTAATCCTTCAGATTCTAAGAGCAGCCTAAGCACAAATGATCTTTACTCCCTGGATCACTAATCCCATAGTACAAGGAAATATAGGACCAACAACCAGGGATCATCTTCCAGTATATTTATACGTCGAGAGATGATCTGATAAAAAATTTGTCAAATGACCTAACTAGAAGCATTGTCATATCATAATTACATTATAGGGTGTGATAATACTTAATAGTGGAATCTGTTTCTACTGAGAAAGGTTTCCTGTAGTCACGAAACCTTCCTCCTCAAGTCCGCGTTTAGCTTTTCTAGTGGGGTGAATTTGAAATGTGGGTGGTCTTGGATTGTCTCGGGGCTCTTGTAATCTCATAGATGATCAGTGGGTCATGGTGAATGAGAACTGTAGTTGTCCTTGCATTGGCCGTATGTGTTAAGTTGTATAGTTGAAAAAAGGGATATATTGATTCCTGGATATCTTATTCAGGATTGGTTGCTTGGTTGGGGGGTCCATATAAATTTCTTTATGAAACCTTTGCTACTTTTCCAAACATTTGCTAATTTTCCTGAAACATAAGTTACGTCCTCTTCTCAGTAGCAGAGAATCAGTAGTAGTTTGCATGCATATGACAATTTAGAATTTTGATGACTCGTTCAGTCAGTGATTTGTGGAAACCATACTTCTTGGAAATCCCATTAAATCCCAATTTCTTGTTATGTTTTGTGACTTGTCATATACTAGAGACTTAATTGTGTCATCTTTATGAAATAACTTAACATTTTCCTTTTGACTTAATTGTGTGTTTTTATGAAACTGAATAATGTCCAACCAATTTTTTTGACTAGATTATTTTTTCTAAATGTTAGTTTTGATCAACTGTGCATTTTCTCTATTTCTTACATATGGGTAAGAGGAACACATTGCCTATGGTTTTACTTTGCATTTTTATCATGTTTTATTGTCCATTCAGCATCCACTACTCTTTCCATGCAAATTTTATGTGTTGGTCATTATTGTTTGAGTTCAATTCGAACTTGTTGAGCTTTAATGCCATATATGCAAACTACTCTACGAAGTATCACAGCAGACATGTCACCAATAGTATCATGTTTACATGGAAAGGCACTTGCCGAGGGCAATGTAACAAGTCGAACTTGTCATTGTACGACTCGTAAAGTGAATGACCATGAGAATACAAGCATTTGACTCAAGTTGGCTTAGTACCTAAGTGATCTCAGATTAATCATTTTGAGTATTAAACTTATTAATGAAGAGAAATAAATCTCCAAGGAGAAGCATGCCTCATTGGAAACTCGAATAGAGTTTTGGACAACCGTAAATAACCCGGTCGAGAGATTAATGCTGCTTTAGCTCACTGTGTGCTTTGTGCACTGCTTAGTGTTTCTTTTGGCATCTGAGTGATTTTTCTGCCATGGCGTCGAGTGGGTTTGCACCTTGTGCTTTGTGCTGCGCTTTTTGTTCTGTGTGTTCTCTGCCTGGCGATGAGGTCTACGGGCTCTATGTGATCCTCTTGATATGTGTATTACTAACAGGGTATGTGAGTTGTAACCCTAAGCAGCATTAAACTACAGTCCAAGCTCATCTTTCCTTACTAAAGTGACTTCTAGGTATTTATATGTGTTGGCCCCACGTATAAGTACCCGGATGCACATTTGCGAGGAAAGACACCGAGACTTTTAAATAAAAAGCCGTAAAACTATGTGATCAGTACATTTATTCGAGATCAAATGTATTAAATAAGATTGTGCCCTTCCGTCGGGAACTCTATCGATAGAATGTGGACTTAGATTATTTTCTAGCATGGTCCTACTCTCTTATAGTTAGAATTGGTGTTCAAAACATGTCTATATCTGGCTTGGATTTGTAAGACGGGTTAGTAGAGCCCGTTACCATGGAATGATTTTCTTTGTGTGTTTTCTATTTCTTAGTGGATGTTGGGAACATGGAAGTTGGTTTATACTTTGTGATTTTTCACAACAGCTTTTGGTACACTTTCTGTTTACCTTTCTACTTGTTTCATATCTGTATTGGCGCTTTGCTCAAAACCTATTTGCATGAACTCGACAGGTTTACAGGAGCAGCAGTCGCAACAGTAAGCGATACGTGGTTGACTTTTTGCAGCGCTCTTTTGTGGTACAATGTGGTCCTTCTCTTTGAGTTTTTGTACATGTAGTTATTTTGAGAGACAAGACGGTGTATCCATACATGTAGCTATATTTCTACGGCATTGTATAATCTTTTTGTGGGCACGAGGTATGAATGGAATGAAAAAAAATACAACGTTTCTTTCTTTACTTTTCTCCTGCAAGTTTTGGTACGGCTTGGTATTTCGAATGTAGAATCGTATGTGTGGATATGTATTTGCTGAGTATCTAGACCCTGGGGGGGTCACACAGACCCCCACCAGCGCACCCCCAGCATGCGCCCACCACCTCACGCACCAGCACGGGCACCCCCAGCATACTTAATCAATTAGGTTAAGTAAGTTTGAAGGAACAACATTTATTTTGTAAGGCTTTCAACAACTCTATTTTTCCTCTAAATGCATGCATTGCAAGTCTTATATCTCATTATTCTCTCTTGAAACATTGCAAGTGTCATCTTATTTCTTCCATCTTAGTTTGCAATTCAGCCTATGTTTTCTTATTTAGTTGCATTCATGTCCGCATTTGTTTACTTTAAGTTCTATTTTTACCATAGATTGCATTTTCACTTCAAGATTTCATAGCTCTTTTCTCTTATCGCCATAGATTAAAATTCGAATTAAGCTTGAAAGAAAAACAAATATCGTGAATTTTCTTGGTCTCTGTAGATTAGATTATCTATTTGTCGCATATATTTTTTTGTAATCCGATCTTGCTCGTAGGTGTATTCTTTATTTGTTTGATTACGATTTTTTGTGAAACAACAACGACGTGATAAAACCACTTTCTTAAATCGCATCAACATTTTGGCATCGTTGTCGGAGACTAAGCAACATTTACAATTTTCCTTCATTTTTAGCTTATTTTTTATATCCTAATCCATGCATTTTTTATTTCAGGTACTTAGACCTCGAGAAAAAAAGAATAGCTCGCCATCAATAGGACAAAACATTACGGATATAGCGCCAGAAATGCATGCATCGTGAGCATTCTCTTTACTTAAGCATTTTAGGTTTTAATTTCTGCATTTGTTTACGCTCCGAATAAATCGAAAAAAATAAAAAAAAGTTCTTGATTGCATCATCTATGTGTTCTACACCCTCTAACAACACAAAAATTTAAGACCACTAATTGTGCTTGATCAAATAAAAAGCAAGCTTCCGCAAAGTTATCGCGTGGCTCGGAATTAAGTAGTTTGAATTGCTTGAAGTGTTGCACAGTTTTTCACAATCGCACTTGCACAAACAAAAACCTTAAATCAGAGCTCAAAATCCTACGTAGATTTATTGACTACTAAATTAAAGTTTAGCCGCTTTTCAGTGAGGGAAACCTTAGCAGAGTGGGTAATTAAAGGATACGGTAATTGGCATCATCCTTAAGGAATACGGGTAGTCGTTCTATGGTCCGTATACTTGCAACCATACTGGTTGAAAGTGGATGCAACTAAACATATAAAACTAAGCCAGTCATTAATCTATGAATAGAGTTTAGGTCAATTTTTTTGTGTGCTTGATTTTTTCCGGGAACAAATAAAATTGAAAAGATAACCGCAACTGCGACAATTTGTGTGGATTTGGTGAACCAACAATTGTTTTGTGTTTGTGTTGTGTATGCTTGGTCGCAGATCTCTGAAAACTTCATTGCAACAACTACTTGATTACGACCGAATCTATTAAACAAAATCCCATCCATCTTGTTCAAGTGAAAAGTTTGCGGATACACCTGACATATGACACATGGGTGAAGAAAACCGGCCCAATCCCATAGACCTCATTTTACAACAATTACAAACCGTTGAGAGAAGAAAATGTCATGATCCACCACACCGTAGTTTCTCTCATCTGACTACCACCTATCAGTACACATCTCTTTTCAATTAGTCTTACTGTGTTGTAGAGTTTTCTTTGATGCACTTTATAATCGAGTTTGAGTCTCATTTCAATACATTTAGGTAAACTCATCGAAATAGGAGACAAGCGGTTAACAAACTTTTTGAATTGCAAAGCCAATTCAAAAAGTGTTCGAGGCACACTTTATTACTGCAAACTTTGAATGTAGCATTGCAATAGTCTAATTGCCTTAAAAGTGAAAGGGCAATATTAAGTGAGTTGTTGCATCACAATTCTCATGAATATTTGTTAAGAGGGTGACCCCAATCAATAACAGTGTCATTTTTGTCTTCAACATTATATGTTTATACATTATTTTATCTATATGTTATATCTGATAATTGGGATATGGATCTTCGGAGCAAGAATGTTGCTTTCTGTATGATAGTGTGAGCTCATGATTCGAGACCAAAGAGAAGTATAGGATTATATATGTGTAAATATTCATACGAAATACAAGAGAAATATGATGCTTAGCAAATAGAAATTTCCTTTGTTAGTCAACCATGCCAGCCTAATGAGTAATGATTCATAGTTTATACTTAACAAAAAGGAATATTTCATATAGTGACAGATATTTGAATTTATTTATTTTATTCTTTCACATATTTATTGTTGCCAAGATAGATCTGAATGGAGGCGAAGAATCTATGTAGCCGATCCTACTTAATTGTGGGCAAAGGCTTTGTTGTTGTTGTTTCACATATTTATTGTTCCCGTGAATTTTGTTAGCACCTTGCATGTCAATCTTCCTTTTGACAATGACACATGTAACTATCGATAAACACTCGCATTATTGTATCTTTGCAGCTGACAAAGCCTCAAGCTTCCAAAGCAAAGGCCAAGCTACTCAATTCTACTCATATGTTGTGTTTTCCGATTGTATTCATACTTGTAAAAAGCTTACATATGCGCGGGCATGCATGGGTGAGCATTCTTCCAGATTGTAATATAGGGATACCAATAAAATCCATTAAAATTTTTTTTCTTAATTAAAGAAAGGTCTACCACCCAAAAGATCCGCTTAAATGGTCTGGTGGTTAGTGCGGTGTCCCTACCATCTAAAAGATCATGGTTCAAATCCTCCCTTATGGGGTTGCATTAGGTAGTCGACAATCAACGTAAAAAATAATCAAATCTTTCGACATGAATTCGAGGAAGAATCCATGTAGCCGGCCATACTTATAGTTGCAGAAGGGTTTGCCATTTTTTTTATTAAAGAAAGGTGGTTGAGCTTCTATGTATTTAAGTAAAGGGAAGATACATGGAAGCAAATTTTCCCAAAAGATCTCTAACCATCAATTGAAATGCTCTAGCCTCCCAATGTAACAACTATTGTGCACATAACCTATTGTGTCTTCGATTGGGATTCGATACATTTGCCCAACAATAACAAAATCATTATTCCTCTTGAATACTCGAGAACGTAGAATTAACCTATCAAACTACATCCGATTGATATGAATTCCAACTCCGAACTGCATGTAGAGGATCGATTCGAGTCATTCAAAGGTAGCTTATAAACCAGTAGATCTACCATAACCCACTCTCGAACTTTGAATCGAACACCTTGGATTACATAATCTTATCGGATCATTTGATATCCGATCTGGCTTGATCCATTTTCAATTTAATGTTCAACAATAAAAACATAAACAGTTAATATAGATTAAATATCATATAACAATCTACACATCACTAACAATCAAAACAATGATACAATATGTAGGTAGTTATATCCATGCAATCGAGATTCTTGTAACATCAACTTTTAGTCATGTAGTTGCTCGATGATCAATAAAAAACAAGATCAAATCAAGAACTATCAAAATGGATCACATGATAGGAGGCCTTCACCACTACCTTGAGCACTCTAACGATGCAAGAAACCTTGAAGCCTCTTTCCACGCTTTGGAGGCTTAATTTTTTTAATAGTAGGTCTGGTAATTTCGAGGATCCAGAACGTCTCCCTTGATATTCGAATCCGGGTTCTTTAATGTGTAGGCACACTGCACTACTATCAGACCACTCATTGGGTTCATTTAGAGACTTAATTTGATGGTGGAAGATGGATTTTTTAGGGTGGGAAAAAGCATGACAAATTTTGAAATCGTCTCAAGGATAAACACCATCATATTAATAGAGGGCGATTTGTCTTCTTGTTTTTCCTCCAATCATTTCTGTTTTCATAACTTGTTAATTTCTTAATTTAGAAATTCAATCTTCAAGTTAGTTTCAAACTACACCCACATCAATTAGTTGACAACTATGAAACTCTACCTTAGTACATCTAATTAAACTCATATGATTATTTAATCATTTCTCATTGACTTAATACTGCTCGATTTAATCTTTATTTGTAATTATTGCACAAATCCAACCATTCAATGTTTTTGAAAATTGGATTCACTATTTATTTTTGTTATTAATTTATTTTTAAAAGAAGGTCAGCTGGTAAATGTACCAGTTAGGAGATGCGAGTGTTGGGTTGTTGAATCGACTAAGAGAAGGTGAGGACGACCCAAGAAGTGTTGGAAAGATACTATACAAAGGGATCTTAGTTTTTTGTATACAAGTCCGAGATTGACTCATGATAGATCTGAATGGAAGCGAAGAATCCATGTAGCCGACCCTACTTAATTGTGGGAAAAAACTTTATTGTTGTTGTTGTGTTAATTTGATTGATTTGGCTCTTAAATTATTTCTACTGTGTTAGCATTTAGTTTAACATAGTTCATCTATTAGTTAATCGGATTCAAGTTGCCTAATTATGACCTGATAAAATTCAAAAATAGTGCATCTGACATATGTTTTTGCAACGAATAATAGACAGGTAACAAAACTGCTTGTTTCGTTAATCATATCAAACCAAATGGATTTTTTAGTGTGCATGTATCTACACTCACACGTGCACTTATGTGCGTCTATGATAATTATGATAATTAAGAAAAATATTTATTATTTTGCTGATGTTACACAATATTCTTAGTATAAGTAAATATTTACAGAAAAAAGCAAATCTTAAATTAAAATGAAATGACCGTATTGTTATTTGTATTTTGATGTCAATTCTATTTTTTTTGCAAATGATCATTTCATATTAATTTATGATTTAGTTTTGAAAAGGGGTCATTTATGGTAAGAACAATATATAATATTAGTAAAAATAATATATTTTTTTGCTCAAATTGATTGATATTTTGTAAAAGTGAGGGTACTCATCACATTTACAATGAGCTATGTGCTCAATGGAAACCCCCTATTTATATGTGCATACATACATGCATATGTGCGTATATCCATGCATGCATGCATATACGTATATGCGTGCGAAGAGAGAGAGAGAGAGAGAGAGAGAGAGAGAGAGAAATTTATCGGTGATTGCAGATGTGTTATTAAGAGAATGAGTTGGATGGATAAAGAAAGTGAAAGCACAAATAGTTATAAAATAAGGATTTTAAAATTGTACCCTTTCGAGTTTTTACAGTTACACTTACGCCCTTACCTTTATGCAATAACACTTGCGTTTTTACATTCAAATGAATGTTTGGTTAAGAAAGAGTTTATTACATTTATGCCCTCTCCTACCTTTCCTCCTCCTAGATCTCTGACCTTGAGCATATCTGACCTTGAGCACCAACAACTTATCCTCCTCGTCCGTTTTGTGAAGCCCAAGACACTATGGGCCTGTTTGGTTGCATGGTTGGGCAGGGTTGGGCAGAGGTACCCTTATGAATAGTAAACTGTGAGGAGGATTGGGCTGTTTGGTTGGAGGGTTGGGAAGGGTTGGGCCAACCCAACCCTCCCCAACCATGCAACCAAACAGGCCCTATGGAGGTGGAGAAGGTGTTCGAGATTGCGAAGAGGCTTCTCAGGACAGGGAGTGGAGGGTTTCGGAGCGGAACGAGGAGGGAGACGACGGATGCCAGGGGTTGATGGGGTGTGAGGTGTTGAGGGGAAGAAGGGGTGTGAGGTGTTGAGGGGAAGAAGGGGTGTTCGTGTCTATCCTTTTCTTTTGCCCAATTACATCTATACCCAAAATTTAATCTCTTTGAAAAGGCAGTGGCTTAACTGCAAAAAACTCATAAAGACAAAATGATGTCTCACGGTTAACTCTTCCGTCCAATGCCCACGTTTCAAACGAACTTCGATCTTTCTGGTCATAAAGATGCCAAAACGGTAATCCGACTTGCCGGATTCGAACCAGCGACCTAAGGATGATCTGCTTACGACTACAGTCCTCCGCTCTACCAACTGAGCTAAAGTCGGAATGGCATTAGGGCCTTCTGTATCATACTTTTATTTATAAATAACATCTCTATCTACTATTTCTAACTTTCTCTAATTTCGGAAAAGTTTTTTTTTGTAATGAAAATCTTTGCCAAATACTTAAGATCAAGTCTTCACGCGAGCATAATCTTGAAACACAAACTCACTTCTTGTGAAATTTCAATGCGGATCTATACAAGGATATGATAGCATTTGATAGAAGAATGCCTCGTTCACTGGTTAAACTTTTATCCTTTGCTTATTTGATAATAATGTGATACCCCTTGCCCTTGGTTTAGGTAATAATATACATTAAGGTGTAGGGGACGTATTTGATAATAATATGATACCCCTTGGTTTAGATAATAACATACATTAAGGTGTAGGGGAAATATGAAACATAAACATGATAATGTGTGATGAATACAAGTGTTGTTAATTAGATAAAGCAATTGCATATAAGACTATATATTAATAACTTATAGCATGAAAAATAGTAAAATACTGCTTTTAGAGCATGAAAAATAGTGTCTCTTGAGTTTTCTCTCATATGTGATATTTATTTAAATCCTTAGGGAAACATATACATGTATTCGTATCTTTAAAATTTGTAAATTTGTATCCGTTAAAATTTGAGGCTACTATAAAAAATTGAGGCTACTATATAAATATTCGTTTTTGTATTTGTTGGATGTTTGATTGTTACATTTGTTTGACACATGGTATGGTAGAAACTACATCCATATCGTCCATCAAAAGGATGCAGGCACGAACAAATACATACATATCTACATATACATACTTATATATATATATATATATATATATAGGAGAAACTTCAAATGAGGCGGGGTCTCACCATATATATGGTGAGCCACCCTCAATTTAGGCATCTTTCCAATATATTTTACAATTTCTTGTTTCATACATATAACAATAAATATTAACACAATATGTATAGTGAAATAAAATTATGAAAATATTATTATATTAGATGGATATGTTAATTTAAATTTGGGTGCTGTATTGTGAAATTTCAATGCGGATCTATACAAGGATATGATAGCATTTGATAGAAGAATGCCTCGTTCACTGGTTAAACTTTTATCCTTTGCTTATTTGATAATAATGTGATACCCCTTGCCCTTGGTTTAGGTAATAATATACATTAAGGTGTAGGGGACGTATTTGATAATAATATGATACCCCTTGGTTTAGATAATAACATACATTAAGGTGTAGGGGAAATATGAAACATAAACATGATAATGTGTGATGAATACAAGTGTTGTTAATTAGATAAAGCAATTGCATATAAGACTATATATTAATAACTTATAGCATGAAAAATAGTAAAATACTGCTTTTAGAGCATGAAAAATAGTGTCTCTTGAGTTTTCTCTCATATGTGATATTTATTTAAATCCTTAGGGAAACATATACATGTATTCGTATCTTTAAAATTTGTAAATTTGTATCCGTTAAAATTTGAGGCTACTATAAAAAATTGAGGCTACTATATAAATATTCGTTTTTGTATTTGTTGGATGTTTGATTGTTACATTTGTTTGACACATGGTATGGTAGAAACTACATCCATATCGTCCATCAAAAGGATGCAGGCACGAACAAATACATACATATCTACATATACATACTTATATATATATATATATATATATATATATATATATAGGAGAAACTTCAAATGAGGCGGGGTCTCACCATATATATGGTGAGCCACCCTCAATTTAGGCATCTTTCCAATATATTTTACAATTTCTTGTTTCATACATATAACAATAAATATTAACACAATATGTATAGTGAAATAAAATTATGAAAATATTATTATATTAGATGGATATGTTAATTTAAATTTGGGTGCTGTATTTTACAAAATACATTTTTTTACATTATGCAGTTTATACTTTTATAAAACTGTTACATAGTTTTTACTAAATTTACAGTGGCCTTTATAATTTCAGAAAATCTCCCACCTCATTTGAAAGGTCCCCTATATATATATGTATGTATGTATGTATGTATTTATGTATGTATGTATGTATTTATGTATGTATGTATGTATGTATGCATACACACACTTGAATCCATTATCATCCCTATGTATTATCGTATAGTGTAAATATAGACGCAGATACATATGATACATGTGTTGATACATGTGTTAACAAACTGAAAAATATATTATCAGATTCTTATAAAAAGGGAACAACATACAAAAATCTAAATAAAAATAGTAACAAAGATGTTTTGTTGACTAGCTTAAATATGCATGTATTAGATTACTCATAATGATTAATATCAAATCAGGTGAAAGAAGTATAATAAAATATATCACAATTATATTCTTGTACCAAGAATAGATATACAAATATGGATACTAAACTTGTAAGTATCAAAATAATATTCATATCCATATTTATTTTGAGAACACTATATATGTCAATATATGCATAATAAGGAAATGGATTAGATATGAATATATTAAAATCCATTTATATCCTTTTAAACATCCATTAATTGCCACCCCAATCCCCACCATTATCATGAGTGTTGCTTAACCCCCTCACTCTCCTTATTAATCTATTAATCGTAATTTTGATAATTCAACCTATTACGGATGGATTTAACTATATTTATGGATAAGAGGTTAATATGGGGATTGACTTCCTAATATAATACTATAGACGGGGAATTGAGCATCCATTGAGCAGTTTACATTTTCATTGTTCCAAAGGACTCGTATTACTTTCCACGAGTTCTCAACTGCTCTGGTATTCCACTTTGACAAGCGAAGGTCTGCGCCCTCGGTGAACTTGAAATCGTAGGTGGAAAATCCCACTTCTCAACCTTCCCAAGTGGAAAATAGGGTTTGGACGATCGAACAAAGCTCTTTATGAAGTGATACATGGAAAGGATCGAGTCTAGAGCAAAGGCATAAAAAAGCTAACGCAGGGTGGGGTGGGGATCAATGACCCGCTTTCCAAGTGGCTTGTATCTACTCATAGTTGTAGCCTAGGTTGGAAAATGGGATCAAATCAAGCCGGGTGATAGAGGTCCTTGCGGTGCGGTTGACGCGTCAGTTGCAAGGTAGGGGCTGCCCAAACCACCTGTCCTTGTCTCGTGGATAACTAAACTTCTCCCTTGATTGATTTTCCATCTCTTGCTTGGGTAACATGTTGAAACCTCGATTTCAAAATATATGTGGTTCTGCACAAAGCTCGCCTGGATCATTATGTTGATTGCCCAAAGAACAGTAGGAGCTACATACTAGCCCGACGCCTCTTCACAACTGATTTGTCCTTCATGGATGGGAATCACCAGTTGGGGATGTTGAATATATTTCCAACTTTTATACAAAGAGAATTATGAGTCTTACACTAAAAGACTCGAAGTTGAAAATCTATACAGTATATTGACTTTTCTAGAAAAGATAAATGTTAAAATTCCAAAAAAGATAAATGATGAAATTCTGAAAATATAAATTGTTTATATCTGAGTTGAAATTCTTGAAAATAGAAATCTGTAGGTTAAATTACGTAATGTGAAGGTCATCTTTTGAGAGTTATACCACTATTAAAGAAGGAGATCTATTCTTAAGAGTGGTAATGTGTGCAAGTGTATTTTTTGAGATCAGTTCTAAAGAGTGACATCATGTGTAAGTGTATTTTTTGAGATCTGTTTAAACGAGTTGCAGTGTATGTAAAAGTTCCAAAAAAATATAAATCCCTCAATTTCATTCATGTTATCTGAAGGGCATCTTTATTGCATAGTTTATTAAGAGAAAAGTGTGTTTTTTCCTTTTTTGGGGACTTGGTTTATGTCAGAAAGCCAACATTTCTAAAAATCCACATACAGATGTTGCCACTTTTAAGGAAAAAATATCCTTCTTTAATAACAGTATCACTCCTATTGAATTTCTAGAAAAGATAAACGTTCAACTTCTAAACGTGTAAATCTTGAAATTCAGGAGAGTACATTTTGAAAAAGTCGAAAGCAATAACTGTTAATAACGCAACCTTAATTTTTCCGTGAAATTTGAAGATGTATTTAAATGTTTTTTCTCTAAAGACTATGATTATAATTTTTAAAAAAATTGAACCATATTTGTAACTATTATCCATCCTTATTAAATCCTTATATTTTAATGTAAACAATTGTAGCCAATATCAAAATAATATAAAACTTATAATTTCACTCAATATTACATACAAATAACATTGCATCAAATACATCTCATGGCATTGTGGATTTTCTTAGATCATGTTTGGATGAGTAATAGCATCCCCCATGAAAGGACTTTACCCAAAAATCAACTATCCCACGATACATTGTTCACATCATAATTACATCATTAATTACATTTACTTTCATAGTATTTATCCTTTTCCTATTTCTCAACTAAACTAAACACAAATGATGAATATATCTAAATTATCTCTTCTTATTTCTTGTCATTCATCCAAATAGATCCATTAAAAATGTTAATAAATTAAGTTAATATCTTGCAGTAATAAATATTATGTTTAGAAAGTTGTTCACGGTCAATCATCAATTATTAGATAAAGAGGTTTTTTTGTGTCATTCCATAATTAAGTTGCCTTCCACAGTCATCGCAAGAATATCATGGATGCAATAAAAATGAGAAAGGATGATTCCTTCCAATGAAATCATGAAAAATTGGGCTCCCGTCCTATTTTTTCATATATATTTTTAGTTTTTTTTGAAAAAAAATTCACAATGTATATTCATCACTATATCCCTTTAATAAGTATTCCGATTTCATAAACAGGAACTCTTATATTCTCCATCCAGAACATGTACTTTTAGCAGTCTCAATATTGTTGTGATCGACATATTATAGATGGAGGACATAAGAATTTTTGTGTCTACGAAATCGAAATATCATGTTAGAAGGATACAGTGATGAATATTCTTGATGGAATTTAAAAAAAACGAAAAATAAAGGAGGAGCAATCCAATTTTCCCTTCTAAATACCAACTTGATCTCAATTATTAACGCATGCAAGTATAATATTATCTATATCAAAACCCATTTCACGTGCAGGATCAAAGCCTGCATATATCAAGCTCACGCGTGATCCGTGCCCATCCGCACGTGTCCTACGTGTTTCGCACTCAGCCGTTGGATCATACAGTTCCCCTTCCTCCTCACGCGAGCGGCATCCGTGTTAAACCCGATTCCTACACGTGACTCCCCGCTCCGCACGAGCGAAACCCTAGCTTCTTCCCACGAGCGGCGACGCGCATCGCCGGCGCCGATCCAGATCCGTAATCCCAAATGCGAGCAGATCTCGCCCACCCGATCGGGATCTGATGGAGAGGATCGACGGCAGCAGCGAGGAAGACGAGGAGGAGATGGCGATGGCGGGGATGGAGGTGAAGGAGGAGGAAGAGGACGAGGACGAGGAGGATGAGGATCGTCGCTTCGACGGGCACCCGATCGCGGTCGCGGGGGGTCCGCAGAGGGCGGCGGGGGGGAGGAGGAGCCGCCCGAAGGAGGAGAAGGAGAGGACGAAGCTGCGGGAGCGGCATCGGAGGGCCATCACGGCGCGGATCCTCGCGGGGCTGCGGCGCCACGGGAACTACAACCTCCGCGTGCGCGCCGACATCAATGACGTGATCGCCGCGCTCGCGCGCGAGGCCGGCTGGGTGGTACTCCCCGACGGCACCACCTTCCCCTCGCGCGCCTCCGCCGCCCAGGTCGCTCTCTTCTTCTTCTTCTTCTTCCTCTCTCTCTCTGATCTCGATTTGGATCTCTCGATTTCGTCGTCGCCTTCGCTCTTTGTTTGGCCCCGTTGGGTTGTGTTCTCGCCAAGTGGTTTGGGACGGAGGGGGACAGCGGAGTCGATGGGCGCCGTTGTGTGGGGGATCGAACGGTGGAGATTGGGAGATGGGGCGGTTACCGTTCTCGCGGGACTGTTCTGTACCATTGGTTTGTCCGGTTCGGGAGGTGAGGACACGTGGAGGTCCTAAAGGGGTTGATTCTTAAAGCTTTCGCGCTTAGTCGGAGTTGCGGGAGCTACCGATTGCCCGTGGTCTTTTTGGAAAGAGGGGATATATTTGCAAATTGCCCCCGAAAATTGTGTCTTTTATTTAAGCTATTAAAATTTGCAGTTTACCCCCAAGTTACAGTTTGGGATTATTCTGAAGTAGTCGAGTTGAGATCCACTTTTATTTTACTTATTAATTTATTTCTTTTTAATGTATAAAATCTTAAACTCTTTCCGCAAATCCGGTTGAATTTTAAGTTGCTAACCGATGCTTGAATAAATCCTTTTACCAAAAAGTTTGAATAGATGGGATCATGTAATTAAACCAGTTCAGCTGAAATATAAAACTTAACACCTAATACATATAAACATATTTATATGTATATTTATTGAGTCAAAAAATACAACTGTACATATAAACATATTTATTAACACCTAATACATAAACATCTTAAATATATAAAGTACACAACAAAAAAATTAAATTTGAAATGCATATTTAAACATGTGTATCTCCCTGTTGAAAAGTATTGTGTGTATAAACATTTATAGGAACGTATGTCATACATACAAACATTTAAAGATATACACGAATTTGGGCCATAAAAGCCTTTTTTTTTCATACTCACGTTTTCTTACTACAAATGATAATGTGAAGATAATGAATTTTTTGGGCTGTGATATCAAATTAAAATTTCTTTGGTCATGTGAAGTGGGGTATAATTTGTTGGTAACACTAAAATTTTAGTCGATATCAGTGTTTCAAATTTCGCGAAATTTCGATTTTGACACTCCATCGAAATTTAAATCTCGATATGGATCTTTTCTTAACAAATCTAGATCGATTTTGATCGAAATTGATGAAATTTCAAATTTTTTATTTTTTGCTATTTCAAAATAAATTCCAAATCGAAATTTAAAATCTTGATCACGGATTCCTCAAATTTATGGACCAATCAGAAACCCCTCCACTGTTCAAAGGTTTACATTCAAAATTTCCGCACACACTTAATTTGGTATTCTAGTGCTCCCGTTGGCGAAGCGTGTGGCCTGAGATTTGCTGCTCTACGCTGCTCCTTCTTCGCCGGAGATCTTGTACCCATGGCCTTATTCTCTGCGCTGCAGGGCGGGAAGCTGGCTACACCCCTCCCGCCGACGCCACAGAGCCCTGTGCCCCTCAGAGGCATTCCTTCCATCGTTACACCTCGCCGGTATCGCATGAAGGGCGTCTACGTGCCGCCAAGTTCGTATGATACTTCTTCCTCGGGTAGGTCGATGAGCGGCGGCAATCGCACCTTCGAGAGGCAAGCAGCGGAGAATTCTGCCTATGTTGGAAGTTGCATGGACGATGACAAACAGGTCATTCCTTTTAATCCTTTGTTCTCGTGTGCTTAATCTCAATTCATGTCCTTTTTCTGATGTCATATGTTGTCTGATGTTGTCGCCAGATTGTCGGCTTGCCGCCAAGAATGCATGAGCATGACTTTGCTGGGACGCCTTATGTTCCAGTTTACGTGATGCTGCCCGTGAGTTCTCGTCATGTCGTATCATACTTGAGATTCTTGTTTTGTGAGAAACGAGTTCATGATTGATCTTTTATATAAAAACCCAATTCTTACATATTGCGAGGCTCATCAGGAATTGTAGTTGATTTGAATAATGCTTTATAGTCATGGCTGTGTATTGGTCATAGCTAGGTGTTATCAACATGAAGTGCGAGCTGGTTGACCCGGAAGAGCTTTTAAATCACCTGAGAGTATTGAAGTCTATTAATGTCGACGGTGTCATGGTGGATTGCTGGTGGGGAATAGTGGAAGGATATGCACCACAGGAGTATAACTGGAACGGATATAAGCATTTGTTTCAGATTGTGCGTGACGTTAAACTTAAGATCCAGGTAAGTTACCATTTCTGTATTGTTAGAAATTTGATTATATATTGATTTTTGCTTAAATATTAGTTTTAGATCCTGAGTGTTGTAGTTTAGTTGGAAATTGTGAGGTAGATTATTTCATTTTAATATAGTTCCATACGCTCCTCCAATCCCTCTTTCGTTCTTGACTCTTTTCTCCATCCCTTGTCTGCTGCATGGTGATTCATTGTGGCCTTCACAGTTCACACAGAGAATCTAGGGATGCATTCCAAAAGGCGTATACTGGATCAAAAGAAGTGCATCTTCTTTCCAAAATGTGTACATTGGAACAAAAGGCGTGCACAGAGAAGTGCATGATCTGCTCATTGAAAAAAGGCATCATCCATTCATTCATGGATACAACGTGCACTCATCTACTTGAGGACACTACTCAGACTCTTCCCCTCGAAGGCACTCCTTCCTCACTTGGGACGCAATCCTCCTCCCTTGGAAGGTCTTCTGATGCTATGTTTTGACTATGAGATAATAGAATAATAATTTAGTAAAGATATATTAGGAGGCCAATGACTTTCATACATAACCTTGGAGATGCTAAAGATTGAGGCAGATCAAACTGATCAGTATCCTTAATGTGCACTTACCTCTGTAATTGGTATTCCTTCAACCTGACTGCTGTGTATAGTGGAAATAGAACACAAATTAAACAGCAGTCTAAAGGGCACGGACACGGTCGTTCTTTAACTAACATGCTGCTAACACGTGTATATTCATATAGCCAGCGCAGACTCAATCAGCTAGTGGTTCTAATGTAGGGGGATGTCGAAGGCTGGGCTAGTGACTGGAGGCATAGTCAAGTTATAGCCTCACAAGGCCAGAAGTAAGAAACAACTGTTAGAGTATTTGGTAGTGCGCCATGTTGAGTTGTAGCAGGGTAAATGGATCCTGGAGAAGATCCATTTACCCCCATCCAGTGTTTAGTCCCACATGGACCAACAGTGGGACTTGGAGGCTCTGGGAAGGCTATATAAGGAGCCCCAGACCTCCTGTACTCATTGAGAAAATCAATAGAGAAACACGCCCCTTAGAGGGCTTCTCCCGTGGTTTCATCCCGCTCCTCACGGAGTAGGGTTCCACGTTAAAATCCCACGTTCTTATTTTGTTCTTTATCTTTTCCATGTTTTTGCTTCCGCTTCATATTTTATAACATGGTATCAGAGCGGGTCGATTCTCGGAGTTTTTCATTATGTTTTCTTTTTGTTCGAGATTCGGTTCTAGGGTTTTTGTTCAAACCCTAATATTTCTGTCAAGATTTGATTGTTGAAGATTTAGTATCGTTAATGTTTGCACAAGATCAAGAAATTGGAGGGTTCGTTCTGGAACCCTAGATTCAGATCAGATCTCTGGAGATGGTCCCTCCTTCAACGTCAGAGAATCAGCACGATCCACGCAGGAACCCCTGGCAGGCGGCCGGGCCCTATTCTCCGGCCAAAGTCTTATTCACACACGATCTTCGTTCGCACAGGTCCCAGTCGGTGGCGCAGTTAGTCGATGGTTTCCCAACTGGGAACCACAGTGGCGGCGACGCAAGCCCTAGTCAGCGGCGGTCCATTTCCTATCTCCAGACGGCTTTACGCTCTCCTCCAGGCCGCATGATGTAGCTGTCCAGGCAAAGCATCGTGACTCTTCTCCAGACCCTCCCGTGTCCAGGCGCGCCTTGAGCCCCCACCAGGCGGCGCGCGATCTCCAGCAAGCGGCAGAGGTGCCGCATCCAGCAAGCTCCAAGCGGCGCATCTTGCCGCGAACTCCAAGCGAAGCCCTCGTCAGGCGACACATCGAGCTCATGGTGGCGCGAGGCTACTCCGGGCGTTCTCCCTCCAGCCGACGAAGCTTCTCAATCGACCCTTGCGGCGCTCCCCTCGACCCAATCTCGTGCAGGCGGCGCGAGATGTCGATGCCGAAGGCGCGAGATGTCGATGCCGAAGGCGCAAGATGACTCCAGGCGCAAGGCGCCAGCAGTGCGTGCTCCCGATGCCGAAGGCGGCACCCTCCTATCTAGGTCGCGCGGGCGATTTTTCGGAAGCCCCGATGGGGGGCGGCGGTACATGAGCAGAGGGGTTCCCAATACGGGGAACCCTAATAGGGTTACAACCCATATGGGTCACTGATTAAAAAAAAAAGAAAAAAAGAAAAGAGGTTATTTGTTTGGGAGTCCAAGTGGGTTGTTCTGTAAAAAAAAAACAAAAAAACAAAAAAAAATACAAAAACAAGAGAGAGAGAGAGCTATGTTTTGTAACTGAGCATCTTTAGGCTCAATTGGGTCAAGTTTACATAACCCTTTGCAAATTCACATAACCCTTTGCTATTGCTACTGCGGGAGGAAGACGAGGTCAAGGAAGACATTACAACGGTTTGATTATGCAATGATGAGAGGAAGAGGAAACAAATGAAGATGAGGTGGCAGCTTGCTGCTACTGCTGGGGGAGGAAGAGGAGGCGGATGATGGGGCAACTTGCTACTGCTGGAGGAAGATGAAGCAGAGGAGGGACGACTTGCTGCTGCTAGGGAGGAAGAGGGGTCAGAGGAGGGGACATAGGTGCTAGGTCTGCAAGCGAAGGGGCTGGAGGGGAGGGGGTTGCGGGTGCAGTGGGAGTGGGCTCGATGGGGAAGGGGTGTGTGTGTGTGTGTGGAGGATCTGGAGGGGGAGGACGCTAGAGGAGGAAGGTGGGGGGCAGGAGTTTTGTTATTAGTAGCCATTGGATAGAATCATAGAACGTAAGTTAGATTAACTCAATGGTCTGGTTGAGTTAATGGACTAAATTAACATAGGGTTATGAGTGTGATACGGAATGGCTATTCGGTAATCTAGGTATAATTATGAATTGCCAAGGGTCACATAAATAAATACGAAACTACTCAGGGTTATGGGTGTAAATATCCCCTTTCTTTTTCTCTCTTTATATTTTGACCTGGTAGATCTCTCATTAAGTCATAAAATCTGGTACCATCTATTTTATGTGCAAAAGTTATTCGAAGATATCTGGCTTGCAATATTTTTTTGGTGCCGTTTCTTGGAGTCGGTCAAATTTGAAAGTATTTTTCATCCTCGATGATTCTGGAGTGAGTGCTCACTTCATCATGGAGTGGGAGCTTAAATTTATTATATCTTCGAAGTCCTACTCATTCTCCAGATTTCTGGATGCCTGCTGACCTACATTATGCATTTTTCTTTATGGTAAAAAGTAATCTCACAGCTTGGTTATTCGATAGGTTGTGATGTCATTTCATGAATGCGGAGGTAATGTTGGTGATGATGTGTGCATTCCTCTGCCACACTGGGTGACAGAAATTGGCAGAGCCAATCCAGATATATTTTTTACAGATAGAGAGGGGAGGCGAAATCCTGAGTGTCTGTCATGGGGAATTGACAAGGAAAGGGTTTTAAGAGGCAGGACAGCAGTGGAGGTGAAGCTATTTCTTTCTTTATTGCTTTGCTTCTTTTTATTATAGCTGTAATTTTATTTGTTGAAGGCCAAATATATCATGTCCTGATAGTTGTATATATATTATACACTGCAGATACCGATCTCAATCTGTGCTTCACCTAGACAAAAAGATCCTAATTTTTTCATTTTTCTTTTCTAGCATTATAATATTATTAATATTACTTTACTTTAAGTGTGTGAAGGCTAAATTGGACCTTCTGTTTCTCATATATTAGAGAACAAAAAGTTTAGCATTGCATAATAAACAGCAATGGCTTACAGGACATACTCAAAAAAACAGAGGAACTGTAGTGCTGAACATCAGTAGTATGGGACATCAATTGCAAATGGCATGTGCCACAAACTTGCTGAAGTATAGAAATTACATGAACTTGAATTCCCTTGAAGATACTAAACACAAAGCACCAAAAATTGATGTATTAGCGCACATTAATTGTATCAACTGGAGAATAAAGCCGACTGCGGGCCTTTGGACAGCCAGAAATGAAGTGTTTTTTCCGATCACAACGGTTTTATGTTGAGAATGCAATTCATCATGCTCGGACTCTCCTCTAGTCTTGGCTTTTTTTGTAATCTTTAAGGCTCTTAATATATTAGGGCAGGCACCTAGGCGTGTTTCCCCCTTTTTGATTAAAAAAAACATCAATTGTATCAATTTATTCTCACTCAGCTAACTTAATAAAGGCAAAAGTGGCTACTTCCAAGTAGTCTTGACATTAAAGAAAAGTAGCTTTGACATTGCTTAGCATTTTATGCACATTATATCCTATGGGCCCGACTTATAGGAGATTCCTGTGAGTACATATCAAGCGCATGACGGGGCTGAAAAACTTACAATTTTTGTGGGACATAACTTTGATATCATCTGAGAAACCAAGATAACTTATATGGTAATTAGTGTGAATTTTAGTCTTTGTAACATGTGAAGCTAAGCTTTTATGGAATGTACAATATGATTTCATTAGATTTTTTGTCATTCCCAATGATGTTCAGGTTTACATGTAATCTCATTTCTAAAAATTTAGCTTTTGTCCTTATTTACTGTTAACTTTCCAAATTCTGCAGGTATATTTTGACTATATGAGAAGCTTTAGGGTTGAATTTGACGAGTTTTTCGAGGATGGCATTATTTCTGAAATTCAAATTGGAATGGGTCCATGTGGAGAACTACGTTACCCATCCTACTCTGCAAGACATGGGTGGAGATACCCTGGGATTGGAGAATTTCAGGTTTCAGTAGCTAACAACATTATGATCTAGTTATGGTGCTTGGATAATTCTTTTCCTTTTAGCTACAGATAAATAACGTTGAATAAGATTTGTTCCTCAAAAGAACTAAATAAATTTATCTTACAAAATGGTACTTGATGTGTCATTGTCTTTTTTATGATGATTTTATTTTTGCTTTTGCCTCCCTTGATGTAGAAGGTTTGTTTTTATGTCCTAAATTGATGGTTATGGGTTTAGCATATAGTATTTGCTATGATTGTGTTTGCATTAGAGAAGGATACAGATATGTTCGAGCATATTCATTATTGTTCTGTATGTCACACACAGATTTTTGAGGAAAATAATAATGTAAAATGGTATTGTTAAAAATACTCACTTTCATTCCTCAATAATAATAATAATAAATAATAAATCGTCGCTTTCAACTTTTCAAGTAACTTCAAAATATAGGAAACTTTGACAAGAATTGGTAGTACTCTCCTACAAGCTGCAGCATGGACATCCTTCATGCCTAGATTGTCATGCCAACATTTGAATAGAACTCTTGCTAGTTGGGAGTGCCTTGGTGAGCAGGTTTGTCATTTGATCTTCAGAAGAAAACCAAACACCTGCAGATGAACTCTCTAGACGGTCTTTAATGAAGTGGCAGTAGATATCAACATGCTTGGTGCGCTTGTTAAACATAGTATTCTTCTCTATATGTATGGCAGTCATGCAGTCGCACCTCAGCTCTGTCATGTTGTCTGAATATATATGAAGATCTGTAAAAACGGATGGGATTCCATTTCCTTTCCTGTTGTGGCTCAAGCTATCACATGTATTCAGTCTTGGCACTAGTATGAGACCACTAGATGTTTATTCTTCCTCTTAATCATTGAAGATAAAAGATGACTGATGAGATGAAGATCTGTGAGAATGACAACATCTTAATATGACGATGGATCCCTTGAATCAGCAAGGTCTCATCAATCTCAAGAATGTGATGGCGTTTGTGTTCCACAATACTATTTTTGCATGGAAGTATGAGCACAATGCCTGATGAAAAATACCAACAGAACTGTAAAAATCAAGCAATTCAAGTGAGCAAAATTCTTTAGCATTATTAAATCCAATAATTTTAAAATTAGTACCAAATGGAATCTTTATCTTATGAAAAGTTGAATTATTTTGGAGGAATACACACTACGTTTATTAAAATAAAAATCCAACATATATTGAAAATATCATCCACCGTGACCAAATAATACATGACTCACAGTCTGGAATCTGATTCAGCCCCTATACACCCATATGAATGTAATATAAAATAGATGACAAACGTAAATGATTGGATACTAAAAATGAATTTTGATGATGCTTCCTTGACTAGCATGTCTCACACAAATGCATCAGAATCCATCAACTAATCATATTCAATGGAATAAACATAAAGAACCGCTACACCTGAGATTGACGTGGAGGTAGAGGCAGCAAAGGTAGTAGTTGTTGTCGCAATCTCATATAGTATACCAGGATATGTAGCGGGCGTCTGAGCAACATGCTTAATCGTATCAGCTTGACTACTGCAAGAGAAAATCATTATACCAAGTCCTCCATCAATGGTTTCCATGCAAGCACCGTGGGATTTGTTGTGCTTGGCCCATCACGTGTCCTCGAAGTGCCTTACCTTGCTATTAAAAGTGTATTGGATTTTACCTCTCTTCGTAGAGCTAGTGGGGTTACTTTAACCATGATGGGATTGATTGGTCCAGTATCTTAGTTATGACCTCCTTTAGACATTCCATGTTCTCGTCCAAAAGAAGCAAAGAGAAATTGTCTAAAACTTTGATACATCATGTTGCTAGGTGACATTAAGTCAACTAATCCTATTGTACATGAGCAGTAGTCGGACGCTCGGAGACATCATGGTACAACATTTAGATGACTAAGCCTAGTGTAAACCTTCTCCAGAGTGGATAGCATGGCGCCTATTGTCATATAATCCAATGTAGAGTTATATGTAGGACCCAATCTCTCTAAGAATGTCTCAATAACAATCTCCTTCCAAGTCACCTTTAATAACTCATGCATGTAGACATGCCTCACTCAATGCCTTTAGCTGCTAATACTTTAAGCAAGAGGCTTCATTTCCTATCTTAGATTAATCAACTCGTGATTAGTATAAGATGACCATCCCTCGAAGGAGTCCAATAATAGCCCCACCCTCTCTGCTACCAGCATGCCTCGAGCATAGAGGGTGCACGAACCCATCCACAACAAATTGCCACCAAAACCACCAGATATCCACTCACGGACCATCGGCAAGGCTGCTCTCTCTGGAATCTCCCATACCAGAATTTCTTCCACATAACCCAATGACAAGGGTAGACTTGCATGTTGGACCCTACCCTCCCCCGTGATTCCACTAGGGGTGTTCATGGGGCGTATACACGGCCCATTAGATTGTGACCCGCTCCGACCCGTTGTTATTGGGACACCGGTCGACCCGCCTCATTCCGACGGGTACCCGATTGTAACAGGTTCCCGATTAAAATCAAAGGGTAATGGGTACCCGCGGGTGCCCATGGAAATACCGTTTCTATTTTTTATTCTTGTTGCACCGAGACCACATCTCGCTCGATTAAATCATGTAAGTCCCTTGCTTTTCTATGAATATGGAAACATATACATGCACACTCGCATAAAAAACATGCTTAATTAACATTCTTATCTACACATTATTTGAAAATTATACAACGTAATCATATAGTAATAATATTTGCTAGAAACTGTAAGATCACGTTACTATTATAATGTAATTACTATGAGTTGCCACCGATTTCGCGGCTCAGAAAATAAATCAATTTGACCGAAGTAGTTGAGCAGAATGGTTGATTATGAAGTTACCTGGCAAGGCCAGCCAGGTCCCAGGCCGATGGGACCGCCCACACGACATGGTTCGATAAGGTTAGGGACCGTCGATCGATGAGAAGGTCGAACAAGGAGATGAAGTAGTCATCTAGCACAAGGCACCGCGTGGAATCGCCCGTAATTCCGAAGATCGAGTTGAATGGTCGGATGGGATCTTCCTCGTCAACATGCTAAATTGGTCATCAACGATGGCATCTGTTGCAACAATACAATGAAAGATAGATTTGCACGATCATTTCATAAATAATCTAAACATACAACTAAAAGTAGTTAAGCATGTATTAATTTTCATTTTTCATACGATTTGCATTCAATTAAGTCAAGTGTTAGTCCTATGAAGAATTTAAAAAATAACTGATGGAAGTCGAGGACATCGAAGCGGTACTGGATCCTCTTCCCCTTATCTCACCGGATGTCGGCAAAAATGTTCAGGAAGGCCCCGAAGGACAGGATGATGAGCTCTATCTTGTAAGGGCCGAGCGAGAGTAATTCCCCATCATCGTCCTTGTCCTTGTAGTACTACTAACAGAATCACAATTGACGTTGAATCCCTTCCCTAAGCACCTCATGACCCCCTTGATCGGAAGCACTTCAAGCGAGAGGAGTCTCTTTTATATTTTAAAAGAGATAAGAACATTGTTTATATATTGGTATTTGTACCTAACTATTTGCATTTTGTAATCAATAGAGTAGTGGAAGCTTCTAACTGGGTACAAGCGGGTACCCACTAATCCAAACGGGTTTTTTGAATGGGTCATGGGTCGTGATAAACGGGTACCCGACCCATCATTTTGAAATGGTACTCGTAGGTTTAGGGTCAAAATGGAAGGGTTAAGACAGGTACCCGTTGACCCGATTATATTTGAACACCCTTAGATTCCACCACCTCTACAACTCCTTCGCGATGCTATCTACCTTGTCATGGCTTAAAGCATCACCATCAAATCAAATAGGAAAAACTAGAGCAACCATTCTCGAGGTGACCTTCACCATTGCACCTGAAGCATCATGACCATTGCACCCAGTTGAACCCTAGTGGTATTGGCGA